>JAUBOC010000001.1:7010021-7028831 GCA_032275365.1 Anablepsoides cearensis
AATCTAAAGCACCTTGCACAATTACATTGAAATAAATAGTAAAAGTTACGTTGGACTTACTCAACACAGTTAAGTGATACCACTTGACATAACTGAGTTAAGTAAATCCAACAATCTGTTTTTTGAGTGCAGGATACATCTTAATAGAAATAGGTCTCAATGGGTTTCCATAAATATTTAAAGTTTTGTATTTTCAATTGTAGCTGAGCAGTTATTTTTTCCATTACATGCTTGTTATTTGCTTCCATTTGCTTTGGTGGGTCGGGCTTCATCCAGTTGACTGTGATCGTCTTCCTTGCTGTCATTAGAATATGTAGCAGAGTCCTTTGATCATATGTAAGGTGACCAGGGAATACATCAAGAATATAAATTAAAAGATCAAATGGTATGTTTACTTTCAGTATTTTTTCCAACACGTCTTTGACTTCTATCCAGTATTTTTGGATCTGAGGACTGTCCCAAAATATGTGAGTCTGGTCACCCACTTGGCCACATCCCCTCCAACATTTATCAGTAGTACTGCTCTTTGAAAGAAAGCTTTTAATTGGTGTTTGGAAAAAAAAAACGTATTTTACACTTCCAGTCAAATTCTTTCCAATTCTGACTCCCAATTCCTTTGTGGCAACTCGTACGTAATCCTTTTTTATGTACGTAAATTTTATAAACTTCAATAAGTTTCATAAGGATGAGGGTTATCATTAATAGTTTAAAATGGGCTCCAAGTAGGGCTAGGCGATATGGCCCAAAAAAAAAATCTCAGATTTTTTTCATCCCAAATTCGATTTTAATCGATTTTGCTTCCCACTTAACAGACTGCCTCTGTTTCAGGTGTCGAAACAAATTAGTTGTACTCCTGCTTTTTGTAGCAAGAGCCTTCAAACAGATTTTGCAGTGAGGTGTTTGTTGCTCCAAGTCCGAGGTTGCGAAACCTAACCAGTTCCAGAAAGCTGAAGAAACACTGCCTTTTTTGAGAAGTAGATCCTCTCTGCTAACTGCCATATTGTCATGTTGTGTACCAAGCATCTAGGGACAGGTGGGGTGACCTCTGAACTACAGAAGCCCCAAAGAGTGCACTGGTGGGAAAAAATCTTGATTTTCCCAAATTTAAATCTTTATAAATGGAAAATTCGATTAATCGGTTAATCGCCCAGCCCAAGCTCCAAGTAATATCGCGATAATTTCTGAGACGATTTATTGTCCAGCAAAATTTGTTATTGTGACAGGCCTAAGCATGATGTCATGACAGATTCGTACACATAAGAGTGAAGGAGCACACACTCACCAGTTTTGGGTTATGTGTCTCGAGGAGTGTGTGGCTGGGTTCCAGTTGGATGGGACTGACCACAAGACGCCCCACTCGCTCCACGGCGCCGCCTCTAGCTGAGCTAACTGTGTCACATGAGATTTGCTGGCTGTATTTCACACCTGAAGAAAAACAACCAAGGTCGTTGTTTAGGAAATCCATAAGATGTGGCAATGAATCAACAGAATACTGCCATCGCCTCGGTGTATAGGAAACAATTTGGCTTTAACTTTTTTTAAAAACTTGAGTCACACTTGAAGCAGGTGTGATGGTCTTTACCGTGCTCAGGACTCTGCGGGAGGGCGGGGTTAGAGGAGGAAGCTGACTGGGAGGTGAAAGTTGTGTCGAGGGCCAGCTTGTGACGGAAGGCCTCCTCCTTGCGGCGGTTGGCGAACCAGTTGTACACTCGGACTTCGGTGACCAGGTTGGAGCCCAGGCCTGCAAGCTGGGAGGGAGACACCCCCCTCTGGAGACACTCCGCCCTGAAAACCAAAGTGTGCTCACTGACGCACAACTTCATGTTTTAAAGACACATGAAAATAGCTCAGAGGTCTTCAGTCTTACTCTAGTTTTAGATAAGATGATGGTTAAGTTTATGTAACCAACATGTCTCCTTAAGAGTGAATCAGACACTAAATGTGAAGATTTAAAGGGAGACATTTAAGACAAACACATTTCTGTCAGTGTTA
Organism: Anablepsoides cearensis; assembly: GCA_032275365.1. Lineage (NCBI taxonomy): Eukaryota > Metazoa > Chordata > Actinopteri > Cyprinodontiformes > Rivulidae > Anablepsoides > Anablepsoides cearensis. The sequence goes on from JAUBOC010000001.1 coordinate 7,012,014, forward strand.
CCCCACCTGTTACACTCCTCCACCAGCCCCTCTCGTTCTTCCTTGCTGGGGTTCTTTTGTCGTTCGTAGGCGTTGAAGAGGATCTGCAGGGATGCTGGACCCCACTTAAACCTGTTCCTTCGCCCCTTTTTGGTTTCCTCTCCTTGTTCTTCTGCAGGTGCGAGGCCGTGTTTGGCGTTGGTAAACTCTGGAAGGCAATGTTTCTGTAACCATATCTCCTGAAGCAGGGCTAGCTGATGGGTGTTTGAAGAAAAAAACGCAGCTTGTGTACTCACGCTGGCTGATCTCGCACTGCTTCTTGACGTACCAGGTGTACAGAGCGGCTCTCTTCTGATTCTTCATGGGCGTGCCTTTGTTGAGGTGCTGAGAAAGGTGGGACTGGTTGAGTCCCGTGGACTCCACCACCTCTCTCTGAGGTAAGTTGTGCTGCTGCATGTAGCTTTTCACCATTTTCGCAACATGCCAGGGGTCCTCTCTGTGCAGCAGAGGTGAAAATAATTTCACACATTTACTACAGTTTATTGTGCTTTAATTATTAAAATAAACATTTCACGGATTCAGTGCAGTTCTTCAGTTTCAAAATCATTTTCTCTAATTTCCCTTCACACCTCGGATCCACTGTTTTAGTATCACTTTGTTTATGTGATTCCTTTAAAATTAAGCTTGAAAAAAAAACTGTCAAAGTTCAAGCCAAAGGTTTTCCAACTAACAGGCTATGAAACTATGAAGCAAAGACTTTTTGACATTTTGCTCAAATGCCAACAGTTTTACTAGAAAACTAAAACATCAAAATGTCTCACCAACAATTAATAATTCTAAAAGTTTGGAAAACATATTTGAGTTTAAACTTTATATTTTTTGCTTTTCTCTTTATTTAATGAAACTTTCTGTAAAATCCACAGTAACTGCTCACACACTGACAAACTGCTTTCATTTACTACAATTTTATCCTGCATAGAATATATCTACTAAAAACACTTAAATTACTTTAATTCTATTTTAGTAAAACAGTTATGCCCTTTCTTATGTAGAACTTACAGAATTTTATTGTCAATTAAAGAATTTGATAATATCTTCCACAGCTTTACACATTGTGTTGTTTTAGTTTTGTTTTGTTTTTTACATTTATAGATTGTGATTTGTGGGGACAGGAGTTAACACATTGTTTCCTGCTACATGTTTCAGGGTGTTTCTGAGCGCTACCAGTTTTTATAAAGGAGCAGTGAACAGGCTGTGACAACACCAGGCTCAAAGTGTGGCCACACAGAGGGGCTTATTGACAGAGTGAGATAAGAGAAAGCACACAGGAGCAAAGTCCAGCTCTTTCTGATCACTGGAGGGGAAAAAAAAAACGTGTGAAAGCTTTATGAGCTCTGCTTTAACGTCGTCATTCTCCGACCCGGAGTCGTAAAAAAATGCACAATGTTTCAAAATCCCTCGATTTCTGCAGCTACTTTATCCCATGGCATCATCTGTAATAAGTACTTTACGAATAGGTTTTTTTTGAGAAAGTTTATTCTTAGTTCACAAATGAAAAGCTTGTTGAATTAATGTTTTTATTTCAAAGTCTTGAAACTGAGTGCAGAAGTGTTGCCCAAGTCTTATGCAAACATGGTCTCTTGTGACCAGCCCTGCTCCATTAATCTTCACCTACCTGTATGCATATAGCTTATTTATTAAGAAATGGTAAGGGAATAATGATGGGGGTGGGTAATTAGTAACTAGCAAAGGAGGAACCCTCTTTAAATTCGCCTCAGAAGCCAGACTGTGGAGAGAGAAACAGGGAAGCGTGTGAAGGAGGAAGAATTTGGGGGAAAGAGGACTCGAGGATATTAGAAATAGTTTTGAATGTTGAAGAAGAAGCAAGTGTCGAGGATTACCACAATTTACAAAATTATGTCGAACACAAAAACTGCTGCATCAGCTAGTGAGGCATTTTAAGATGATTTTGCTGCTGCATGGAGGTTTCAGGGAGCTACCAGATGTACTCACTGCAGTAATCTATCGACTTCAGCCCTGAGTTTGGACGCCTCGTCTGGAGGAAGCTTCTCCAACTCTCGGAATATAGGCGGCGGGAAATCCATTTCTCCCTCCTCCGAGCTCTCTCCGTCCCCCTTCTCTCCCCTCTCGCCGCCGGCCTTGCTCCGCTCCAGTTCCCCCACGGCTTGGACCAGGACGTCCCGGGACAGTCCGGACTCCAACAGGGCCCAGATGAGCTGCTCCTGAAGGGCGGTCAAACGGCTCGGCCTGGCTTTCGCTGCCGTGGCCTTTTCCTCTCCCTCCATTTGTCCTACAAAAACGCTTCTGCTTTACAAACAAACGGAGCTCACACGCGCTCTGCCACACAGCCAGCGTCGGGCCTCATTACTACACGAGCGGCAACTCTTTAAGTTAAGAGAAACACTTTCATTTTTTCTCTGTTCGGTTTCCTCCCGATGTGTCTTGAGCTGCCTGGTTTTTAGCTCTCCACCTGCTGTTTTGCTTTCAAAGGTCAATTTTCTTTTTTTTAACCTTCCTCCTCTTCACCCCCTCCTCCTTACAAGCCTCCTGTGAACTTTGTCCCCTCTCCCTCAGGCCCCAGCAGTGACCAAAGTGCAATTTAAAAACGATAAATAAAAGTGAGCAATGTTACATTTGCGGAGACTTCTGCATACTTGATGAGTCTGAGACGTGACAGAAAGAGAACAGAAACATTTAGATTGCACATCTCGTGAGCACATTTTCCTTTTAGTTAGGAAATGTTCTTTTGAGGCACAGGTTTTTAATTTTTTTATTTTTGCATTATTAGTTTTTCACTCTTGTTAAAGGAGAAGATATATTTTTTAAAATTAAAAGCCCAGTTTTAGACCAGAGAGGAGCATATTGTACAGAACTGTAGCTCAAATTCAACCGGTTTTGTTTTTCCAGTAGAGAGCGCCATTGTGTCATCTTTACATCAGACTGTCCCAGTTTCAGGATGGCTCCTGTCTGTACTGAAGGTTCACTTTTTTAAAAGTGCAGTCACTGCTCTTTTAATCATAAAAAGTATTACTGCATGTTTTTTTTTTTAATTTCTTTTTATTTGTGTAATTAATATGTGGCCCAAAATCTGAAAACCATAAATTATTTTTGTTTGGTTGATTTCCAGCTGCTTTAAATTAGTTGTTTTTCTAAGTATAATCAATGTATCAATCTAAAAAGGTTTCAGGACAAGTAGTTTGATTCCTGTTACCAGATTAAGTAAAACTAGTTTTGACTTTAGTAATCACAGCTCTGTACAGAATCCTGCCAGGTGTCATCGTAAAAAATAAAAGAAAAACCCGCATTTTCCCCTCAGTTCATTAAACCAATGATTCCCAGCCAGGGGTACGTGTACCCCTTGTGGTACGCAAGCATATTACATGGGGTACGTGGAAAAATTTCCCAGATATGTAAATAAATAAATAAAATATGACTATGATTTTCGCAATGCAAAAAATGCAGACGGAATCACAGAATTAACAAAATGGAATCATAACGTGGAATCTCATAGACTTTGCTCATTTGGGTGAGTTTCTGACGTATTTTGGACAATCCAATGTATTTTGGATGCTGCTGCTTCCTGCACCTGCCATTACATGGTTTATTTATTTAATTACTTATTCACTTTCATGGCAACATTTTTATCATTATGTTTAATTGAAAAAGATAAAATGTCTGAGAATTAAAAGTTCTAGGGTGTTAAATAAATTTTCATTTAATAATCAGTCGTTGTCGTATGGTTTTTGAGAACCATCATTACGTTTGGCTGAAGGGGTACTAGTGGTATGACTAAATGGCTCTGGGGGACAAGTCTAAAAAGGTTGGGAACCACTGCATTAAACCACTTGAACCTGTATGAAACAGGTGTCAGGGCTGAGTCTCAACTGGAGAAGTTTGAATATCTCAAACTCTTGTTCATGAGAGATGGTAGGATGGAGTGGGGTCTTATTTAAAGTGATAGCAGCTCCAGTCTGTTGTGAACAATGAGCTGACCTAAAAGGGCAAGACTTCTGTTTTTGTCCACGCTCCAACTCTCACCTACGGTCATGAGGTTTTGATCATGATCGTAAGAAGACTCCCGCACACAAGCTGCTGATGTGAGTTTCCTCTGTAGGGAGCCAGGGCTCAGCTGTAGAGATAGGGTGAGAAGCTCCCTCTTCCAGGTAGAGCCGCTGATCCTCAGCATTGAAAGGAGTCAGCTGAGGTGGTTTGCAAGTCTGTTTAGAATGCCTCTTAAACTCCTCCTTTATAAGGTTTATAGGGCACGTCCCACTGGGAGGAGACCCCTGTGCAAACCTACGACTTGGTTGACCTGGGAACATCTTCCCATCCTGTTGGCAAATAGCTGGCAGAAAATGGAGTTCTGTCCATCCATTATCTTCTACCCACTTCTTCCTTTCGGTGTCACAGGGCTCGCTGGTGCCCATGTCCAGCAGCCACAGTGCAAGGGGTGGGGTACATCCTCAACAGGTTGCACTGTGCTGCCAATCGATGGAGTTGTTAAAGCTTATGGTACCAAAACACATAAAAGAAAAATTAAAGTTTAATAAAAGTTAAGGTAACAAAAGTCTGGCTAAAATTAGCAAGAGAGTAACAAAAAGCTAAAAAGAGCAAAGTCTAGCTAAAAGCTAAACATAGTGAAAGGCTAGCTAAAAGCTGCAAAACACTAAAAGATAAGCAAAAACATTTAAGTAGTTAAACAAGACAAAAACAGAACGAGAATCTTTTTTAAGAAATTAAACCAGGAGTGTCCAATCCTGGTTCTGGGGGGCCACCATCCTGCATGTTTTAGAGGTTTCTCTGCTTCAACACACCTGATTTAAATGAATGGTTGATTAACAGGCTTCCACTTGAAGAGCTCACTGAATCAGGTGTGTCAGAGCAGAGAAACTAATAAAACAGTCAGGATTGTAGCCCTCAAGGACCAGGATTGGACACCTTTGAATTAAAAGGATGTTGATGTATTTCTTCAGGGGAAAACTTTTGTAAATACAATTAAATCTTGAGAAAAATATAAATAAAAAAAATATATGATAAAACAATCCAAATTCAAACAATAGTATGATGGACGTTTATTGTCACATTTCTTTGTGAATCTATCCTCTTTCATCAGCACCAACAGGTGGTGTTGATCAGTTTTCTGCTTTACTCGCACATTTTTGTAGTTGGGGATTATTAAATAAGTCCAACTTTTTTAGCTCCCATCCACCTCTTCTTTTTGAGAAAGTTGGCAGGAATAAACGGATTGGATCTTGAAAGAAAGTAAAACTAAGTGGACAAAACCCTTTGAGACTTAATGGAATCTCCTGTCTTTCTCTTTCTCGGTCTAAAATGCACACTTTCTCTGCCTCGATCACCTTATACTGTTCTCATGTTCGGCCTATCAGCACCTTTTTGTGTCGAGCTCTTGTTACCCCACCCCACCCTTGGGAAGATGGCATTATACTGTATTTGGAAGGGTAACAGAGCTCCCTCTATCTCCCTGAGACATGCCACTGACCTGTAATTAAGACCTATTGTACTATTCAGAGGAAACTCCTCACCCAAACGGACAGAGGGCAGTGTGTGTGGACTTCCAACAGCTCAGATACCGCTGTGACTAATGCTGCGCCACACAAGCAGGGTTTATCGAAAAGGAACACATGCGGGAACACATTAGAGCTCACATTCTCCCTGTCCAGGAGAACTCAAAGCTATGTTGATTAGTAATGAGACACGATCCACGCTGTCCATCTCTCATTAGTCAACTATTGCTCACTGCTAGCTTTCTGTGTGCTGTCCCCAACCCCTCCGTTCAACCCCATTGATCATGCATGCAGAAATTTAACACACCCCTAATTCTTGTCCAAATAGCCTCTGTCCCACTTCCAGAGCTCCATTGGTGTGCAGGCAGGACACTGGCTGCAGCGCTCAATGAGGATGGAGTGCACGGGAGAGGACAATCACAAATCTAAATCTGTGTCCGCGCTCCCCGAGTCTGTACCTCAGTGGTGTGAACACGTTGGAGACACTGCCCCTGTATTGTGTTTATAACATTTCTGCTTGCTGTAAAGGACGACAGTGATAACTGGATCAGGGCCTTGAAAAAGTAATCACACCCCATAAACTTTTTTTGTCACATTACAACCACAAACTGGAATTTTGTGTAATAAACTGACAGAAACACAACAGAAATAAAAATCAAACATGGTTTTCAATGTTTTTTTTAAAGTGTGGTGTTCATTTTTACTCTGCTTCTTTAACTCTGATGCCCTAAAATCTAGTTCAACTAATTGCCTCCAAAAGCCCCTTAATTATAAATCTGAAATAATTTAATCTGAATATGAATCCAGCTGTTCTGTGAAGGCCTCAGACGTTTGATCCAGAACAATAGTGATCAAACAGCAATATGAAGACCAATGAAAACACCGGACAGGTCAGGGTTAAAGGTGTTGAGAAGTTAAGAGCAGAGTTAGGTTATAAAACAGTTTCCTAAGATTTGAACTCTCTCATAGATCTCATAGATGTTCATCCTATCATCTGAAAATGGACAACACAACTGTGAACCTACCAAGATGAGGCTGTCCACCTGAACTGACAGGCCGGACAAGAAGAGCATTATTCTGACAATCAGCCAAGGTGCCCCATGTTAACTCTGAAGGATCTGTAGAGATCCACGGCTCAGGTGAGAATCTGTCAAGAAGAAAACCATTAATCAACAAATCTGTCATTTATACAGTGGTGGACAAAGTACTCAATTTGAGTAAAAGTATTGATACTCAGGGTTGAATCTAGTCAACTACAAGTAAAAGTTACTCAGTCAAAAATCTACTCAAGTTAAAGTACTTTAAAATATTCAAAAGTTCAAATTAAAATATCTAATATCAGTACATTGCTGTATTGTTTTCAGAGTGATTTTACAGAACATTGTAACTCAGAAACCACCTGATGTATCGACACATAAAACCTCTGCTACAAATTCACCACCTGTAAAGACTAGCATAAAAATGCAATACAGTGAGTTCTTAAATGCAGAATTGAGGTTTATCTGTAGTGAACACAGAAGACATTTAAACTATTTTTCAGTCCTAAAATCTCAAACATCGAGCTGAGATATGGTCATGGCTGCGCTGGTTTCTCAGCTTTCTTCAATCGTCTCCATTTCTGGGTTCTGTTTGAAATGAAGGTGAAGCTCAGCTCGCGAAGATGATGTAATTCCAAATCTATTCCAGGTGTGTGCTTCAACTGTGATTGGTTCACCTTGTGAGGAATATATTGCGGCATTTCAAGAAAGAAAAACAGCAACAGCTGATTACAAAGCTATGCTGAACCAAAAGTAACAAGTAACTAAAAGCTTCCTTGAAATGTAGTGGAGTGAAAGTCATAAGTACCCCAAAAAATAATTACTCACATAAAGTAAAGATACTCAAAAAATGTACTTAAGTACAGTACTCAAGTAAATGTACTCCATTACTGTCCACCACTGCATTTATAGTGTGGAAGTATAGGAGCTTTGTTCAGATGAGACAAACATGTAGCTTTCTAGTCTAAATAAAATATGTTATGTGTGTCAGAAAACTAATGCACATCATCCAGAACACACCAGGTTCACTGTGGAACATGGCGGCAGCATCATGCTGTGCTGAAGGCTTTTCTTAGCAGGGAAAGGGAGTCAGAGTTGATGGGGAGATGGATGGAGCTAAGTACATGGTGATCCTGGAAGAAAACCTATTAGAGGCTGCTAAAGACTCGAAACTGGGGCAAAGGTTCACCTTCAGGTCGGGACAACGGCCTAAAACATCCAGCCAGATCTACAATGGAACGGTTTGGATCAAAGCATGTGTTGGAACGGCCCAGGCCTAAATCCAACTGAGAATCTGTGGCAAGACTTGAAAGTTGCCGTTCACAGACGCTCTCAGTTCTGTTTGACTGAGTGTGAGCTACTTTACAAAGAACCGGGCAAAAAATTCAGCCTGTAGATAGAAGATGGTAGAAATGCATCCAAGAAGACTTGCAGGGGTACTGGCAGAGAAGAACGACTGACTGAATACAAATGAATGCCACACTTTTCCTATTTGTTACATTTATTTTGAAAAACGTCTCACTTTCTTTCCACGTGCTGGTCTATAAGCATAAATTCCCAGTAAAGTACTTTGAAATCTGTGGTTATAACACGACAAAATGTAGGAAAGTTCAAAGTAAACGAAAATAAAATCAAAAAATAGTCCCCAAACTTTGCTCCTGACTGTAGGACAGCATCCTGTTTACAGTACAGTAAATCAAAGCTGTCATTGTCTTTATTTGAAATGCTCAGGCTATTGATCGGCCTTAACATTAGTTACCAGGTCACATGTTGAGTCAGTTTTGAGAAGATTAGCAGGAGCTGGCTTTAGTAGCTACTAATTAAATACTTAAACCCCAGCAATGAATAAGCACGCAGGACACAGACCTTCTGTCATACCACACGGGATAAGCCAGTCTGCAGTACGGAAAGACAAATTAAAACAGAAACACATAGTTTTGCTTGCATGTGGAGCTGATATTCACATCAATTCTTCCATTGTGTTTTATTGCAAGAAGCCACTTTAAATGAATTGAGGTAATACAAGGATTTCATGGAGATCTAACTACTCCAAAGTAATTGGCCAGTGTTTTAAACTATAATTTTGCTCGGTTTCATTATTACAAACAAAAAGCTGTTTGATTTGACTTGTGTTGCGATACGCCGGCCTGCAGTGACCTTGTCTGTAACCTTTCACCTGTTGCCTGTGATGTTTGCACAGTTTTAAAGACTGTTCTCAACAAGTTAGGATACCAACTCAGATAAGTTCCTTTATTGATAACTTTATCTTATCTGAATCAAGATAGTTAGTGTTAGCAGGAAAGTGACAGGAAGTTACAAAATCCTTTCTTCACAATAGAAGCTTCATCTTTCTTGAAGGTAGCTACAAGAGTGTAATTAAGAAAATAAATAAATATCACTGGATGGTCTGCAGTTACAGTAGGCAATAATGCTTTTTTGTCTTTTTCTGGGTGTCTGTGCGTCTTTTAGCAAAATATTTCAGGAACCATTAATGAAACTTGCCAAAAATAATCTTTGGTTGTTTATGTACAACAAACAAGCTTTTGGAGTCAATTCAAGGTGGCTGCCAGAATCAGCACTAGCCAACACACAAATTACTCCATCAACTGTACAGATGTTAAGCTAAAACTTAAATCTTCATTTAAAATTTTACTAATGACTATTTGTAATCCACTTTTGGTTGCAAAATATCATCTGATACCACCGGATAGATTTTTTAAATGATTAATCCCTAAAGGGGAAATTCATTTTTTGCCTTTTCCCATGACTCATCAGGTGCCTGGGGAAAAGCTGGAGGGTTAAGTGCCTTGCTCAGGGGCCCATAGTGGAGTGGAGGCTGGTGAAAATGCATCCTCTTTCCTCCTATTTTTTCTCTCTTCTGTAGCCTTGACAGCTTCCATGATTTACCTGTAAGCAGTGTTGTATAAATTACCTCAAAGTGATACTTGAGTAAAAGTACTAGTATCTTATCATAAAAAAAACTTTGGTAAAAGTTAAAGTCTTCTCTAAAAATATTACTTGAGTAAAAGTCTTAATGTATCTGATATTTTTTGTGCTTAGGTATCAAAAGTAAATTTCTAACACAAAATCTACTTAAGTATTAAAAGTAAAAGTATTGAGTAAAAGTGAACGGTTAAGATTTTCCTAAATAACATTTATTGGGAGGTGAACTCTCCAAAAAATACTTTTTCTAATGGTGTGCAGCTGTGATGGACTGTGTCAGAATGGTATGTATTTATACTTCTCATCCAACCACAATTCAATTCACTCGATCCAGGAGAATTTATTAAAGTAGTATTTTTTTAAAATAATAACAACCTGGAATAAAATATGAGTAACAACTTTCTACCTCTTACCTTTTTAAAAAAATGTAAGGAGTAAAAAGTACGGATTAAAAGTAAAAAGTATGCTAAAAAATAATTACTCAAGTAAAGTACAGATAACCAAAATTTATACTTACATACAGTCATAGGCGTAATTTGCAGGGGGGTTGGGGGGGTTATGACCCCCACAATAATTTGATCAAGTCAAAATACCCACCCCCCATAAACTTACATCATTTGCTCAAACACAATATAAATTACCTGGTTGAGTTGACAGATGCAACTCTCTTGTTGTCTTTAGGTAACTTTGACCTGAATAAAAAATGTATGTATGTACGGTTAAATATAATTGTTAAAAATTACATGAAGGGTTTTACAGCATAATCCCCCAAATGACAGACCTAAAGGTACACCATTGAGTACAGTAACAAAGTATTTGTTACTTTACAACTCTGCCTGTAAGTTTTTTATTTACTTTTTTATTTCTTTATTAAGACTAGTTTTTTTTTTATTTACAAGTTTAGAACTAGTTGATTGGAAATAACAAGATCTAGCCATATTTTGATAGCCTTTTTGTAAAATTTTCCAGTGGTAGATCCCGGGTAGATCCTGTTGCGATCATTTTTTAAATATATGTGTGTGTGTGTGGGGGGGGGGGGGGGTTACATTACTTTTTAATTTATTTTTTTTTTAAAAAAATTGCTAGAGAGACGTTCAAAAACCAGGCGGCTCTGAAAGGCGCGCTCTTATTTTGAAGAGCCGTCCCGGAAGTGGCCGCTCAAACAGCAGCCGGCTCGACGCCCGAGCGGCGTGTCTCGTGGTGTCGGAGGGATGAGAGAGAGGGGACAGCAGGCAGCGGGGACTGAGTTGGAGGAGGTGGAGTCTGTCCCGGTCTGCATCTGGCCCGCTCCCCTTTCTGTCACCCCGGGCAAAACCCGCCCAGCCTCCTCACTCTGTCTCCGCCTGTCCTCCCGCTCGGCTCTGCCCGGACACACACGCGCTCACACACACAGCGGCGGCAGCAGCCAGACCCACACACGCACCGCCAGGACACGGAATGGAGACGGAAGGGAGCCAGAGCAGCCTGTCCACCACGGACTCCCCTCACGACCCCTGGTAATGGAATAAAACAAACTTTGTTTTTAAAACTTTCTGTCTGCTCACACACACATCAGAAACAAACCTGGTAGTCAGACTCACACACACACACACACCTACACACACACACAGGGATGAGACTAGCTCCATGCTCTGAAAACCTCAGTAAGAACTCTGTCATTACCGAGAGCTCTAATAAACTTGAAAACTCATGTGTGTTTCTTTAATGACGGTAAAAATCTAAATATTTTCTCTTTTTTCCACAGTAAAATGTTCATAGGCGGACTGAGCTGGCAAACAACACAAGGTAAATCTTTTTCCAGCTCCAGCTCTGCTCAAATGTCACCATGTCTTTAAAAACAAATCACTGCATGGGTTGGATGAAACCGCTGGAATATTTTTTGGAAAAGCTGGATTTGTTAATATGTCTTTTGCATTTCTCTTTCACCTTTGTTTTTTTTTTTCTTTTTACATTTAACTTACGAAACTTGTTCCTGAATGAATGCCCCCATTCAGAAGTACCATAGACTGAGTGATTCATTAGAAATTATTGGGGTTTATTTAACATGTTTAGACCTTTTTAGAGACTTATTTATGTTTAATGGTTGATACTTTTTATTAAGAACGACAACAAAGTGACCAAAGTTTTGCGAAATTTGTCAAAAAAAGTAATTATCTGCTCCCATACGGCACGATTGTATCTCCTCGTCATTTCATTTCTGTTTTCCAGAGGGTTTGAAGGAGTACTTCTGCAAGTACGGCGAGGTGAAAGAGTGTATGGTGATGCGAGATCCGGTTACTAAGCGCTCGAGGTGAGGGGAGCTGTGAGCCCAGAGCTGAAAGTTTATCTGACCTCCGTGATTCCTCTCTGCTCATAATGTATCATTACACGTCAACATCACTAATACCTTCTCCCCCTCCTGCAAACGTCTGCAGGGGCTTCGGATTCGTCACCTTTGTGGATCAGGCAGGCGTGGATAAAGTTCTGGCCCAAACCAGGCACGAGCTGGACTCCAAAACAGTGAGTTCTCTGTGTTTACTTCCCACCACTGGCTAATCCCTTTGCACAGTGTTTGATTAGTGGATTTTTTTCCCCCCGATAATCCGCCAGAAAGGTGCAACATTGCTACGTTTTAGTGTGTTTACGAAGGGTTCCTGTAGGCTGGGCTGCGTTGATGGCGTCGTCAATGCACGGCTTGGCCTCAGATGGGGAGCACTTTACATGATAAAGTCATGAGACGACACTTAGGGGGAGAAAGTCTTCTCTCGTCTCAGTTCTGCCAAACAAGGCAAGAAAATGTCACCCAGTGTCAATTTCCATAGAAACAAGGGAACCAGGACAGGGCTGCATTCACTGCCGCTCTTTGATTCGGCCTCCTGGAAGAGTGAATTGAGACTCTCTCTCTCTCCCCCCCTCCCTCTCTCTCCCTCTCTCGTCCCCAAGGGGTTGAATTGAGCTAACAAAAAGTTTCTCAATAGAACAAGTAAATGCAACCTGAAACCATCAAGGTGTGAAAGCAGCGACTATCAAACTCCTGTGAGCTTCCTGTTGCTCTCAGCGAGGATAAATATGGGATCAATCTTGTGCCAGCAGGAATTGAATTTGAATCGCTCAGACTGAATCTGAATGTGCATGATTTGAGATTGAATGCATTGGTTTGAAAATAAATTTGACTAAATTGAAGCTGAATTTAATGATTTGAAATTTAATTTGAATTCATTTGCTTTGAAACTGTATTTTGGTTTATTAAAAATTCAGTTTGACTACTTTCACTTTCAGTTCCATAATTCAGATTTTTGTGCCACACATCCTGGTCCTCGAAAAATTCAGCCAGAGTAATCAAACACAGATCCACAGATTTACTTTCACTTTAGTGAAGTTTCCCTTCTGTATACAGAGTTGATGCAATCCACTGTAAAAGTGACAAAAACAGACAGTTAATTTATTGCCGTGATTAATTTTACTTATATGTAAAAAATGTTACATTTACATCACATCATGGATCAGGCAGCAGCATCTGATCAATATGTGTTCAATGATGTGATGTAAATGTAACATTTTCTACATATAGATCAACTTAATGACTGCAATAAAATAACTTTGTCTGCTTTTGTCACTTTTACGGTGGATTGCATCAACTCTGTATACAGAAGGGAAACTTCACTAAGGTGAAAGTAAATCTGTGGATCTGTGTTTGATTACTCTGGCTGGCTTTCTCAAGGACCAGGATGTGTGACACAAAAATTTGAGTTATGGAACTGAAATTGAAAGTAGTCAAACTGAATTTTGAATAAACCAAAACACAGTTTCAAAGCAAATCAATTCAAATCCAAAACTTTAAATCCAGTTTCAATTTAGTGAAATTTATTTATTTATCAAACTATGCACATTCAGATTCAATCTGAATAATTCAAACTCAGTTCCTGCTGGCACAAGATTTCTCCCATAAATAAAGCCGCCAGCTCGGCGCATTCAGACCCTTTCACCTGCGTGAATTGCAACTTAGAATGTATTAATGGCCTGCGTTGCAGAGTGTGCGTGACTGTGTGTGTGTATCTTTTTTGTCAGTAATGAATGTGGGCCGGTCTGGGAACAATGTGGTCCGCTGGTCGCCATAGGGACCACTGCCCCCGCCTCGGTCCTCAGTCAGGAGTTGTGATTGGTTGTGGGTTAGTCACTGTATTGAAATGAGGGGAGGCTACCCCCCCACCACCCCTTTTGTGCTGCGAGCGTCTCACCTTCTCAAGCCTTTTGCAAGACAAATGGGCGTCGCAAAGACGGCGAACGTAGGCTGCCTGCTGCAGGAACTTCCAAGGAAAGGAGGAATTTTAATCTAAAGTTGGCGAAAGTATTTTAACTCAAACTGATTCAAGTTTTTTTTTTTTTTTTTGAGAATTTTCTAGTTTCTGTAGTAGGCTGCTGATTTAGTGTCACTTACAGGCAAAGACAGCTATGACAAGCAGCCCAATCATGGTTGGACGCCACTAACTCACCATGGGGTTTGTTTCCATAGAGACCCCCCCCCTCCTCCACCATTTCCACGGTTGAAAAATGACTCTGTCACTAAGAAAAGAAGAAAAGACAACAATGCACATCAGTTACAATCATTTTCTTAAAAACCAAAAATCACAGCAGTCTTTAATAGCAGAGGCCGTGACACTGACGGATTGTCTTCTCTCTAACTTGCTCAGTCGAAACACAAAAGACTTTTTATATAAATGATCTATTTTTATTGAAGTTGGTATTTTTTTTTCTTTAAACTCATGGGTGGTTATCTGTGCACTGCTCATAGGCCTGTCTCCTTGGGGTTTGTTGGTGGCGTTTTGTCAGAGGCCTCAGCGAGTGTGCGTGAAGAGTGCTCCGTAATCACTTACAGGGGTCGGGTGGTGAGTAGCGTAGCCCCCCCAGCCCACCCCGCTCACTCCTTCCCTCTCTGAACCAGGTTGGAGTGGGGAAAGAGAAAAAAGTTCTCCACTGGCAACAGCAAAGAATGTGCCATGCTGTGACCGACTGAACCGCTCCGGCGCTGGAATTAACACAGCTTTGCACAGCAAAGAGGCTAAAGAGCAAACACAGCGCTGCGGAGGAATTTCTTGCGTTGAAGGACAGATGCGGTCCAGTTCGCACCAGTATAGACAGAACGGCGTTTTTTTTTTTTTTTAAACTGTGATTTACGTAACGGCTGCTCATCTCCTTGGCCCTCTGGATGGCCTTTCAGCTTCCCGGGCCTGTTGGCGGACTTACAGACAACATGGCTGCACCTTTTGTAGGACAAAGTTGACCAGAAAAAGAGTTTCACCACACGGATAGATCTTCACAGAGCAACATCAGGCGTTTGTAGTGACCCCCCCCCCTCCCCAACTGTTTCCGTTCTGAGCTGAGTGAGAAAAAAGAAAAAAAGTGGAGCTAGTGGGGGTGGCGTACGATGACCCCATCTGTGATTACTATGGCTCTCCTTACTAATAGGATTGGAGCCATCAGGCCTGAGTTGTTCCTCGGAGATGCCGAGCGCCGCTGCCCAATCCTGAGCGTGTTCCCCGGCTCAGGCTGTGACAGGCAGCGCGCTCGGCCAACTGTTGCGTGGCTGGGACGGAGCTGGCGGAGGGGAATTGCCCTGATTTCATAAACCTCTCTTGGAATTACCTTCAGCTTCGTCTCCGTTACCTTGCTGCGGGTCAGACCTCTTTAAGCAGACCCAGTCAGGCCTTTCAAGTCATTTCACACACCGTAATTTAGAACATTGTGCTTCGAGTGTCTTTTTTTTTTTTTGCCCCTTTTAGCGAAAAAACTCTAGGAACTGATCAGTCTGGATGTTTTTCCTGTGTTACACCTCATATAAACACAAAAATCATGTTTGTATGTAAGCGCAGGTATTTGGTAAGTACTTATGCAGACGAATATCAGAGTGAACCAGCTTCAACCATCAGGAAACAAACAGATTTCATTCATGCGTTCATTTGATCTGTTTAATGTCCACATTTTCCTGCCCTCGGATGTGCTGTGTGCTGCCACGTGTTTGATTTTGTCTGTTTGTGTGTGTGTGTGTGTGTGTGTCTGTTTGTTTTCGAATGTGCACAGGAGTGTTGGACATCAGGAGGGTTGGTGACCGGAGGTGACTATCAGAGTAGTCTAGCCGTCATAGAGACTAAACAGTAGACTCTGCATCTGATCCTAAAGTCTTAGCATATAGTTTTTTTTCACTCTGCTGTCTAGAACAGAAGTTAAAATAAATAAATTAAACAAAAAATAAAAGTTGCAGTGATGTCAACTCTTTACTAGAAGCAGCACTGTGGCCCTGACTGGTAAACGCATGTGGTTTACCATAGAGGCTCTAGCTCTCTACTGTAGTTGAACTCTACCCTCTCATGGTTACGGACTAATCAAAGCGCTGTACTGCCTCACCATCTGTTAGTGTAACAGCAGTACAGTGTGGCGTAGTCTAGTTGTTCTCTAGCTCTTTTAGACCAGCATAGACTAATATAGAGGTCTCAAATTTCAGTTTTACAGACTGTCTATGAATGCATCTTCATGGCATGGTGTGGTTCTCTCCCTGTTTTTTTTTAACCATGATTATATTCAGTGGGCTCCCTCCACGTCATATTATAGTTTAATGTTTTTTTTTCTTTAGCCGTATCATTGAAATAAAGGCAGAGGAAGATCCGGATCACCTGGAAGCACACGAGCAGCTCGTTGCTGTTGTCATCGCTTGCGTCACAAAGCTGACAGAGCAAACGAACAAAAAGCGGTGTCGCTCCAGTGTCAGCGCGGCGTGATTGACAGCTCCCTTCTCCTCACTCCTCTCGCACTCTCTCCCAACACACTCTCTCTCTCTCTCTCTCTCGGTCGTCCTCACAGAGGGAGGTGAGGCGTGTTTGTGATTGTGGTGCTCGTGTGAGATTCCAGGAGATCACATGTCACACGCTGGTGCAGAGAGAGGTTCACTGGATGTTCCCAGGAAACTCACCTGTGCTCTCACATACATTTACATCAGGGCTATTCAGCTAAACTGCTCCAGGGGCCACAGTTACTGCAGGTCAGCAGCTGAGGGGCCGAACATCCAGCAATTAAAGTCATTATGTAAATAAACCAAGTATTACAAAGATCTGCTGTATTTAATCATGAATACACCATACAGAACCCTATGTAATAAAAGTAATGATAATAAACTGCAGAAAATGTCTTTCTAACCAAGTTTTAAAACCTTATATTCAGCCAAAAAGTCTTTTTCATCTTGTTTTGAGACTGATTTACTAAACAACAAACATTTCTGCCAATGGAGTAAGAAAATTTTACTTGGTAAGATTCTTGAAATAAGAAAAAATTGAGTCAAATCA
>JAUBOC010000001.1:7099537-7117645 GCA_032275365.1 Anablepsoides cearensis
GCCATCTGTTTGCATCCTGCTTATATTTTTATATCTGGAGTGATCCATCCACCACAGAAAGAACCCTCACGTTACATAAATATCAAAGTCTGCAGATAAAGTACATCTTATTTGTTTTATTTCAAATCCATTGTTGTGTTTACAGACAAAAAAAAAGTTGTGTCAATGTCCCAATATTTATGGATCTGACTGTATTTCCAATATCTGTGCCATAAACATGAAGCTACAGCCAGGACATCAGCGCCGCATTTCACAAAATATGAAAAAGTAGCAATAAAATGGTGTAAGGAAAGAATGAGATTTTCATCATAGGCAGCGTGATAGCTCAATGGTTAGCACTGACGCCTCACAGCAAGGAGGTCCTGGGTTTGAAAAATGAGATCTGTGATCTCAGTGGGATTTGCCTGGTTAAACAACAGTAAAATAAAATAAAATCTGGCTTTTTTTTGACAATAAAACAGTTTTAAATGTCTTGATTGAACAGCATATGTCTGAATCATTTGGTTAAATCAGATAATTGTCTGCTTCTCACTTCCAGACTTAGCACAAAACTAACTTGTTCGATAAGAGCTTTGGTCTTATATAATATCTAGGCTCAGGTGTTAGCGTGTTGTCTGATAAATGCAAGGCTGGAGGTTCAGTCTCATTGCTCTGTAGGTTTATGTTCTTGAAAAACAATGAACCTCATGTTGCTCCAAAATAACACATATACTCCCTTTATTTGCAAATCTAATATTATTGTGCAGACCCCACTAGTCCAATTTAAATGTGGGTCATTTTAACCAGGAGGGATTTGATCATGTGTGAGACATGAGATTACATCATTATAAAAACTTTTATTTTTCCATATTTCATCTAAATGTATATTCTGTTTAAATTCATTTCTATGGGTTTTATGTTGGTTCTGAGCAAGTTTTTCCTCTACAACCTCAAAAAACATGACAGTTGTCATTATTTGTTAAATAAAAAAACTACCTCAAAATAACCACATCTACTGTATGTGTCCCAGAAAGAACATAAGAGTATAAAGCAGCCATTTTTAACAAGTTTGAGAACCTGTATAAAATCAGTTTTGCCCGTTTGCTGATCTCAAACTGTTAACACCCATCAGCTGACTGGTTATGAAGTCAGTTCCAAACAATTTGAGATCAGTCATAGTGAGTGGAAACATAATATTTACAAGAGGAAAACATTTGAGAACATTATAATGCTGCTGATGTCACAGGAGAGGACGTTCCAACAAGCACACCTCACAGGGGCCTAACTTCTGGGACACTGGAGAAGCAAGACCAAAGTGAAGGTGTTTGACCACGATTATCAGTAACAAGATGTTGGTGAAGCAAACAGAGCGTCGGCAGAAACATCGCACCAGATGTCAGGTATGGTGGTGGAGGTGTGATGGTTTGGGCTTGTTTTATACCCACAAGACTTGAGCACCATGCAGTCACTAACCGAGCACACGCTTCTGTATATCTAAGTATTGTTCAGTCAAATGGGAAGACGACAGTCAGACATGTGAGACCCATCACATCGAAACGAGGATTAAGTCTAAAAGTGATATATGGAGAAATAGGCAAATATACGTAGTGATTAAAACATTTGCAAAAATTGCATTTTGTCAAAACATAATGAATTTGCCTTATCAATGTATCAGTTGAATGAAGTGTCTGAAATATAATCATAAAACAAAATTTTGAAGCATTTTTTGAAGCATTTTGAAGCATTTTTTTGAGAAGTAGCAACAAAAGAATGATTTTGAGGAAAAATGCCTTTTCCATGTGAGCTATAAATGTTTTGTTTCTTTTCAGCTGGGAAATCTCAATATTCAAATATAATTTGAGGTTTCTTCTTTATAAGAACTTTAAAAATGCTTCATTAAATTTACATAAAATTAGGATTCAGACCAAATATTCATGTATTATCGAAACCAACAAGACAAATTAAGTCATGAATATGGATTTACTTATGATATCAGAATGATCCAGGTATCAAAATGTAGCGTTTAAAGCCAGGAATCTAAAAATGTAATCAGGTCATTTTGACAAAATTGGACTTAATCTTCGTTTCGATATGATGGGTCACATTTAAAGTTTGTTTTCTGTTGAGTCATGCAGCATTGATCCTAAACGCAGCAGGAAATCAAGACCAGAAAACAAGAAAGAGACAAAACAGTTTTCCAATGACACAATCAAATAACCTGAATCAGACAAATCCTTCACAAATAGACCGGTAACGTCATGCAGGACGAAATAAATTCAAGTTTCGGCTGGTAAAGGCACATTCAATTAATCAAGATAAACTTAGTTTTTCTAGGTTTTAATAAATGCAAGATACAGGAATATACTTTTCACAATAAGTGCATGACAAAATAAGTTATTACTCCAGCTATGATAATAAAAGTATTTCTAGCTTTAACAGAAGCAGAGGTAAGCAGTGTGTTTGTCAAGACTTACGTACAGCCTGCCTGCTCTTTGCCATGCCTTTACTCAAGATGACACAGGTTTGTCCCAGTATGTTGCTCACGAGAACGCAGTTTTGAGTCATGGAAACAATGGAGTCCTGATAAGGCCCAAGATACCCTGATTGGCCAATCTCCTCACATGACAGCACAAGTCTGAGTCTCCTCTCAACATCCTGGAGCATCTGTCCATCGGCACGCAGAGACAGAGCAGAGTGCAAGTAAGAGAGGTGGAAAGAAGATTTGGAAGATTATTTAAGAAAGTCATTGTGGATTTTATTCTTAAAAAAAATCAAAACACCATCCTATTAAATTCTGAGACACATCTGTGTTCACTGTACAACCGGAGTAGCAGATAAAGGCCTACATGCGTGTGTATAAACAATGTCAGCATAGAAAAACATGCCAGAAAGGTGGCCTAAATACATCCATAAAGCAACATGTTGCCAACTTTCCGCTCATTATTCATAACAGTTTACTTGCCACTTGCGCAGACTGGCACCTCACACCTATACACTGTCGCAGGAAGAGTAAACAAGCTCGGAGGCAGGCAAGAGGCAAGCTAAACAACCGGGGAACAGGCGACAAAAGATGCCTTTAAAGACCAGCAGGGATGTTGAAACGTTTTCCTGTTTCTTCTTCATGACATCCGGTGCTTTATGTAAATTATTTCAGCTGCACAGAAAACAGGTGTTTAACTAAATGCGCTGTAAACGATGCAGCAAACTTCCTGCATAAAAAGGGAAATTAAACCAGAGCTTTATGGACCTAATATTAGATTTTATTGTGTGTAGATTTTTTTTTAAGTATTTGCTATTTAAGTGTAATAAAAGCAGAAACTGTACACGAAATATCTCAATATTTAGGAGTCCTATTACTATTTAGCTTTATTTACGATTGTCATTTTCCAACACAACATAAAATCAATCCAAATCGTAGAAAGGTGAGCGAACACATGGTCTTACCGCTCTTAGAGGCCAGTCCAAGCAGTTTCCCATTCCAAAGGAGAAAAAAGGCATTAAATAGGACCATGAGTACCTTTTCTTTACTATAATTGCAGGTTGAGTGTTGAGAGGAATGAAAACTCGGCTTTTAGCCAGACCCATGAAGACCGGGGTGCTAACCTGAGCCCACAGCGGAATAAAAACAGTAGCTATCTGGAGAGCCGTTTCAAACTAGTGGCATTAAAAGCACAGAGGAGTTATGGGAGAGAGAAACGAGGGGGGGGGGGATGACAGAAGAGAGAAAGCATATGAGGGAGGGATGTGGAAGGAAACAGCGTAATGCCTAATAAAGGAAAAGGGACGTCTGAAAGACTTTTCTTCCAACTGTCACAACAGGCAAACTGTTCAGTAAACAGTACTGACATGTCAGGACAGCACTGGCACTAAAAACAAAAGAATAAATAAAGGGCCCATCATTCCTTGAAGAAACTCACATCACTAAGGTGTTGGTGAAGGCTGATTAGCTTTGTGTGACCGTGTTTGTTAGATATTTTGCTAACATAGGCCTACAAACGGGTTAACTTCAAAAGTTGATCGTAAAGTTGTAAGAAAAGATCTTGCATAATGAGTGTGTGTCAAAACTCAAACATATACTTATGTCTTAAAGTGCCTGTGACAACAAATTTTTACAATAAATATGAATGTATTTTTGTAAAGATAACATTGATAACATGTTGTAAAAATGATTTCATGCCGCTGAGATGAACAGTTGTTGAGATATTTGCATGTGAAGTAACAGGAAGTGATGTCAAAGGGGAATGTCTGAATGTAAACAGAGCGTTGCTAAAATAGCTAACTACACAGACTGTAGAGAGGAATCTGATGTTTCTTTATATTATTTTAATCACTATCATAGAGAGCTGAGAAAGAGTCAGAAATAAACAAAAACCACAGTTTTTATTCTCAAAGAGTTCCCCTTTGATGTCACTTCCTGTTTCACTTTAGCTGAGCACAATTCAAAATAGGCCAATTATGAGACATAATGGATAAAATCATGTGTATTATGCTAGGTTTCTTAAATATAAATGTATTTTCTTTGACTTTTGTATTTCATGGATATGCATGTAACAGGCTCTTTTGATCATGCTGCTTTAAAGCCAGCAACCATAAACTACATCTCCCATAATACATGTTGATTATTTTACTCAAGAAACAACAGCATCCCTCCACTAGGTGGGGGTGCACAGGGTTAGAAAGTAGAAATGGAGATTTTACACTGGAAATTTTGACAGCTACTTCAGTTGTGGCCCAGTTGTACTGGGAAATGGGAATTTCCCACTTGCAAGTCTTAAATTTAAACTGGAAACGTTCCTCCAGTGGGCATTCTGTGTCTGAATGTGGGAGAGTTCAGAATTCAAGATGGCAACACAACTCAACAGTGATCACAACTCTTATTTTTTATAGTATTTATATATTTAAATTTATATACTGTATTTAACAGTACTTTTCAGTGTTTATAAGAGGACATGTTAAAGCACTGTTTCAGGAAATACCATGTAGAGATCAGTTATTGTTTGCTACAGGTGCTCAATCTTGCTGATTTGGCCCTCTGTGGAAATGAGTTTGACGTCCCTGGGATAGTTTTTACTTGATGTGAATGACTCTTCTGCTATCACACCAAATTTTAGTTCAATATCTGTAAAACTGACTAAAAACTAAAATCCATCCAGTGATTTAAAAAAAAAATTGCAATCAGACCAACAAGTTAGAAACTGACAGTTAATGCCAACGTCTTGGCTAAAGGGACTACAGATGAAAACTAGCTTCCATTCTGGCATTTTCTGTAATATGCACTCTCCATTCTTAAATAAATAAACAACAAGAATCTTGCACAAGCAGCACTCATGATCCTCAGCAACTATCTCACCACACCTTAGCTCAAAATCTGTCAGATCTAAAGTACAGCAATTATTTAGTGTTTGCTATGGTTGATTAGCTGCGGTGGCCATCTTGAATTGGATTGGCTCCAGATGGTAATTAGTTGTAGATTTACAGCCAGTGGTAAGAAAATAATTAAAATCCTGCAGTGGTTCATGGGAGATTTTGTTAAAAACAGACACAATCAAATGCACACAGGCAAAAACATTACACGGTCAAAAAGGAAAAATAAAAAATATAAACGTGGCTCTGACACACACACACACACATACATATATAGCTTAGCACACACACCTCTTTTTGCCTTTAATAGCTCCAAAAAAAAATCTGAACACGGCAAACTTCACAGAACATCCTGTTTTGACCTATTTCCACTTTTCTGCTGTCCTTCTCACCTGCACTCTCGTTCTCCAGACGGCAATTACTCACTTTCTTTGCAACCCGGAGATTTCATTTGAATTAGCATGCAGCCCTATAAACTGTGTTTTCTGCACGTGCCTCCCCCCCTCCCCTCCACACCCACCCCGCCGCTTCACACCTCGATGTTCCACACGTCATCCTCTGCTCTCTACAGGCGACGGCAAGGTTACTCTGACCTCCAGCCCGGCAGACACATGGCATCAGACAGGAACACACAAACACGCCGCCGATCGATTGCCATAACATTTATACCTTCGAGAATGTTTATGAACGTATATGTACACACAAAAAAAAAAAGAATGGAGGGGAGGGAAAACGTCTGTATGTGGTTTTCTTCAGTCCAATCTTGTGTTGGCCTGTCAAACAATGACCTGCAGCTTCATCTGTGTTTTCTCTGCATGTATTCTTCTCCTTTTCCCTCCCTGTCACTGAACTCCTCTCCATTAACTGTACAGTGTGTTTCTTTTCATCTTAGCCCCCTATTCAGGTCACACTAATGTTTTCTCACATAGGCTGACTCACACGGTGATTTAAGCATTAAAGGTTTCTCTCGGGTCGACAGCGGATTGTTATTTTTGAGCCTCCTCCGTGGTCGTCTTATTTTTAACAGCACATGCAAATCGCGTCGGGGATGAAATCTAAACACCATACATGGAAGCAAATAAACTCTGACCTCTGTGGAATGCGCCCGGCAAACATTTTATATGAGCTTTTGCTGCTGAAGCTATAGCTGCTTCGGCAAAGGCTAAATTTATGCAGAACTACAGCACTGATGAGAACCCACTGCTCTCTTTTTTTTCCCTTTTGTATAAAAAAAAACATCTGTAGCTCAAAATAGAGCCTCCATCAGCAGCGGGAGCATCAGTGTTATTACCTTCCAACAAATGGCTGCGGTGTTGATCAGTGAATGATGCAGGAACATAACTAAAGCACGCCTTTGACCAGAGCGGCTGCCGTATCAGTATCCACCTGGACCGTTTTATTTCCTCCAGCACATCCACTTCAATCAGAGAGCTGCCTGATTGAAGCGTCTGTAGGAGGCACAGAGCTGTATTTACAAATTACATAAGAAACGAGTGCATAGACGCGTTTCCTCCTTCTATGTAATGATGGTGTTTGCAGCGTTACAGAGCACAGAATGTGTGCTGATGTCAGACAAGAAAGAGGCCACAGTTAGCTGCTGTATTTCTGTGTCTGTATGAGACATTACTGACATTTATGTTCAAACTTGTTGAAACTAGAGATGCTCGATATTGACTTTTTGCAGATATTCGATATGCCGATATTGTTCAACACTTAATTTCCAATTCCAAAACTGATATTAAGGTGACATCACATATCTCCTGTCAGGGACATTATGCCTGCTTTTTGATACCCCACTGGATGCATTCCATGGGTAAACATTGTCTGTGCAAAAATAAAAACCTTTTAACTGAAGTTGGGGAAAAAGTGCCAGATATATTTTTAACATTTTGTCTCAAACAATACTTTGGATCATGCTCTCCCTGAGATAATCCAGTTTGATGATGTCATCCATTGTGCACCGGTGAACATCTCTGGACCACAAGCATTTATTAACACATTTTGGTCAAATCCATGCATTCATTTAACGGGATTTTTTTTTATCAGAATAAAAACCGTTACCAATAGAGATTTTACATTTTTATGCTAATATCAGACAGATAATATCTGTAGGCTGATATTATCGGACATCCCTAGTTTAAACTCTCAAAATTAGAATTTTTCAGAGACAAATGAGCACTTTAAATGTTAAAGCTACTCCTTGCATTGTAGGGTTGGGCAAAATCGTTCAGTGCTCCTCAACTTATTTATCACTCCAGTTTTACTTGGTTTATCAACACAGTTTAAAGATTGATGTATCACCAGAAGTCTATACTCTTGTCACAATTTGGAGCAGATTAACAAATATTTCCCAATATAGTGATTTAAATTGGTCAGGTGACTAGGATATGAGAGAGTCCAGGGACTCCAGGGGATTAATCGTCATATTAATCAATATCGAGTAAATACTACAAGTAAATACTATTTTTTTGCCAATAGCGCCCAATCCTATTGCATTGCCATAGAATCTAGGGTCTATGAAGTGGAACTGCAATGCTTTGGTCTGAATTCCTTTATTGTAGCTCCTCTTTCACCACTTTTGTGTGGCTGTCTCTTTAAATCCAAATGAGGCGCTTCACACCCCCAAACCAGCTTCCAGAGCGGTCCATTCTAGTTTAATTGTGGGGTTTATGACTAAATAGCAGCGCAGAAACTTTTCACACAAATTAATTAAAAGATGTTAACAACAAAAGACTTATCCATCCAGCTTTATATGTTGGAGGCAGAGTCTGGTCCAGAGCCATGAAAATGACCAAATTGTTGTTGGTAAGTCCAGACCTTATTTGGCCGTTCAAATTTGTAAAAGCCATAATAGTTCAGAAAACGTCACAGAAACTATCCAATGAAGTTCATTGTGTTTATACATATGATAAATGTTAACTTTTCTTCAGACATACCTGAAGAGACATAAAATAACAAAGTGTCTGGTAATGAAGAAAAGTTAAGATTTATAGAGAAATCGGATCAGGTTGAAAATTATGACCCAAACAGAATATAAAGATATCTATGCAGCACTGGGAGAGACTAAATTTAACTTTTCTGCTCTCCTGGACTACACAACAAAATATATTTAATGGCTAAAAATGTAATTTTGCATATGTTCCTCACAGAATCTGCATTTATTTACTTTTATAATTGCACCTAAATATCTTCAACAAAATTCCTACGTAATGCACCTCATTTGTTGAGACAGTCAAGCTTTCCCTCAAACTGCAGCCTTTAATAAGCTTTACTAAATTGTTGTGGTTCCAGGAAGTGGCAGATACTGGACAAATAATCTTTTTGTTTGCTATTAATATATTTTTTTGCTGAAAGTCAAGGACATCTCCACAGCACTTCAATGTCTTTTCACTGAATTTAAATCTGGTTTGACTCAGTTTTACCAGGAAACATGAGCAGAAGCTATGACCAAACATGAAGGCTGCTGATGAGCAGCAGGTGACAGGTCAAGCTCATCTGTTTCATTGTCAAATAAACGCTGCAGTGAATTTCACCTCTCTGGACCTCATCTCTATCTCTATCCATAAGCTTTGCTTCATTAATTCTGATGAAGTTTTCTCTGAACCCAGCCAACATGGACCTGTTTTTACCTGGCCAAAGAGTGAGTTAAGGATGGTCCTTAAATTGATGTCGGACACAGAGGAAGAAGCGCTGGACCTCCGCGAGCGGCGGGACGACCTGCTGGATGGGGGCACAGGGGAGCAGGAAGACGGGGACGGACTGCTGGCCGGACCCCCACCAGCACCACTGGCCGAACTCCCCACTTTACGGGTCCTGCGCGCACACATGGGGGCCCTGTCGTCGTTGCTGTCCGACAGGGAGGGCCCCCTGGGGCTGTGGCACCGCCGGTGCTGCTCAGGTTCGGCAGGTTCCGCTGCGGGAGGACGGTCGTCTCGGTGCTTCTTGCGG
Organism: Anablepsoides cearensis; assembly: GCA_032275365.1. Lineage (NCBI taxonomy): Eukaryota > Metazoa > Chordata > Actinopteri > Cyprinodontiformes > Rivulidae > Anablepsoides > Anablepsoides cearensis. Next base: position 7,108,829 of record JAUBOC010000001.1, read on the forward strand.
TGGTGATGATGATGATGATGGTGGTGGTGGTGGCGGTGCGTGGGTTGGGATGTCCTGCAGCGCTCGCTTTCACCTCCTCGGCCTGCCTCTCCGTTGCATCCAGGCGGAGCGGGAACTTGGCTGGGGGCGGCGGGGTGGTGGGACCTGGACTTGCCCCGGGTGGCTGCGTTGGTCTCCGGACTCCCGACGAGGGAGGGGTGGCACAGGGGTCTTCGGGCACTGACGTCGCCCTCGGGCGACCAGAAAGCCTCGCCAGGTTTCCCGCTGGTCTGCAGCGCGGCAGGACGGTGGTGGTGCTGATGCTGATGCTGATGCGGACCCCTCCGGACCTCGGTGGCGGGCTCGGGGAGGTGCGGCGGTCTCCTCGCCGCGGCGGAGGATTTCAGCAAGGAGGTGGTGGACTCAGATTTGGGGAAGGAGGCGCTCATTGCGGCGGATCCGGTCTGGTCTGCCTCGGCGGGTCGTTCATCGACATCATCGCGGTCCCTCCGGTGGTGAAAGCGGGTCGATCAGTGAGGCTGACTGCGGCCAGAGAGAGCTCCCAGCCGGACAGAGGAGGCTGCGTCTCCGCAGAGCGCGTCACCTGTTCATTGAGCTTTTCTGTGCCACCGTGGCTGTGACGTGGCTGTGCACGGTAGTAAAAAAAAAAAGTCGTAAAGAAAATCTGAAGGGTGTTGATGCAGCTAATACATCATCATACATCAGGCTATTATTTTTGCGTCTTAACTTGACAAAACTGTTAAAACGCTGTTGCCACAACAGGCTCACCTAACCTGACCATATAAGTGTCTGGTTTCGTCAGTTTTGGTTTACAGTGTTTTAGAAGAAGTCTCTCACTTTCAGTTATGAAGAGGAAATTCTGGTTCTCCTGCTGAACCCTGAGTGGATTTGGGGGAGGAGGGGTTATTATGTAGTTACAGGTACATCTATTCAATACTCCACAAACAAATAATTATATTACTTTATGGTTATGACGAGCATGCAGCAAGGGTGTAACTTTCGGTCTACCATTGGGGAATTATGCCCTAAAACCCTGTATGTCATTTTCAGCAAAAATGTTTAAATGTACATGACATTTGAAATTTTTTAATCAGGTCGTTACCTAAAGACAACAAGAGAGTTGCATCTTTCTACTCAACCAGTTCATTTCTATTGTGTTTGAGCAAATGATGTAATTTTATTAGAGGGGTTATTGACTGGATCAAATTATTTTGTGGTCATAACCCCCCTAACCCCCCCTGCAGTACATTTGATTTTGCGTCATAGTCTCCACCTCTGTCTCTAAGAACCTCCTACCGTTTCAGACACTCCCACTTCAGCATGTCTTCACAACAATATTTCAGGGGAGGGGTGCTCTGTGGGAACTCAGCTGCCTACTGGGCTCCAGGGAGGAGCTTTGGTTAAATAGGCGGTGCTTTGTACCAGCAAGTGTTTAGGCAGCTCCACAGGAGATTCAATGATTTGTCAAACATGCATGAATGAGTCAAAGCAACACTCTGGATATTTGATGAGGGAATTACATGACATAAAATAAAGCTAAAAAAAAAAAAAAAAATTGCAACCCCACACCCAAAAAATAAATAAATAAATAAATAAATAGAAAACTGTAAATCCTATAATTGTGAGAAGCAGGTGAAAGAAGACAGAAATGTCTACATTTTGATGTATAAACCAAACAGTTTGTGCACAAGATTGCTTAGTAAAGAAGTTAGAGTGCGATAGTCTATTAAGTCTAATTGACTAATAGAATAACTTAGTCTATTAGACTAAAGTCTAATTAGACTAATAGTCTGTTGAACATTCTGTGTTAAAGTCTCCAACAAAATCACAACATGTGATGATTGTGTGAACAGTCTCCATTTTCATTTGAACTTTAAATGTTTTTTCCTGTAAATAGGCCTGTCTGAGTTTTAGAGCTCTAAAGATGGTTAGGATTTCTCATTTGATTGCCAGAATCCCACTGTTGGATATATGGAAAGTTTAAATCAGAAATCTTCACAGAAATGTCTAATATAAAAATAAGGGCACTTCAGCTCCTGCACCACCAATAAATAGGACTACTTTGTACAATTTCACAACATAGCCTATTTGAACTAGTTATTTGCTATTGTGCTTGTGCTTTTAGTCTGTTCCAATTTCATAAAATAAACTATTTAATCAAGGACCATGCTGCTCATTTTATTTAGCCACGTATCTCGTGCTTTTAGATTCTGATTTCAATTTTTACTGGTGGTTTATATCCATTTAGTGTAGAAACGGGTGTTCTTCTGATTTGGTTATAGCTTAAACTACTGCATAGCCTGCTTTAATAATTCAACAACTGCGCTTCAACATAAAATATTGTGCAAACTGAAAACACAGCAGACAGCAAGACCCTGAATGAAGCTTTATTTCTGAAAGGAAACTGATTATATGCAGAGCCTTTTTGTAGAACTAATTAATAATTATAATAAATACTAATTTAGGAGAACACTTCTGTTTTTATCCAGCACAATGGTTTTGATGCTGCTCATTTTCATGGCTTCAGTCTTTGTAGCAGCAACAGCTCTGGAAAAAAAAAAAAAAAACTGCACCGACATTGTTATGCCTCCCTGCGCCACTACATGAAAATTACATCTGGATGAAAAGAGGTCACATTGTTCCTTTTGTTTGACTGCTTTTATATTTATGTGTGGCTTTAAATGTTTAGTGCTTGTGGTAAAGTGAGAACTCTGACACCAGCTGGTTAAATAAGATACTCGACCATTTATTAAATGTACAGAAATACGGTTCAAAATCCACACAGGAAAGTGTTAAAGGATAAATCCTTCATTCAAATGTAAACATAATGGTTGCCCCATCATACAGTATGTGTAAAGCCAATGGGCAATAATAATCAGCACTGATGATTTTAAACCCAATTATGCACAGCTAAGTGTGTCGGTGTCATCAGATGTTGTAAACAGTGTGTAAATAATCACACCTTTGTAAACATTAGAACTGAACAGATGGGTATCTGGAACTGCAGTGGACAAGTAAAGCAGTAAAGGTTCCTACTTTCGCAACCTTTTTGACCGTCTGTCCACTTAAGTGCTGCTGAATAAATAGAGATTGGGACTGTTATAATGGACAACCACACTGTGCTGCAAAATTACAGTGATGGGAAGGAAAACATCACAGAAACAACAGAGTGAGTACTTCAGAAACATTGTACAGAACATACTAATCAAATCTATCAAAAACGATTGGCTTTTTGATTCAGAGAACGACTTGCAACCACTGTAGCTATAACTCAGGACAACACAATAGTTAAAGCACTGAAGACAATCATTTCAGGACATCTCAGATCATTCAGGGTTGGGGGGGGGGAAGTGATTAGTATTTTTTCTACTTCAAACTTATTTACAGTAATACAAACCTGATATCAAATGCAGCCAAACAAGCAAGAGTTGAATAAGTTTACCAAAAAACACACTCATCTTTAGTGTCACAGCACTTGGTGACTCGTAAAACCTCGACCTCAAATGTGCTTTTCTTGTTTTGGATTCATGTCATGCGAAAAAGCCTGACTGATTTTCACAGGGGGGGTGGGGAGACAATTAACTACCACTCCGGCAGGCGTCAGGGCGGAGACAGGAGCTGCTTCTGTAAACATTCAGATCATCACCATCAACATTGGACCTCGATAATCAACTCAGACTGGAAAAAAAAAGCTTTACTTGGAGATGTGTGGCCTGTTTGGTTTGGATTTCCAAGAACCTTGACATTAATTTACCTAACGTTACATTAAACTGTAAACACGATCCATGCATAACCATTCAGCGATGTGCTTTTCTTTTTTTGTGTGTGTGTAAAAATTGTGTAAAAATCATAAAGGGTACAATCGATGACAATACGTCCACATTCTGAGAGCAGGAGGGCCCAGTCATTCATCGACACGGGAACATTCGAACATGAATGAAAAAGTGTTTTTAAAGCAATCGGTGTGTGACCCTCCTGGCAAACTGAACCAGCTGACAAAGCCGAGTCATAAAAAAATGGTAAATGATCATTCGTTTTTAGCCCTTGAAGAGACGTGTGTTGATGGGAAATGATTACCCGGTGGTTCCGCTGGTTGGGCTGCGGAGCCAATCGTCTGTGGGACATAACCTGAACACAGCAGCCGTGTTGTGGACTTTGATCTTTACTACTGAACGGCTTTATATGACAAACAAAATAAATAAGATGAGTTGCACCTAGAATGTTAGAAACCAAGTTGTTTCAGGGTTAGCTGACAAGAAACATTTAGCTATTTGAGAGTCATATTTATTTTATTTATATGTATGCAAAGGATTTAGAATTTCTGAATGTGAAAAAATGAACCTGGTTTTATGAAATAGTCCATAATTAACACTACAGGTTATGTCCTATTTTATTTTAGGCATTTAAAAAACAATAAATACAAGTGTACCCTCATCCTGCCTGCTTTATGTTATTCTCTACAGTTAAACTAAATAACAAAACAAAGAAATGTGCCTTTTTGAAGCTGCATTGTGTAATTACAACAAGGTAATTCACACAGCATGTATTTAACACAGCTATAATAAAAGCTGACAAAAGAGGCCCAATGTTTGGTCGTCTGCTAAGGGTTAGAGGCAACACTGTGTGAGCTGGAGAACATGCACACAGTGAAAAGTGAAAGCTGGTCTGGAGGCAGAAAACTGTCGCTCCTCAATAATACAGACACAGGATTCCTTCTCATTGCCAGCCGTCTCCAACTCAGACATGTTTCTCACTCACACCTATTTCCCTTCTTTGTCCTCTAAGCGGCCTGGAGCGAAAATGTAGTCCAAGGCTTGTCTCTCTGCAGCGGCCACGTTGGGGTGCCACAGGTCCACCATGAAGACCACCCTGGGGCCATCTTCTGGGTTGCCTATGCACATAAAAACAATGCAAAATACAAAAAAATTCAAGACTGCATTTTGGTTTAATAGCCCGAGTTCCAGGGGTGGAGCTAGAAGGGTGGCACTCCTGGCACCTGATTGGCCACCCCCAGATATTTGACAAGTGGGTGGAGATCACATGTGGGATTTCAAAGATGGGCAGTTACAGCAATAAAGGAGTAAATATCTGTGAAACAACTGTGTTGTTTGGTGTAGAGGGAACATATTGTTTGAAGAAAAGAATACACTTTTCTGAAACACTGAATTAAAATAAAACAACAACTATATGTAAATGTTCTTGGTTTAAGAACAAGATACTAAAAACTGAGTGACATCTAGTGGTCCGTCTGTAACATAGCAATCACATGGGACAACCAGAAAAGTTCCTTGAGAAACTCTGACAAATACTGCCATGAAGGCACCATTTTAAACTACTGACACAACTGTACTACATGTTGGTGATAGCAGCTCCCACCACACTGAATTTCAGCTCATTATGTCTAAAAATAGCTGAGATAAAGACCTTTGAATTTAGCTTCGGTGGCCATCTTAGATTTTGTTTTAGAATTCAGATTCTGTTACAGATTGTTTGGCTACTACACAAATTTTCAGCTGTGTATGATTAAAAATGTCTAAATCATAGACCATTGTAAAATTAGAGTATTATTAGCAGCTTTGTTTGGATTTGTAGTTGGCGTGTGTTTTGGGTGGATTTTAGCTACACCACACATAATTCCAGCTGAATATTTTTTTAATAACTTATTTAGAGCTAATAACTGAATTAATTGTATTAATAGAGTTAATTGTGGGGCAATCTTGAATTTTTTATTAATATTTAGAATTTTTATTTATTTATTTATTGCTTCTACTGACATAATTTTCAGCTTTTTTCCATCTAAAAATGGCTAAATTAAAGATTTTAATAAATAATAAATAAACTCAAATTCAACCCCTAAAATGTGCTTTAGCAGTTAGTTTAAATTAGGACTAGCAATCGGCATGTTTTTTTTTTTTTTTGATCATTCTTGCTACTATCACACAAATTTCAGCTCTATATTTTTTAAAACTGCTGATTTAAAAGCATTTGAAATCATTTGGTGGATGTTGATTTTTCAAATTGAGTAGTTTTCTTTATTTGTACGTGCCCCCCTAAAAAACACTGTGGCTACCAGTGTGCCTATCCTTGCAAAAAAGTCTAGCTGCGCCACTGTTGTGTTTTAGTACTTCTATCAAAGGCACGATGAGTTTTTGCAGTTTTCCTACTGTTGGATTATGTTGCACTTTCGGTGAACAAAATCAAACTATGCACATAAAAGAAATGCATATCACCCAGTGCCTTATGTTTTAAACAAAGATCCAATGCAACGTTTTACCACACCAAATTATAGCTCAATATCTGAAAAAATTACAAAATTATAGCCCTTTTTGTGTTAGCTAAGGTGAACTAGCAGAGGCAGCCAATTATCCAATTAATATTTTTGACGAGTTTTATTAAAATCCATGAATCAGACATTTTGCTAACAGACAATAACCATATGCACACGTACACACTGACACAGGTAAAGGCCTTGATGGTGGCTCACCTTCATGGAAAGCCCTGTGGAGGAAGGAATCATCAAAGAGCAGACAGGTGCCCTCAGACCAGTACTGTGGCTCGCCACCAACTACAAGCTCACAGGATGGAGGCACTCTGAGACCTAACAGAGAGAAACAACAAGCCCATCCACAGGTTAGGTGTTTGACATGTAGTCTGAGATCTATTCAGTGTCCTGTATTCATACAGAGATGATTTAAAAGCACATATTAAAGCTTTTGCCTTCAAAACAATAAACATGGCTATTTATAGTCGTTTCACAGATGGAAATAGAACTGAAGCTCAGGTGCAGAGAAAACAAGAACTGTTTCTGCATATGGCACCATGTTTCAGCCTCCATATCTCAGGAGGATTTGGTCTAAAACAACACAGCGGCTGATTATCTCTGTTGCTCCTGCTCTGTGTGGAGTTAAACACACACACCGAGCTTCACCACTCTCACTTCACTCTCTTACCCACGTGGCAGCGCAGCCTGACATTCGTTGGACCGTAATGCTCGGTGATGAGCGCCCCCGGCGTCAGCACGGAGAAGCAGGCGTTTCCGAAAACGTTGTTGGCGATGAAGGTGCGCAGCTGGCCCAGCACCCTCCAGGCCCGCGGACATCTGCGGACGTTTAGGACCAAGGGGGTGCCTTGGTTCACCAGGTAGTAGGTCCACCACTGGCCACGGGGTGTGCTGTTTGCTTTCCACCCCGGTGGGAGGGAGGAGCCGCTGCGAGCTGGAGGCTGGTGGTAGATGCTCTCAAACTCGGCCAGAAGGGTAGGGAAGCTCAGCTCGAGCAGCTCCACGTCGTGCCTCTGCACTTCCCTGGAGAAGAAAGGGGCCGAGGGCAGGTCAGGGAGGAAAAAGACCTCCGGCCGCTGGATCGACGGTCGACTGTTGATGTACCTACCCTGGTCACGGACTCCTTTGTGCACCCTCCCCATACCTGACCAGGTGTAGCGCTTGGCGTACTCCTGCAGGCTGTGATACAGCTTCTGGTTGAGGCTCTCGCCGGCGCTGGAACAGCGGAAACACTCCGAAGACTGGCAGAAGGCAAAGCCGTTCTGCTCCTCCAGCTTCCCTTTCCTCTTGCACCGGCAGTCCGAGCTCATGAAGCCCCCCACCACGCCTCCGATCCGGCTGGACCCGCTCAAGTACCTCCTGCGCAGGGGGCCGGAGTCGTGTTGGCGGCCCACTCTGTAACAGTACCACATGAAGAGCACCAGCGCGCACGCGACTGTGACGAACGCACAGACCTCACACTCCCTCACATACTGAATCCCTCCAGCCACCAGCTCCGTCACACACTCCAGGGTCCACTCCATCTTTCCCCCCTGAAGCTGACAGAAACACAGGAAAGGGGCCGATGAAGGGTGAGTTAGCACGTCTCGTCCTGGCTGTGGTAGAGAGGGGCTTGGAACAACACGCAGGGCGTTATGAAGTCTGTTGTGGAGCAGCTCTCCTGGTCCCCTCTGAGGTGAACGGCCCGCTGATCTGATCTGACACGCTCGCGCTCCGGGCCTAACATTTCAGCGCTCTGCGACGAGGGGATGCTTCTCCTTGCATGATGTCCGCACTTCCTGCTTGCTTGTTCTTTCAGACGAATGCAGACAGACACTGCGCCTCGGGGGTCAGCTGTTCTCTGTGAAAACAAAGGGAGAAGGAATGAGACGGGGGAGCAGGACGCTGTAACGGATGATATACAGGAGGGTGTTTCTTCAGATTTGAGATGGGCCACACTTTCTCTGCGACTCTGAAACACATCTTCAGGGTTTGACAGCTTTTTTTATATTTTAAAACTCACAAGGTGTAATAAACACCTGCTGGACTTCGAAATGGCAAACACGCATGCAGCGAACACAAATTGGATTTTGGTTACTGCACTCTATAAAACCATGAGTCATGGGTACATTGCTGCGCTTAACAAAAATATCTCCCCATTACTGAGCACCACACACACACACATTCACACCCAGAAAACAGTGAATTATGTAAACAGAGCTGAAACCCACCCACGTTTCTAATAGGCACACACAGGTTCGCTCAGCAGGAGCTGTGCTAACGGATCCTCCCGGAGGGACTGAGGAAGAGGATGTGAGGGAGGAGGGGTATGTACGTGGTCATATGCAGCTTTAAAAGCAGCTTGTGTTACATGAGAATGCTTACATAATGAAAGCGGAGCGGCAGCTTCAGCGCCGAGGAGTGAGCAATGCGTCAAAGTGTGATCAGAACCTCCAAAGATGCGCTCTCGACCAAAAATGGACCGGGTTCTCCTGCTCCCTGGCAGATCCTCCCCTACATCCTGCTGTCAGGACGCCCCCACATCCCCCCACCCAACA
>JAUBOC010000001.1:7130908-7141828 GCA_032275365.1 Anablepsoides cearensis
TATTCTGTTGCACATTTTAAAAAGTTCCCACATGAAGAGTTGCTCTTAAAACCTTAAAAATAAACCGATAAAACCTCAGTTCTATGTTTGTTTAATAGTTGAGCAAAAAACAATCAATTCAGTTAATCAAAATTCCAATATGGCAGAAACTTTAAAACATGTTATTCATGTTATTCCTGTAGGAAAAAGTTATTTAAATCGTGTTTCTGAGAGAAATTTGTCAAAAATCAAAGAATATGTGAGTAAATAGAAACACAGATGGTTTCCAACAAACTGTTGCTACTGAAGTCTTTAAATAATGCAAATAACCTGCTAATGTTGATGACTTTGTGTATCATGGGTGTTATTAGCGCTTCAATGATAAGAGTATATAGGGCAATAAAAAGATACAAAATGGTGAACACAACTCCTGATGACTTCTACATGGCCATGCCTCCAAAAAGAGCCAGATTGTCTTTGCCTGCTACAAATGAGGGCACTTCACAGCAGGTGTCTAGATAGAACAGCCACGTTTCCTGAAGAGTGCATCATTTGTGTTGAGAAGGTCATAAAAAGAAACGCGTTAGGGAGGGTCTGACTTATCTTTAAGATGAATTATATCACCCATGATGACCCCTGAAGATGGAACAGCCATAAGAAGAAAAATGGAGCAACTTCATCCTCAGTCCAAAACAAAGGTTTCTGTAGTCACCATTTTCTGTGTAACTGCTGTCATGCTTTCCATTTCAATTTAACATGTTTTTTTCTGTTACAGGAGAAAAAGTAAAAAAAAGGGAAAAGATTTAATCAATGGAATAAAAAAATCCAGGTACCAGACTACCAAAGAAAAATATATAGAGTTATTTAGTTTTATTTTATTTATCATATTTAATGTAAGTTTATAAATGTTTTTTGCTGATCAGTTGATGTCTCTGACATCTGTTCTGTAAATCCATAATCTGCTTTGTGTCGCCTGCGTGACTACTTTTTATTTATTCAATTTGTTTTCTGCTTTGTACCAAAGCCTCCAGCAGCTGGGGGCATACGATCAGATAAAAAAAAGCTTAAAATCCAGTCCAGTTCACTTGAATGTTATTTATATGAAGCAAAATGACTGTGAACACACTGAACTGGGGCACCTCACACAGTAAAGGCCACAATTTACGTCAAAATGATGCCTGCAATCCGAATCGAGCTTTTGACAGCAGCAGGGAAGAAAATTGTCTTTAAATAGAAAGAAACCGTTGGGCATGTAAGAGAGTTAAAGAACCAACAGCAGCATTAAACACATAGACTCTGACAGAAAAGCTGTTCACTGCAGCACTGAAGGTCTCTCAAGCATCATCAGGATCTTTCAGCATCTCTGTAGCTCTGGCAGCTTTGTTATAAAGAAGCTTTTAGGACTAATCCTAAGAGTGGAGAGCTTGACTGAACTCAAATAAACAAATAAAAGCGACACTGAAAGCAAAGCTCTTTTGGGATGTTTGATGTTATCACTGGTTCTTTTACACATGATGGAGCTTTGTGCAACATGCAGAGAAAATGACTATAATCTGCATCCTGGCAAACTCTTATACTTCCTTATACAGAACCCAGATTCTAATGTGAAACTTTGATTTGTTTTCTGTCTTCTCATAGACCAACTCTTAAGTTCATCAAGAGGAAATCATTTTTTTCTTTACTCAGATCTACACCAATCCTGAAAGGAAAAGAGGTCAGATGATAAACACCTGGTGATTTCTTTATAAGGTGGGCCATGTTAGCCTGTCACGTGGTATTTGGACCCCAGGGGACGTGGCAGTCCCACTGTGCCCTGACCTTATAGGAGCCACCTGTTGCAAATGCCACATTACCATGCCTGGCAGTATAGACAAAAGGTTGCCAAGAGAGGATCACGGGTAGGGCCTCATGCAATGATCGCCCTGCTTTTCCCTGGCAAACGGCGGCGGCTCAGGCATTTCCCTGACAGCACACAGCGGTGCAGATGATCCGCTGGCTCATAAACACGCCGCACTCTCCAACCAACAACCCCCCCCCCCCCCCCCCCCAACAGCACAGCTTGAGCTGCTTTCTCTTATTGTCCCATTTACAGACTAATCTGGTTTAATCAATCTGCTGTTCGTTTTGCTTCACCCAGATGTTGGAACAGTTAAAAAAAAAATAGGAAAAACGACAGACGTCATTTCTGAGTTTGGATTGAATCTTTTACTGGCAGTCATCGTTTGGCATGAGACAAACAAACACAGACTACAACAAGGAAACATTTGACACGTGAAACAAACTACAAACCAAGTAGACATTCAGAGTAAACATTCAACATAAAAGGAGTCTGCTCCGAATAACATTTACTGAACTGTTTGTGTTTTTATTGCGTTATCCTTTCAGCCATTTTTACATACCAATCAATCCAACAGCAGGAGGTCTTTGGGATGTGTTTCATGGTCGTTAGTCATTATTACAGAGTCAGACGAAACTCTAAAACCACAAATATATACAGCAACAATTAGACATATTTACCATTACAAACACATAAAACACTCATTAAACATTTAATATATGTTGTTTTAATGATCCCTCGAACAATCATCATCCTGTTGTTATACTGACACCTGAAAGAGACTTTCAGCTTCTGGTTTAAGCAACAATAAACAATGTACATCCAGGATGTGGAATGGTGAAACCGAAGTGTTAATACAACACTAAAGTGCGTACTGGTTTGCTCAGCCTAAATAGTCATTAAATGCTACTGCAGACAGTCTATAACCGATAGATAACAGTCGGGGTCTCGTAACACAGGAGCCACTGAAGTACAGCAACATTAAACAGAAAGACAGACAGGCAGTAAGGAAGGGCAGTTTGGGCTTAGCTCTGACTCAGCGGTCCGTATCTTACGTTGGCATCAGTGTCACAGATGTGTGGAAACACTGAGGTTATCACAGAAACAGCTTAACAGTTACAAAGAGGTGAACATCAGCTTTTAGGCAAGTCCAGAAACAACCTGCGACAACTATCCATTGTCAAGTCCTACCTGTTGTCTTCTAAGATTGCTTTGTTTTCTAAAGTGCACAGAAAGAAGCTGTGGGAAACACAACAGATGTTTTGTTTTCTGTTATCATTTTTCATTTACACGAGGGCATTCACAAAGTGGACATTTGGAAAGGGGGGGAAAAAACGCAAAAAAGTCGACCAAGCACTTTTGCCCGCGTCACGTGACGGGTCGCCGGCTGTATAGTCTGTTGAACTCGTGTCATAGCTTTTGTTGAGAGATTAACAGAGAACACACAATGTGGAGCTGGGCCCTGCCTGACAGAGATAGTCTCAGTCCTGGTAGAGAACCCAGAGGGACCAACGCTTTCCAAACTAACATCCACCTCAGCTGCCGCTGGGATGCAGCTCCTTCACCCAACCAACTGATGTAAGTCTCCTCGAGATTGGCCCCTTGGCTGCCGGTGTCACAAAGAGAGTTGGAGAGAATAGAGGGGAGAAAGAGGGAGAAAGAAAGAGGGAGCCCTGGTTCGTTAACTCTTCCAGCCCCCCTCCAATGAAACCGCACCTCGTTCCCCAGAGCACCGTCCACCAACACAGTAAGTCCGACCGTCACTTCACTGTCACATTCTTGGGTGGGTTAACTCAGAGGTGGTTAGGAGTAACTTTGGTAACCATGTTGGAACAATGTGGGCACTGGTCTCCCCCGTGCCTCTAAGGGTGACTGGGCTCGTGGAGTGAGGACAAGAGGGCAAAGGAGGTATCAGAGTGCTGCGGGACGATGCTTCAACCACAGCTAAAGGAGCGTTAGACGGGAGATACTCCATCACCTCTCACAGTAGTGGAGAGTGAAAGTTTTGGAGAGCTGTTTCTCCCCCAAACCCCACGGTTCCAACTCAAATTTACTCTCCACGTCCTCCTCCTCGTCCTCCTCGTCCTCCTCTTCCTCCTCATAGTGGCTGGGCTCCTCTATAGAGGTCTCCAGGTGGTAGGAGTACGGCTGGCCCTCGGTGTACTCGTAGATGGTGGGCAGGCTGCTCTTGAGGCTGCAACGCCGGCGCAACGCAACCAGCAGCGGCTGGGGCATGGTGAAGATGTCCACGTTGTTGCCCAGGTCGATCCAGGCCAGGCTGGAGAACAGTTTGGGGTCTTTGAGCATTTCAGTAAGGTCCTTAAGGATGGCCAGGGTGAGGCGGTTACCGTTGAGAGCCAGTGTGCTGAGCTTGGGCAGGGAGGCGAGCAGAGGCAGCAGCAGCCTCAGGTTGTCGTCGTGGAGTTCGGTGAAGCTGATGTCCACGGCCACGACGCTGTCTCTGTTGTTCTGGAGATAGAAGGCTACGTGTCGGACGTCACGGGTGGACAGAGGGATTCCAGACAGGTCAACGCTGTCGCTGGACACTTTCTTCTGCAGGGTTGTCTTGAGACTGTGGAGAAACAGGAAGACAACGATCTTTGAACAGAATCTGGACACAAACATGAAGAGAAACGATCTTCGGCTGTTGCAATGTTGTGAGGCATATTTAATACAAAGAAGGTGAGCGGTTTTGTTTAAAACTGAAAGCGGATTTAGAGACCGTAGAACGAGGATTTAATGGTGTAAGGAGTCGAGCCAAAAAAGCCAAACAAAACCAGCAGCTTGTATTTCAAACTTAGAGAACTGGGAACGCAGAGCCTGAGTTTTAGGTAGAAGATTTTGTTTTGGTCCAGAAAACGAAAAACATTTTTAGTCTGTTTATTCATCTGTCAGGACAGGAAAAGATTTGTGGGGCTTTGTTGTGAGAAAGATGGCAGATTTAAGTTAAATCAGGTCAAATTCAAAACCAAGTTATTATGACAGTCCATTTTCATTAAAAAGTTGAACATGATAAAATATACTGGCACTAATGAGGTCACCTGTCTTGAAATACATTAAGGTTAAAATACATATTTGAACTATTGATAAATGAACAACCTCTTCATGCATGTTCAAGTTTAATTGTAAAAACTATACTTTATACATTATTTATTACATTCATTTAAACCCTGTGCACCAACACTGCTGCAGTCCAGCTTCTGACCTGAGCTTTTAGTGGAGTTCAAAAACCAAAACCTCTAGCAAAACATCAAGTCAAATAAATATAAGCAAAGACACAAGATTGTTTTTTTTATTAGTGCTTTTGCTTCGTTATCATATAATTATAAAATACGTACAAGTCGTTTTGCTTAAATGCACAGACATGCGACTAAATAACAATAAAAAACACAAGCACTTGTCTTAGAATGTGCATTAATTATAACTCATCCTAAAAACATCCCTATAATAGAGAACATGCAGCTAGCATTAATCTAAGGAAAGCTTCAGTAATTTCATGTACATAAGTGATGATGCTAAACTCTAATGTTATTAATGAATGAACTTTGAATCAAATATATAATTAAAAACATCAGGGCTCATTATTGCACATTTGATCGATGCGAGGAGCATGAATTCACAATGCTTCCTGCTTTAAATAATTAAACGTCAAGTTTTAGCTCCCAGTGTTTTACTGACTTTCTGATGACTGTGATCAGTTTGACTCTTTTTATTTATTACATTCAGAGGGATGGTCAAGAAAGCCACTTGAAGTGTGTTGTTCTTTCATTTAGCTGTTGTTCTTTCTGCACAGCTTTCAGGTCCCTCCAGTAGACGATGTAATAGTTGCTGATTTACAGTGCGGATGAAAACATTAATATTACTAATACCCTCCTTTGGCCCTTTGTTCTCAGGCAGGTTAACTTCCCAGTGCCTGTCTCCGCCCACAGCGGAGGGGCGGGGCGCGTGTTTAACCGCAGCTCTAGCTGAAGTGGCCTGTAATGTTGATGTGGTGTCAGAGTGAATTAAAGCATCCTCCGGTGCCTGGTGACTTACAGCGACATCCCCTGCAGTATCTGTCACTGGTGATGCTTTGAAGTGTTTTTCTGCGTGCGCCCTCAGCAGCGTTTACTCAGTTTGAAAAAAAAAAAGGTTTAAAGAGCAGGAGGTTTGTAAAGATGTGCAGGGAGAGATAGGAAATAAAATCTGCCTTTAAATCCAAGGCGAACTGGACTTTAATTGGCTGTACCGGGTCAGAATCTTGATTTGTCTCTGTGACAGAACCCTCAGCTTGACTCGAGGTGCAAGAACGCTAATGGTCGCGGAAAAGGCCTGTCTGCAGGTGTTAATGGTTCGATCACACATCTCGCTCCTTTTCAGACAGACTCATCCTTCGGAGCTCAGCGAGCACAAAAAAAAATTGATGTCTGAGATGCCCTCTCCTGAAAGCCTCGTTCATCCTTTTCCCAGATTAATCTTGGAGCAGAACACAAGGGTGTCACCGACAGAGGAAAAAAATAGGTTCTTTGTCGTTTTTACACAGTCATGAACACTGATAGAAGGACTCACTTTGAACGGTAAAACTGATTCACAGGGAAATAATTAAAAAAGAAACAGCGCCGAGGTGCAGTGCTGTTTACTTTGAATTAAATTAAGATCAATATATGTGGCTCTCCAGAGCAACAAGAAGGGAAAAAAGCAATTTCTTTATTTACCCCAGTTCAGACTGAATCTAAAAGACTTCAATATTCTATTAATAGTCTTCAAAAAGCTCTAGCTTCTCAGTGTAGTCATAAATAACTATTAAATATTCAGCCAATTAAGCCAGTTTACATTGTACATTTAAAATTTACAATGTAATCACACAGAGTGAGTCAGGTTGTTTCACATAATAAAGCAGAGTTTAAATTCTGTAACTTTAATTCTGCTCCTATAAATGACATATGTTTTTTATGGAGTTTAGACCTTTAATATCTTTAAAGCAACAACTGAAGCAAAGTAAAACAAGAATCATTTTCACACAGTTTAACTTCATATATGAACACATTAAAGAGCTCTATCATTAAAAGTCCCATTTTTCAGAAGTTCATTTTCTCCTCGGCTCCCCTCTGGGCTGCATTACTCACGCCGTTTTGTTTCACGCCGAGCAATTTGTCTTCGAACATTGCTGTTCTGTGCAAAACTTTTGAGTCATCCTTCATTTCTTTATATTAGGCCTCCAAGGAACCTCATTTTCTTGCAATATTTCAAGGCGGTATTGAAGGATATTTCAGCTTTTTTGGAGCTTGTTTAAAAAGTTTAGTCCTATTAATTAAAAGGCATGTTTTGGCAAAAAAAAGTACATTGTGTTTAAAAATAGATCTATGGAAATCAGAAAAATTGAAGATAAAAGAAATTTTGACACTGAAATTTTCACGTTTGTCTCCAACAAAACCAAAAAATATAAACTGAAGTAAATTACATTTCTTGACAGGCAGCTAATAAATAAAAGCACAGTCAAGTTCCATACATTTTGAAGGATGGCTGCAGCTAATGGTTCAATAAAAATTGTAAAAAACAGGAAATGACTCACTTAGAATTTGGACATCTTAATCAGAACAGAAAACTAGTCTGTATGTTGATGACATACTACTATTCCTTCAAAACCCAGAATCATCATTACAAAGTACAATTCAATCAAAGATTTTTCTATTATATTAGATTAAATCCATTATTCTTCCATTAAACAATAATAGTTGCAATATGGCAACCAGTGCACCTCTTATTCCTCTTTGCAGGATTAACATCCCACATTCCCCCAGGCTGTCTTAATTTTAATTCTCGGTTTAAAACTATTAATGATAAATATACTCAAATGGATGGATTTACTGCTTTCCAAAGTAAGATTTCTACTGTCAAAATAAAATTTCCGCCAAAGATTATTTACCTTTTCTCAATGATTCCATCTTCACTTATTATTTCCTGGTTCAAATCGCCAGACTCTATTATTACAAAATTCTACTGGAATAATAAAACACCCCAAATTATACTACAAACACTTCAAAAACCCAAAATTACAAGGTGAACTTGCAGCTCCAGCAAACCAGTTACAATAGACACACAAATAAATTCACTCAGAACTATCCGATGTAAAGGGGTTAAACTTGGAACAAGTAGTATTTATACTACTAGTATTTACATTTATTACTCGATGCATTAAGGCGAAAGCGAATAAAAATATTTTTTGCAAACTTATGTATGTGTGTGAAAAGATATATCTTAAACCAGTTGACGAAATATACTGACACTTGCAAAATAAAATATAACTGGGCGTACATCTACAACTGTTTAAGAGCCAATCTGATTCAAGATGTCCGCCTCAGTCAACAGACCTTAAAAAACACAGTTTCAACAGATAATGAGCTTTGCTGAAGAAAACCAATCGTCACAGCTCACATTCCTAATAAATAAAGTCATTTCTGGACTAACTATCACTTTGGGTCCTTTTTGTTGCAGCACTTATAACCTGAGGCCCTCTCTGTCATCTCTCTGTGGAAACAAGATCAAGTTTTTGTCATTTTATTTTTGAACTGTAAGGGAGCAGCGTGTGGTTTTGTAACAAACTGTTGCTATTTTACTAAATAGTTTTTTTTCTGGTGAATGTGATGAAAATCGAGGCTCAGCAGCCACTTAATGACGCCGTACATTGTTCTGGGGAGTTCAGAGGACCAAGGAAAAGCTGATTAGGAGGTCAGGTGGGGCTGATGAAACAGAAGACAGTAGTAAAAGACGCGAAAGAGAGAAAGTCACAAAGTGCAAAGCTTAGGTGAAATAATTCAGAGCGGCTCGGCAGCACAGCTAGGTCATGGCTCCTTTCAAGGCTATTGTTAAGCTATTTAATTAAACAAGACAAAAAATACAAAAGCCAAATCCAGACAAACTAATTATAGAGATCATTAGGATTAGTGAGATCCTGGTATTAATACTGTGTTGTATTTCAGCCAAAAAGCAAATGTGTGTGGTGCAGAGCAGGGATAATGAAGGGATGAACAATTCAGAGGCGTGAAGAAGGAATGAGCTGTTTGTGTTTCCTCTGAGCAGAGAGAAACCTCAGAGGTCAGAAAAATGAAAGACAAAAAGAAGGAAAACTTAAAATAATAGGTGTTACTCACCACCAAGGGAAAAGGGCAAGAATTATTTTTTATTTTTTTGCCAGTGTCTGAGTTTGTATGTCTGTCCTTTAGCAAAATATCTCAACCACTACTGGACAGATTTCATTCAAATTCTCAACAAGTATTTATTTAATGTTCAACTGATGGAGCCAATTGAACTTAGCCAACACAAAAGTAGCTATAATGTAATTATATTGACCAAAACTGAGCTTGACGTGGTAGTAACTGAGAGTCATCCCCATCAAACATTTTATTACTCTACAACATCATGCACAACAAGGTTGTATCAAAAACAGCTATAACTCTGTATCTCCTCATCCTTACATGAGCTTAGATTAAAACTCTGGCATAAAATGAGACGGATGGTATGCATTCCTTTAGGGAATATAAGGCCTTTAATTGCATGTTTTTATTGCCAATTCAAAAAGCGTAACTGATGTTTGTGAATTTATAACATTTGTTCCCAAACACATGCTGTCAGTACGACAGAGTATTGAGTAAAAGAAGTCATAATATTATGAGAATAAAGTCATAAAATTAAAAGAATACAGTCATAATATTACAAAAAAAACTTTAAGTCGATATAATACAAGAATAATAAAAGAATAATACAAGAATAAAGTTGAGAATAAAGTCATAAAATTATGAAAATAAAGTCATAAATTATGAGAGTAAAATCAAAATATTACGAGAATAAAGTCAGGATATTACAAGAACAAACTACAAAAACAAAGTTGAAATAATTTGTGCATAAAGTCAAAATATTACGAGTAAAATCAAAATATGAGATGTATTGTAAGAATATAGTCAATATTAGCAGAAGAAAGTCGTGAAATACAAGTAAAATTAGGATATTAGGATTTTGTTTTTGTAATAAAAAAAAAAACTTCACATTGGCCTAATACTACGTCGTATGTCAGAGCTCCCAGCATTTTCTGTGTTAATATTTAGTTTTACAACAAATTTTAGTTGTAATGTTTTATGTTTCTTCTGGCCTCTCAGGCAGCGTCAGCCTCTCTACAGACGTATAAAACCAGGAACAGAACTATGTAAATAAAAGGCCTTCAGCAATAAGCTCTAACCCATCCAGTGAATCTAGTGTTAAAGATGCTGCAGTTGTCAGATAAATCTTTCATCTTCTCTCTTCTGGGCTGAATTATACTTCAACAAGCACAACAAAGCGCAGCTGGTGGGGACTGTCAGTTAAATGTTTGATCCCGCCTGTTCGCCGTGAATCTGTCTTAGCCTTTTGTCTGTTTTCTTTGAGTCGGTAGCTTGACTGACTCACAATAAACCCGCCAGATATCCTGTCGCTTGCATTGTTTCCTTTTATAGATCCATCTCCAGAATATGAAGTCATTGTTTTTCATGTCTGTGCAGCTGACAGAAGTAATCACAAAAAGGAAACGTTGTAAGAGTTTATTTCTGTTCAAAAACTGGGGTTTCTGTGAGGCAAATAAAAGCTGGTTCAGTGTTCAGCATTCAGCACATGAGAAGCTGCTCACTTCTTAAAGAGATATCCAGGTAATGTTGAAGTGATGCCCTGTCTTATACTTATTATGACCTTATGGGCTGTAACAACAGTAATAGAGCACAGAGTATGGAGAAAGAAGCAAACCTCTTTATCCAGTCTAGACTAACAGCTATCCAAACAACAGCTCTTTGTTTCATTGTTTCTCAGACTTATAAACCATTTTTTTTTTTCAAAAACATCATGCTGTTGTGAAAAAAACGCAACATTAGCAAGTATTTAATCTGTAAACATCTAGTAAGTTTGTCAATGTTTTCTTAGCGTCCGTTACTACGTGAGTGTACGTGTGTGGAGCATTGATAGACTTTGAATCAGTCTGTGAATGAATCACCTTTATCTGATTAGAGTTGATGAAATCAGCCAAAATGTTTGATACAGTTGTGGTCAAAAGTTTACATACACTTGTAAAGAAACATAATGTTATGGCTGTCTTGAGTTTTCAA
>JAUBOC010000001.1:7147850-7169819 GCA_032275365.1 Anablepsoides cearensis
TATATATTCAAACCTGGAGTCGAGCTCACTGTTGCACAACAATTACTTCTGCTGCAAACACCTTTTCAATTCATCCAGCAGGATCTGCCGCACCATCTCCCTGCCTGTAATGTGAGGCAGTGGTTTAATAAAGGTAAAGAAACTGGGCCTGTGCTCCCCTGTGACGCAGCTGTCGGGGGAGCTTGACCTTGCAGGTTTATCCTTTTGTTTTGATTAAGAAGGTTCCACTCTCTACTGTATCCAATCAGAGTAATTAACGGCGGCCTGAATACGAGCCAAAGGATAGACGGGAGAAAACAAACGAGATCCCCAAGGATCCCGTTTCACCTTGCACGCACCTACTTATTCTTTCATGTTTTAATCGGGTTCCCAAACTTTTCAGCTTTCGACCCACAAAAGCACGGAAAAAGCTTGAAGTGCAGAAACCGCCGAAACAAGCCTGTTTAACAAAGAACCGCATCAACCAGTTTATTATTTCATTTGTTTACGTCGCTCGGGTGCTGCGGTGGTAAATTCCACGGCCTCGTCACCCTGAGGCTACAGGTTTGAGCCCAGATTGCAGCAGGAAGGGCAAGTTTAGTTTAGCAGATGAAAAAAAAAACTAATTTTCATCTCTGTTTAACAGTTAGGGATAACTATGTTATTTCTAATCTTCCTAACATGGTGTGTGATGACCTACAGTGGGGTGCTGACCACTGCTGTAACATGACAGTGTTTGAGAAAAGCCTCATTTAAATCAGAGATTGTTACTACAGTGAATGTGACATGGAAAAAATTAAATAAAAGAAAAATCATTTGTGCCATGATAACATTTGACTGATGTATTTATATATTTGTATTTTATTTAACCAGGTAGATATCACTGAGATTAAAAATCTCTTTTTCAAGAGAGACCTGACCAAGAATGGCAGAAAAATTCAAATATTAAACTACAATCAAATACTTCATGATAAATAAATGAAAAACAAGAAACACTCATAAAAAGGTAAGATAGGACTACAATAGAGAACAAAATCAGGTAAAACAGGTACAAACAAATGTTTTAAGTACAAACTGATTAAGAATGGCCTTAAAAAAAGAGAATACAAGAACAAATTAAAGGCTTAGCATTCATTGAGGGAAGGAATAATACCCAACACAGAAGTCTTGAAAACAATCTGTGTGATACGTCACGCTCAGACTATGTGTTGTTAATGACTTTCAGCTACCAAAACACCAAATTTTAGCTCAATATTAATAAACAGAATGAATTAGAGCTATTTTTCAGGGTCAATTGTCTGCAGCATTATACTGATTTGGGTGGGCTTCAAACACTGATGAGTTGTAAACATACACTCCACGCTTTACGCCCTGAAATCAATCAAATGTATTCAGTGGTTTGTGAGATATTTTGCTAACAGACAGACAGGCGCGTTAACACACGTGTAAAACACAGAGCAGTGTAGGGCCTGCAGCACAGCCCTTGCGGTGAGAGTAAATGTAAATAGAGAAGAACCTTTTTTTTTTTTTTTTACTCTGAGGATTAAACTGTTGCTGCAGCAAAGACAGACATTAAAAGCAGAGAGAGATAAAGAGGTCATGTCAGAGCAATGGGAGCACTAGAACAGCCTGAGGACAGGTAGGACTCTGGCTGCAGACGAAGACAACAACAACAACAACAACAGATGTAGAGTGGGTGAGGAGGGAGGGAGGGGGCGCTGGGGGTCTGGATATATCCTCATCTCATCCTGAGACAACAGAATTAGGGGTAATGCAGTGACTCACGGTTTGACCGCTTCCTCGTTTAGAGAGGAATGAATCCATCCTCTCAGATCTCCTGTCAACACGGAGCACGTTTACCCATCGTGCACCCTGACTGAGTCACGTGCTGCGTGGAAAGTGTACAGCTCTGAGAGAGTGCATGGCCTACTTTCTGCACACACCAATGATCTCTGGGGAGGAAAGTGGTGCAGGAGGCCAGGCCACACGTGCTCAAGTGTCAGGATGGATCAGGGGGTGCCAAACCAGAGGACGGGGTCAAAGGTCAGAGGGCAGGGAATAGATGCACACACAAAAGAGTTCCTCTGAGGGGGAAAAAAGGATGAAACAGCTTTAAAAACACAAACATGTCCTCCTCTCACCTTCCTCAGTAGTTTGAGCACGTCCGTCGCCTGCTCCATCCTGCGCTCGCGGAGCAGCTTCTGGATCTCCTTGATCCACGCGACGCGCCTGACGTACGGGCTGTGGTTGGTCCTGCGCAGCATCCCCGGCAGTTTGTCGGATTTCAGCATCAGCGCGAAGAGAAAGTCCCCCCCGCCCCGGCCGCCCCGGCCGCCCCCCCGCTCGCCCTGCCCGGCGCCCTCCAGGAGCCTGCGTCGCTTTTTGGAGAAATTCTCGTTGTCCAGGCTGCCCTGCCTGCTCAGTCTGGACCCCATGGCGGCGGGCTGTGTTTGGCTCTGCTGCTGCTGCTGCTGCTGCTGCTGAGGAAGAGGAGGAGGAGAGGCGCTACAGGAAGGACGGAGCCATGGGCAGGAGCAACCCCAGTTGTTTTTTCAGCTGAGTGGATGTTGGAAAACAGCGCCGTGCCGTGCAGTCTGCTGCAGAAACACACACACACACGCACAAACACACACACCTCACGCCTCGGCGGTTCTATCCGTCTGCACTCTCTCGTGCATCCGTCACGGTTCTGGTTCTGGGATGTTTCTTAGATGCTCCGGATGCTTCATCCTCCGCCCTGTCTCTGCTTTTTTACGCCGCTGTTTAGTTTTGTGCAACGTGGAGCGTCTGACCAATCACAGCCTCTGCTGCCTGCTGAGCGTCCCCCACCCCTCTACCCCCCACCCTGGCATGAAAATCCCATCCGAGCAGCTCCACGACAGAAGACAAATAATTAACAGAGGTGTCAAGTAATTAACCACAAATACTCTGTTACTTTACTTAAGCAGAAATTTTATACTTTTATACTTCACTGGAGTGATTATTGTTCAGCCTACTGTTTACTTCTACTCCTTACATTTTAATTCAATTAGAAGTAGAATAGAAATTGCCTTTATTGTCCCGCCGAGGGGAAATTCAGGTGTTACAGCAGCATCAGTACAGAGGTTCACACACTAATTAGTTTACAAACTATAGATAGTGCACACAAAAACAAAATTAACACTGACTAGTTACTACTAATAAAAAATATAATATAAAGAATTGTTCAAGAATAGAAAAAAGATGTTTTGTTTTAGAGACAGTAGACTATCAGAATCTGACATTAGAATCAGAAATTGTCTGTTTTCAGTGCAAAACAATGTCAACACACTATTTAACTGTAAAGTGAGGTATCACATTGCAGACAAGAAATATGCATGTGCAATGACAGCAGAAATTCTTTAAGGTTTAAAATGGGTAATAACAGAGCAGGTGATTGCACAGATTAGTAATAATATAAATGAGTAGAACTGCAAATGATTGTTCAGAATCAGAATGAATAGTAACAGTACAAATGATTGTGCAGGCAGCAGGTGTGTAAACACTTTTTGTGATTTTTGTAAACACTTGTGATTTTTGGGCGTGGTGCTGGTTATAAAGTATGACAGCTGCAGGGAGGAAAGATCTACGATAACGCTCTTTTGTGCACCTGGGATGCAGGTACGTGCTCAATGCAAACAAAGCAGAATTTGTCAACAACCACATGAAAGCTTGAGTCACATGATTGACCTCCTTCAGGATGGGTAAACAAACATGTTGAAATCAAGGGCATAGGTCTACCATTGGGAGGGATATGCTCTCTACCTGTTTGTTTATTTATTTATTGAATTATTTACTTTTGTAAAATGATTCAGGGTATTTTGGGGCTAAAACGTTCCTGTTTTCTTAGTATTTACTCTGAACCTTTTCTGTTCAACAATTAAGAAAAACACTTAGCTACTTTTTTCTGCAACGATAATATTTAACATTATTTATTTTTATAAATTTATTTATTTTATTTAAGTCTTTATTCATTTATTTAAAACAAATTAATTCTATGTACAAATACAAAAAAAACACAAGTCAAGTCAACTTTATATAGCACATTTAAAAACAACTGTCGTTGGCCAAAGTGCTTCACATATCACAGCTATTAAAAACAAAGCATTACAGACAATACACAAATAATGATAAACCATAAAAACAGACCAAACAAGTAGGAAAAAACAACTCTCATACTACATTCAAAGCTTTTGAAATAAGGTGTGTTTTAAGATGAGATTTAAAAACTCCAAAACTTGAGGCCTGTCTAACATGAAGGGGCAGCTGGTTCCACAGTTTAGGAGCCACAGCTGAAAAGGCTCGCTCACCTCTGTAGACCAGTCTGGACCACGGGACAGCCAAGAGCAAATCATCATCATCACCAGCCTGGCTAACACCAACATACAACTGAGATGTATTAAAAGCATGGAGAACACAATCAAGGTCTTTGAAAGGTAAAAACCATTTGATTTTAGATAAAGTCTCAGTTTAAAAAATGATCTTTTCACTACCGAATTAATCTGTTTCTCAAAGTTGAAGTTTGAGTCAAAGATCACAAATACAATGAAATAAAAGGAAACAGAGAGAAGAAAAAAATCATATAGCTGCCCCTTTTTTCCTCAAGTATAAACTCAAACAATACTAATCTTCAATTAACATAAAACAAAACATAAAAAACCTGTAATCTTTCTAGAGCACAGATTTACATGAATACATACCATACGGTTTCATATTTCTTCAAAAGCCCCACTTTTATCATTCTCTTGAACATGTACATTGATCTAGCATTTTTAACATCATCTTCCAGATTATTCCACAATCTCACTCCTTGAGGTGCACCGTTCTTTCAGACTGGTTCTAAATTTATGTTTCATGAACATCTCTATTCCCTTTAGGTTATAACAGCTCTCTCTCTCTCTTAACAAAGTTTATCTGAAAGTTTAAAGGTAATGTCTTTTGGTGAGCCTTATACATAACTAACCAAATGTTATAATCAACCAAATCATAGAATTTCAATAATTACTAAATAATATATCAGAAGGATAATGGTAATGTTTTCGAGTGATAGCTCTTATAGGTCTTTTCTGCAAAACAATAACAGGATTACAGGATATATTATAGGACATACCGAAATTTTTCTCATTTCCAACTTGGTGCACTTCAGTTTGAAAGGAAAAAATATGCCCATGGAAATAAAAGCTGACATTGTGAACTCTTGTCTCATGCTCATCTTTTGATCTTAAACCCAGTTGTCTTCAGTGTACAACCAAAACAAGAGACTTGCTGTTCCAATACTTTTTAAGGGGACTGTATTTTGCTCAGTCTTTATGACATTTCAATGAGTACCTTTAAATATCTGCTTTAAATATCCGAGGAAGATTTTAAGCTCCACCATAAAAGACCTAAAAGTGTCTTGTTTATCTCCAGCTGCTCAGACGAGCTCCTGGCTTCAGATAAATATGAATCTGTCTTTTGGCCGTGCAGATGTCAGTCAGTCAGGACACAAACTGTCAGCTCCTATTTACATTTGTCACAAGTCCTTCTTTGACAAACATGCATGCCCTGGTTTCCCTGAGTCTTGCTGTCACATGGATCAGTATCTGTTTCCAGGGGCCCACAGAAGGCAACGAAGCGGGGGCCCCTGAGTGATCCCCTACACACAGCAGACAGCTATCAGTCATTTTCCCCTCTCCAAACCGCTTCCATTTATAGGTCCCATCATCGTGGCTCGAAGGACTTTGATCCTGATTTGACCTTATGTTTCAAACTTACCCTTGTTCTGTGAATCACCAGATGATTTGCTTCTAACGGTCGTTTCCTCTGGCTGTACGACCTCCATAAACTGTCTCTGCTGCTCATTTTCCTCTCAAGGTTGTTGGGAATGACTGCGGCCATTTTATCTGTCTCCATGCTGATCATTCGCCTTGTTGGATCTGTTTTCTAAGAGTTTTGATAAAATTAAAGGCGTCGATGTCTTTGAAGACCTTGCATTTTATACCAGGATGACACGATGCAATAAGACGATCAGAATATGTTTTGAGGATGACTGTCAGCTACTACCACGCCAAATTTTAGCTCCTTTGCTGTAAGACTGACTGAGTTTTAGCCATTTTGTTTGCTGAGATTGATCAGCTGTTGTGGCTCATCTTGAGTTAAGTTAATCAGTTGCAGTTGTATGTCCAGTACCACCACATCCACCCCCGCAGAGCCAATTGTACATTTAATTTTAAATGTTTAAAATAAATCAGACACAATAAGCAAAAATTCTATAACAACACTGCAGGTTAAAAAATTTAAATGGGAGGAAAAGAACCTTTGTTAAATAGTTCTATAACCCTGTTAGTTGTAAATCTCTGTTTTCTGTGTTCTGTTCAGTCTGCTCCAAGCTGACTCATAATTTATCTTGTAAATTAGCTCTCATAAATGGATTTTTAGGCAGAACACCTCCGCTGTAAGACCCAACAGGTTTATCTCAACACTATTTCTGTATTTGACAAATTCACATGAGGTCTAGTGTTAGAAGTGGTCGTATCAGTGAAACTCTATTGAAGCTACCTCCAGTTCTGATCACCACTGTCAGGGTTGGATGATAAGTCCCATGAGTTATGTTGAGAGGAGCTATCATGTGACTTTTCTTGGTCGGATACAGCGGCCATATTGTTCAGGGCAAGGACAACTAAATACAGGTATTACTGGTAGCTGGTGAAGCTGTGTGTCAAATTTAGGTCAGCGCATTAATAAAACACAATATGTTGTTGACAAACATTTTGATTTGATAGAAATGCTTGTTAGAACATTTTGCCGTATCAGGCAAAAACATGTTGCCAAGGTACACATATGCAATAAATGTTTCTAATAGACAGAAACTAACCAATAAAAACTAATGTTTATATGCAACTATACACAGAAATTAAGCCATGAAAAATTGTTTACATTGACAGCCCGCCCCATCCAATATGGCGTCTCGATTACAACCGTGGCCAGTCTTCTGAAGTGTGCATGCTGCCTCCATTCTGTAAACCTCTTTGGACAAATCCGTGAACTCACACTGCAAACAAGTCAACCTGAGAAGAAATCACCTAAAACTATTTAAAATTAAATTTTCAATCTCTAAATAGTTGAAAAACACACAGACCAAAGCTACACAGCATGCAAAGTAATTAAGTTATTTACATTATTTATTAAGAGGAACTACTTTGTGGGTGGAAGGATTATTTGTGGTGGTGCTGCACCCCATCTGGCCCTATGGATTTGATGCTCCTGTTTTAGATAAACATCCACTAAACACCTTCAATGGTTCATGAGATATTTTGCTAACAGATGATGCCAACAGAAAGCGAAAGTTTTATTTTGTAATGCATAGTGCAAAATATACAGTATAATATACAATTTACTTTAAACTTCATTTATATTAGTTTGGGCCGAACAGAGTTTGACTCTGATTTTTTTGTTTTGTTTTGTTTTTCGTTTTGTTTTGTTTTGCCTTTAGGGAATGTCTGTAACTTCACCTTTAAACACTAATTTTTTTTTGCCAGGCTTTGCTTTGATTCCCTAATTATAGCTTATTCAAAACCTGTAGACCTCGAAACACAAACGCTTTTATTGTGTTCAACAGAACAGTTTTTATTGTTTTTATTGCAACATTTACTTTGCTTAATTCAGCTTTAGAAAAAAAACGAGTGCCCAGTGGGAAAATATGAAAATAATAGTTTAAAGAAATCACTGTGAATGCACTCAAACTGTGCAGAACAACAGGACAACTGAATGCAGAAAAATATTTATTTGATTTAGATGCCCCAGTTACTCGCAGGGATTAGGATGCTGAGCAGCAGTGGCCTCATTTTGACTCTGGCTTCTGTAAAGCCTTCAGATTTTACGTGATGGCAAAAGAAAAAATAAATAACCTAAAAGAAACTCCCAAAAAGGAAGAAAAAAAAACATCAGTTTGATCAAATCATAAGCATCAAACTACCATGACTTTGAAAGGTTGCAAGCAGAAAATAGTTTGAAAAACAGTATTCTCTCTGTTATTGCTGCCAGAGAAAATGCTGCGTCATCAACTTATGACTGCAACATTCATCACGGCGTCATCCCTTTGGAGCGCTTATCATCAAAATGACTACGACCGCACACAAAAACACATGACATCACCTTCTTCCTCCGAGGTGTTCATCTGTCAGCTCTCAGTGTTTCAGCAGCTCACCTGTTGTCCAGGCCTCCTGATTTCATTTGCTGCTGCACATACTGGAACAGAAAATTCATTCCCTTCTCTGTGCAAACACAAGTGAGGGGGGAAAAAATCCTGAGTGCATCCCTTCCAGCAAAGTCAGACTAAAACCTACTGTATAAGCCTTTAGCTGGGGAATAAAAATATGACTAAGCTTGTTGAGATTTAATAAAACAACCTCTTCTATCTGTGGCAGGGAAATGCTTAAAAATAGTGAAGGTTTTTGTGACTGCAACAACCTGTGATGTAATTGTCATTCTTCTGCAATAGATCAATTGTGACTATTGAATAAAACTACCATCTTTAGGGGGGCTTGGAACCTCAGAGATCCAGAATGAGAAAGCAGTGATTAGATTTAGACACAGTCACTGCAGCAGCAGGCTTCTCTGACAGAGGAGCCCCATCAGTGGGGTAGGAGCAGGAGAGCACGATTAGCTGAGTTACTCTGACAGGGTATTTATCACGCGCTGCTGTCTTTTAACAAAAACACCTCATTAACCACACTAAACAAAAGTGTATGCAACTCGCAGAAATAAAACACTTGAAAGTATTTTTGCAAATGATAAATGGAGTCATCTTGATTCAAGAACTTATAGAAACACAGCTGTGGTGACAACTCAGTGACTTTCACAGACATTGTGCCAATCTAATGCTGAGAGTCGCTAGAGCCGTTTCATTCAAAATTGCATAAATAAACAAACAAACAAACAAATACATAAACAAACAAACAAACAAACAAACAAATAAATAAATATTCCAGCAAATGCATAAATGTCCCTGTGAAATAAAACAAAATCAATAAAAAATATAATGCATTTTTAGCATGTCTTTATTTATTTATTTATTTATTTATTTATTTATATTTTATAAAATAAAACTTGACCTTATTTATTTATTTATTTATTTATTTATTTCATTTTGAATGAAACGGCTCTCCATAACTAACAACACATACACATACTGTAGATGGTTCTTGATTGATGACTCCCTCAGTTTTAAGCCCCATATTCAAAATCTTGTTAAGAAACTTAAACTGGGCTTCTGTTTTAAAAAAATATTTATATATTTTTTTCTTTTAATGCTTTTAAAGCATCTTGTCACAGTGACATTTTTTATCCATTTTAGATAATGGCGACTTGTTATATATAAATGCTTCAGCACAATGTCCTAAAAAATTGATGCTGTCTATCCTGCTTCCTTGAGGTTTGTTACCAACTGTAAAGCCTCCACTCATCATTGTGATCTGTACACTGCAGTGGGATGGCCTTCTTTGTTCACCAGGAGGTTGGGACATCGTTACACTTATAAGGTTTTGCTTGGGTGTCTACCATCTTACATCTGTGATCTAATCAAGAAGCGTTCATTCATACTCTTTACGTTCAAACCATCATTTCTTGCTCTCTGTCCCATTTCTCCACACAGAGTTAGGAAAAATGACCTTTATTTACTCTGCCTCGTCTACATTCAACATGTTGCAAAAAGTCTGGAAGTTAACTGAACTGATCTCATTGAGCACCTTTAAGTCCAGATTGAGGGCATTAGATATGACTTCCTTGACTTGTGAATATTTTTAATGGTGATTGTTTGTATTGTCTTTTAATTGTGTAACTCTATGTAAATGTGTATTTTTGCTGCCTCATAGACAGGACTCCTTTGAAAAAAGGTTTTTAATCTCAATGGGACTTTCCTGGTTAAATAAAGGAAATAAATAAATAAAAATACTCTAAGTCACACATGACAAACTGAAGGCCTGTGGGCCAAATGTAGCCTGCCAAGGATTTGTGGCTCACAAGAGCTTCAAAGATGCATAGCTGTCTTAAATTAACTAATTGTAGCTCCCATAATGCATGTCAATTAATGATGACATCCCACCAGTAGGTGGAGGAGCACAGGCAACCAGCAAAATTTGCTGTGAGAAAACTGCATTTTGCTGCTTTTTTACCAGCCACTTCAGAGTTTAAATTGAATATATTAAAACCCTGTTTCTGTGCAGGAAATACCATGTAGAGCTCAGTTTTGTTTGTTAGCCATGATCAGCTGTAGCATCGAGACGAGGAACGTGATATTTCACGTTAAAGTTAATGTTGAAGTTACTTACAACTGGCCCTTGGTAAAAATAAGTTTGACACCCCTGCTCTAAGTTCTACTCACTGAGTTAAATATGTGCCTAAAACTTTATTTTTAACTGTTGAAATTAATTCTGTTTGTCACTAAACCAGCAGCTAATTGATATTAGCCAACACAAAATTGGTTATTATCTCAGAGCATTGTCAAATATTTTGTTAAAGTTTGACATGGCAGAATATAGTCAATACATGAGCTACTGTAATTTGATTGTGACACTGTGCAAGAAGGCATGACAATTGGAAATATTTTTATTTTCAAGGTTTGACCATGACAGCCATAACTCTGTGTCTGGACATCAGGAGATCTTAGTTTAACTGTTGAGAAGGCAGCTCAGACCCGTGTTTCTCAGCTCAGACCCAGGTGTCTCAAAAGGCCCGAGGACACCTACAGAAAGGTCCAAACACTCGTGGCACAGTTACTGAGCAACATCACATGGCAACGTTGCCAGCTGAGCCAATCAGAAAGAAGCCTGAGACAGGGCTGAAAGCTGCAGGCATCTGTAAACATATCACTCTCACCTTCACTTTGGCAGGCATCGGTAGGTTGATATAGGAAGATGTGGAGGACTAAAGGGACAAACTGAAAAGTTCCACTTTGTTATAGAAAAAAAAGAGGCATCCATCTGAAAACATGACATTTTCTTTAAAATGTTCCTAAGATTTTTGTGAAGGTTTGAATAAGGTTTGATGGGCACTATAGAAAACAAAAGGAAATCTGTCCTCATTGCTAAATATGAAGCACAAATGAAGCACATGCTTATTAACTAAACAGCAGTGCCCTGCGGTGTCACAGCATGACACTGGGATGTAAGTACCACCTGTACACCAAAGATGTCACTGCCACATCCCCAGTGGCTTTACTTAGTCATCTTTAACACCCTGCCTTTACTGCTAATACTCATTTTCAGCAGGGAGAGCACAGAACTCTTGGTTTGTCCTCTGTTTTGAAAAACAGTTTTAATCATGACAGTAGGCATTCAAAGGTGAGTGAATTTTTAATCACAAGGTTTGTGTAAATTCTAATAAATGGTGGAGCTGCTGCGTCCGAGCTGAAGGATGCTGTCTGGTAACGAGCTGTGTTGGATTCTCCTGGGCAGGAAAATGGTTGGGAAGTCCCTGATTGCTGGTTTGGTGGTCCTTCTGGTGGCTGCAGTCAGCCTGTTTCTGGGGGTGTTCATGGGCTTTGGGAGGAAAAACCCTCCTGCCCCTTCAGACTACTTCTACTCCAAGGCTGCCGTGGCTGCTGATGCTGGGAAGTGTTCAGAAGTGGGGAGGTAAGAGGACTCAGAGCGTGTGTCTTGTTCTGTGCGTGTGCTTCCTGGCTGATAAGTGCATTCTTGTGTTTTTCAGGGACATTTTGAAGAAAAACGGCTCAGCTGTGGACGCTTCCATCGCTGCTCTGCTGTGTGTTGGGCTTTTGAACGCTCACAGCATGGGCATCGGGGGAGGCCTTTACTTTATAATATATAATGCTTCCACAGGTGAGTGCCTCATATTATTATTTTTAATTTGTATTTATTTCTTTAAAACAAATCAATTCTATGTACAAATATAATAAACACAAATATGAGGCATAGAGAAGAAAACAAATCTTAATATTAGTTAGGTATTCAACACAGATACAATAAAAATACAACTACTACAAAATACATGACCTTTGTTCTCTTGTGCTTTCTAATCATTAGAGACAAACTTTTATAACAATCTAAATGCTGACATTTTAATGTATAAACTGTGGAAAAAAATGTAAAGTCAACCAAAATCAGCTGCCTGTGGCCCATTAGGGTCATCATGATAACCAACTCACAATATAATAATTATAAAAGTAATAATAAATAAAAATTTTATAAAAATTAACAAATAAGGTCAGACATTGCTTTTCAGCAGTGCTTCAACGGAATTTTAAAAAATTTAACTCATGCGACAGGCCTGGACAGAAATGATGTTACCCCTGAAAATAATGTGACCAAAGGATCATGTTAAATCAAGGTGTGTCCACTAGTTATCATCACAGGTGTCTACAGTCTTGTAATCAGTCAGCGGGTCTGTATATAGAGCTACAGATACTCACTGTGCTGTTTGGTGACATGCTGTGTACCACACTCAACATGAACCAGAGGAAGAGAAGAAAATACTAGTCCCAGGAGATTAGAAATAAAATTATTGACAAGCATGTTAAAGGTAAAGGTTATAAGACCATCTCCAAGCAGCTTGATGTTCCTGTGATTACAGTTGCATATTATTCAGAAATTAAAGATCCATGGGACTATAGCCAACCTCCCTGGACAGATAATATGAATGGTAACAAAAAAGCCCAGAAAAAACTTCTAAAGAGATTAAAGTTAAACTTAAAACTCAAGGAACATCAGTGTCAGATCTCACCATCCGTCGTTGTTTGAGCCAAAGTGGGCTTATTGGGATACGACCAAGGAGGACACCAAA
This sequence comes from Anablepsoides cearensis, assembly GCA_032275365.1. Lineage (NCBI taxonomy): Eukaryota > Metazoa > Chordata > Actinopteri > Cyprinodontiformes > Rivulidae > Anablepsoides > Anablepsoides cearensis. The sequence continues at coordinate 7,160,625 of JAUBOC010000001.1, forward strand.
TCATAAAAAAGCCAGACTGGAATTTGCCAAACAACATGTTGATAAGCCACAAAGCTTCTGGGAGAATGTCCTCTGGACAGATGAGACAAAAAATAGAACTTTTTGGCGACATCAGCTCTGTGTTCACAGACAGAAACTGAAGCATATGAAGAAAAGAACACTGTCCCTACTGTGAAACATGGAGGCTCTGCTATGTTCTGGGGATGCTTTGCTGCATCTGGCACAGGGTGTTGAATATGTGCAGGATACAATGAAACATCAAGACTATCAAGGGATTCTAGAGAGAAATGTGCTGTTTAGTGTCAGAAAGCTTGGTCTCAGCAGGTTATGGGTCTTGCAACAGGATAATGACTCAAAACAGCTAAAAACACCCATGAAGGGCTAAGAGGAAAACACTGGACTATTCTGAAGTGGCCTTCTATGATCCTGACCTAAATCATATTGAGCATCTTTGGAAGGAGCTGAAACTGTCTGGAAAAGACACCTTCAAACCTGAGACAACTGGAGCAGTTTGCTCATGAGGAGTGGAACAAAACATAATGCTGCAGAAATCTCACTGACAGTTACAGGAATGGTTTGACTGCAGTGATTGACTGAAAAGGTTGTGCAACAAAATGTTAAGTTAAGTTTACCATCATTTCTGTCCAGGCCTGTTTCTTAAGTTTTATGTCTTTTAATTCTATTTAAGCATGGCTGAAAAACAATGTCTGACTTCAAATTTTGTTCATATTCATAGAATTTTATTCAATATTACTGTCAGATTCAAGTTATTTCCGTGACCATTCTGGGCTTTTCCTTCATTAAACGAGGAGTACCAACAATTTTGTCCACATTGGTAAATGGCGAAAAGGTCTTGTCGTCACGGTTGATCAATTTTAGGTGTCTACTGTGTTTTTTTAATTTAAAGCGGACGTATTGTGCAAAATCCACTTTTTTTGTTCAATACATTTTGTTGTGTACTTGAAGTCTATAGAAAAGGAATGATTTAAAAGCATGATATGTCTAAGAGTGCAGAAAAGTTTAATTTTGTTTTTGTTTGTGCTGCAAAAATATCTTTATATTCTGTTTGGGTCATATTTTTCAACCCGTTCAATTTTATCTATTTTCTATGACGTTTTCTGAGCTAATACGTCTGTTGTTGAAATCTTTTAATTAAATTGTAAATAAAATGTTTCTGCAAGCTAGAAAAATAACCCCCTCTCTCTAACCGGAGTGCACGGGTCTGGAAGCTGGAGGGGGGCGACCCATGGGAAGAAACTGTTTCTGAGTCTGTCAGTGATGCTCTTAAGGCTCCTGTACCTTCTGCCAGTCGGTTATAAGAGCTGAATGACAATAAGAATTTGCACCCTTAACTAATTTGTCTCCATTGCCTGATAAACAGGGAAGGTAGAAACCATTGATGCGAGGGAAACGGCTCCCATGAATGCCACTGAGGACATGTTCGGCAACAACACCAAGCTCTCTCGTACAGGTAGCAACAAAGATTTTTTTTTTTTTACTTTTACTCACATCTTACTTGTTTAATCTGATTTTAATCTGTTGCAGCTGCTCAAACATGCCAGTGGGTATTTAATTCTGGTCTTAAAGCTGTTTACCCAGCTCCCTAAAGTAGATTATTTCTCCCTCAACAAGCTTTTTCATATCTTCTTTTGCACCCAAATAAAAGCTCACAGCATGTGGAGATGATAGGGACTATAAATACTTGGCCACATTTTAATAACATCATGAAGAAGAAAGCAAATCTAAATCCCCTGCGCTGTTGCTTCTGTCTGGCAGGTGGGTTGTCCATAGCGATCCCAGGGGAGATCCGTGGTTATGAGATGGCACACAAAAGGCATGGCAGGCTTCCATGGAAGGAGCTGTTCGAGCCCAGCATTGCTTTGGCGCGTGACGGCTTCCCCATCGGGAAAGCCTTGGCTCACGCCATCTTCAAGAGCAGGGAATCCATTCAAGAAGACGCCAACATGTGGTGAGGGGAATCCTGATTCTGTTACCTGAATCTATGATCCTAAAACACGTTTACCTTCTACAAAGTGGTTACAAAGTGATTTAAAATGTGTTTCTTCCTCACTTTTTTGTCAACACTTAGAGATGATAATTATCAGTAGTCACATTTAATGTGTTTAATGTAGTGTGACACTTTTAAGATATGAAATGACTAGCCTAGTAAAAAAAAGTAACTGAAAACCTCCAAATAACTCCAGATCAGAGATGTTGAAATGACTTCCTGCCTTTCTTTTCCTGAAATCTTTGTATAATGTCAAACTTTTATGCATATAGTACACAGCATATCCTTAAAATAGACATATCCTGCTTTTAAATCCTTCTTTTTTTCCATTTAAATTATTAATTAGAGGTCTTTATAAACTGAAACTGCAATGCTTTGGTCTGAATTCCTCCTTACTGTAACTCCACAAGCCCCCCCTTTTCTGAGGTGCATCTCAGATCAACTTGTTTTGAGGCTGTTTCTTTAAATGCAAACAAGGTGCTTCACACCCTGCCCCGCTCCAGCTTTCAGGCCGGTCCCTTACAGTTTTATAGAGGGGTTTATGACTATATAGCTGCGCAGAAATGTTTTTATTTACAATTTAATTAAAAGATGACAACAAGGGAAGACTTTTCCATCCAGCCTTATATGTTGGAGCCAGTCTGACCCAGAACAAGAGGAGAATTAAAACAACCAAATTGTAGTTGGTAAGTCCAGACCTTGTGACGTAATAATTCAGAAAACATCATAGATGTCATCATGTCATCATGTCACAAATTAAAATAAAATGAAACAACAGCTCTTTATTGTTTGCAACCCGGTTCCCATCATTCGTTGTAAAGAGCTGTTCAAAAGATTCGGATCATTTGCGAACATCACATCTCTAGACCCAAACAAAATGTTAATATATTCCACCATCTTTTCATACGTTACAAATCCGAAACTTTATGATTCCTTCATGAGAAGATTCTCAAAATGCATTGCTCAGATAAAATTATAAATGAACGACTAAGATTTTTAGATTTTTTTACCTTTTTGGTTAGAATTTTCTTGGACATTCTGATTTCAAGCAAAAAATTTTATTTGTATTTGACATATAGGCTACAATGATGCAATCATCTTATTCATATTTTATGGATGGTTTAAAAATGGGTTTGTTTTTTCTAATGTTGGTCTGTGTGTAACACTACTTTCTGTTTTTCTGTTTTTTAATTCTGTGATCATTCAATGAATTCTACTGCACTGTCATTTCCTAACAATATCCTATTCAGTCTTGGGTTAACATTAGCTCTTCATAGTTAATGAAAAGCTGTAGTTCCTCAGTCTTTTCTCCTCCTCTTTGACTTTGTGTCATGTAAAAAAATAACCCTCGCTTGGCTCAGTCTTTGTTTCATTACAGCTCTCTGATCCTGCTGGGAGCTCAGCTGCTGTATTCATTAAGTTAGACATTTTCAAACTCATCTCAAAGTGTGTGCTGTTTTTTATTTTATTTTTTTATTTAGTCTTTGTTTTGCTTTTGTCGTCTTTCAGCGAGGTGTTTTGTGACTCTCACAAACGAATCCTGAAAGAAAATGATATTGTTCGATTCCCAAAGCTGGCTGACACGTACCAGAAAATAGCAGAAGAGGGACCCGATGTGTTTTACAACGGGACGATGGCGCGGCGCATCGTCGAGGACATCCAGGGAGCAGGTGTTGTGATGAATTCTTGTTCATTTCATAGAAATAGAAGAAAAGAATAAAAGGTCAATACAATTAACTGCACATCACATTCTACACCTACAATGTAGAAACTGATGAGAATGTTTTTTTAATTTATTCATCTATTTGTGATTCAGGTGGCATCATCACCCTTGATGATTTGTTGGAGTACCAGCCGGTGCTGAATGAAAACCCTCTGACTCTGAACGTTGGCGAATACACCATCCACGTGCCGGACGCCCCCTCCAGTGGCCCCGTGCTGGCCCTCATACTCAACATAGTGGAGGGTGAGCAGCCTAGCCGAGGGTTTCAGGATGTCAGGTCTCCTCAGGGATGTTTGCTTTTGGACACAGACACCCCTTTGGCCTGCCAGGTTTAATTCACCACCAACGTTCCATCTGTTGTAGCACAGAGGCCTGAATCTGTGCTTCAAATAATCAGTCGGCAGCACTAACCGTACATAAAGGATAAGACTGATGTGTTGGTATCACTGTGCTCACTTCACACATGTTGCTCCTGTGGATGCTTTGCAGGGTACAACTTCACGGACACAAGCGTCTCCACGGCGGAGATGAAAACCCTGACGTATCATCGCATCGTGGAGGCTTTTCGGTTCGCCTACGCCAAACGAAGCAGACTGGGAGATCCTCGATATCTCAACATCACCGATGTAAGCGCCACCCATGTTTGTCTCCATTATTCATTACTGGAGCGTTTCCAGTTTCGCTCGTTATCATCACAAGCCCCTCTGCTTGGGGAATTCTGCTCTAAGTTAATCAGCCTGAAAAAGTCAGATTTTTTTATCTTCTCCTTTTGGCACCCCACAGCTAATCCAAAACATGACCTCAGACTATTTTGCTGATGGCATAAGGAGTAAAATTACAGATGACACCACCCACCCAGACACCTACTACGAGCCTGAATATTTCACCCCGGAGAACCACGGCACAGCTCACCTATCCGTCATAGCTGAGGATGGCAGCGCTGTGGCAGCCACCAGTACTATTAACCTCTAGTAAGGCTGCTGATGCTTTTCTTCAACTATTCACTTTGCTTCATAAGACATGCCCGATGAATGTTTTGTAATAATAACTCTTCATGAAATACACTGAATAAATAAATGATGTCCACAGCTTTGGGTCTAAAGTCATGTCTCGATCCACTGGAATCATTTTCAACGATGAAATGGACGACTTCAGCTCTCCACACATGACCAATGGATTTGGAATCCCACCTTCGCCCAACAACTTCATCCAACCAGGTGTGGCTTATTTTGTATTATGACACCTTTTGTTTTTGATTTACCAATCGGACGAGTTGGTTCATGAAGTTTCTGTTCCAAACCACACAGCTTTTATTGAATTGTTGTCTTTTTCCACCAAACAGTCCTGACCACACTGTTTCTCTGCTTCAGGCAAAAGGCCTCTGTCCTCCATGTGTCCCACCATAATCTTTGACAAAGACAACAGAGTGAAAATGGTTGTAGGAGCATCTGGGGGCACAAAAATCACCACAGCCACCGCCTTGGTAAGTCTAAGTCAGTTGCTCACATTTCATGTAGATTTTTTTTCTGATGGAAGGGTGTCAAACTGAAGTTACGCTTTCTGGCTTGAAAACAGGTCATCCTGAACTCTTTGTTTTTTAACTATGACCTGAAGAAAGCTGTGATGGAGCCAAGAGTTCACAATCAGCTCAACCCGAACATGACGGTGGTCGAGCAGGGCTTTGAGAAGGTGAACTAGACATGGACATGAGGGTGTAATATGTTGGTATTGTATATTCTCCAAGCACAAAGATCAATTCTACACCACAAGTAACTGTGTTCCAGGATGTTCTCTAAGCAGCTGCGCATCATATTAAACAAAAGTGATGTTTAACTGTAATGTTAAAGGCCAGATTGAAATGTGGAAGACAAAAAAACTGAATGAAAGCCTCATCATGTCAGGTTACATGTTGTTACTGCAAGACTGTACTTCAGTGGTTTGTAAATATATTAATACCAGACTTAAGACACAATGGTCTGAATACAACAAACAATAGGATGTTTGCGGGAAGCAGAGGATCAAAACATTTTCTAAATCTACTTCAAATTTACAATGAACTTCCTCAAGAAACACATTTCTTTCCGTATAACCATCACAGATTGACACATTACTGAAAATGTGTCAAAAATCACTTACAAAGAACCCTATATAAAATGATTGTGCTGGGGCAGGCCAGTTATTTTAGACAAAACACATCAAGAAGAGTGTTGGAACATTTTGTAGCAACTGGAAAAATAAAAGGAAGAAGAAGTCGTGGACATCAGAGGGAAAAGTTGACAGACAGCTTGAGCCGTTTCAAGGGCACAACACCTACCAGCCTCCTGCAGCTTGTGAAAGACCGTATAGAACCTAAAGTGTCAAACTCATTTTCACTGAGGGCCACGTGAGCATTATGGTGGCCCTCAAAGGACCGGTTGTAATTAACTTTGACGTTTTGTGTTTAACTTTGACTAAACACAAAACATCACGTTCCTTGTCTCATTGCTACAGCTGAGCACAGCTAACAAACAATAACCACAGCAAACGTGGTCGGAAAAAATGCAGACAAATAGAGATTTTACACAATGACTACTTTTAAACCCTGTGCACCTCCGCCTAGTGGTGGGATGCCATCCTTTAATGTGTAAAATAGTTGACATGCATTATGGGAAATGTAGATTATGGTCAATCCTGACTTTAAAGCAGCATATTCTGATTTTAACACATTTTTAAAGGACCACAAAAAAAATTCAATGGCGGGCCACTTTTGGCCTGAAGGTCTTGAGTTTGACATGTGTGGTATAGAAAACAGAACATTAACGCCCTCTGGCATGGCACTTGGAGAGAGAAACACAACTAGAAAGCTTCTGCTTAAATAGAAACCCTCCAAACAAAAGCTAACAATTACTCAATTAACAGCAAGAGTTTTATTTGTGGGGACAGAAATGATGTGTGTGACCTAGTCCCAATACTCGCACTCCCACCCTCGTTCTGCCCTTGTGCACTTCAAACGCACGTTCATGTTGAAGGGTTTGAGTGGATAGTGTGTCCCACATTCTCCACATCCACCCTTACATGAAGTCTGCACTTTTACGGACTTCAGCGAAGTGTATTACCCACAATTCATCGCTGTGTGTGACGTTTTGAATTAAAAGGCAGAAATCTGGCAATTACTGAGCACGTTCCAGTTTAGTGGTGGCAGTAATCCACTTAAATTAGTCAAACAACCACCAATAAAACCAAAAGAAATACTTATAGAAGGTAAGGGTGCAGTATAATTTACTTACATTTATAAACGAAGTTATACTAACCGGGAGACCTGAATCAGTGTATGAAAAACTTATTTACTCTGATCAGATACATAATTATGTTACTAGATAGCCTTGTGAAACAAAATTAATTGTAAATTGTGCTAAGATAAACTTACAAAAATCAGCTATTCAGGAATAGAACAAATTACCTAAAAACATTAGATATTTAAAAAGCACATTTTATTTTAAAAGAGCACTGAAATCTTATTTGTAATAAATCTTATTTTGACATTATTATTATTTGTTTTGTTTTTAACCAGGCTTATGTTTGTAGTTTTGTAAAATGTGGAATTTGTGTATATTTTATGTCACGATTTTATGTGTTGTATAAATATTGTGTGTTATATCAGTTGGACCCCAGGAAGATTAGTAACCACCTTGGTGGAAACTAATGGGGATCCTAATCAATAACTCAAATAAATCAAAACAGTCAAAATAAGTCCAGCAGAGGTTAAAGACTGATCAGAAGATGAAAAGTGTGAGTATCAAATGATCCTACAGTGAGGACTTGAATTAATGAACATAAACTGATCAAATGTTTCTCATCTAAATGTCCACTGTCAGGTTTATGGCACTCAAATATGTAAAAAAGTTATTCATGACTGCTGTAACACGTTCAGCTCCTGCACAAGGTCACGGTTTGTTGTGTTTGTTGGTCTCTTCCCAGACTGTCCTGGAGGGGCTAGCCCAGAAGAACCACGTAACACAGATGCTGAGGACTCCAGACTCTGTCGTCCAGGCCGTGGTGCGGCAGGGGGAGCGTCTCTGTGCCGAGTCTGACCCCAGGAAAGGAGGCTATCCAGCGGGATATTAAACATCTCTTCCAGTTCTTGTCTTGCACACCCCCTCTCAGCGACGACAGTCTGCCTAAACCCACTCAAAAAGACGCACAATATAAAGCTGTCTGTGTTGAAGATTTGTGATGCCAGAGACAATGCCATCACTACCTTCCTTCAAAAATGGAAGCTGAACCTATTTTATTTAAATTAAGCTATTATTAGTATTATTTTAGTGTTTTAAATTAAGATGCTTTGCCTTATTTCACTCTTGTGTCATCGCTGCTGGAAGCTGATTCAAATGAAGGAGCTTCAGAGACTAAAGCAGAAACCAAAGGAACATAATGTTTCTGTTTGTAACATTGTATTAAGTTCTTGCTTGATACAACATCCAGCATCTTAATAAAAGCAGCCAGGCTTCCGATTTACTGAGAACACAACGTATCATGAAGGAATGTTCCCTGATTTTATTGCAAACTATTCATCTGGGTAGAATGTTGTCCATGTGACGTTTTCAGTTCTTTTATGAGGAAAAACTGGTGCAATTATTTGAATTGTTTTTTAAAAAAAGAGAAAGTTTGTTTCCAAGTCAAACAGGTGGAAAAATACCAATTAAAACTGGACATGTAAGCAGGTATACCAGTTCTACATAAGGACATCTCAGGTTGTTCGCCTGCTCTAACCAGCTGTTTACTCCCGGATCCTCAGAAGAACATTATGTACTGAGAACTCAAAGCGCTGTTTTTATTGTTATTTTACAGTGAAGCTACTTTTTGTTACTGTTTTTTATTGACTGGAGAGTCAATTTCATGTATCGTGTATTCTAAAAAAAAAAAAATACATCTTCAGATATATTTTTCTAAACACGCATTGTTCTCATGCTGTTTTGTTGCCATGATTGTTGGACAGTGACAAATCATCAGTACTTTGCATTACTGAACTGAAATGTTAGGCATAAAATCTTAAAATCTCTCAAAGTTGTGGTTAGCCTGAATTTGTTGCTTATGTACGAAAACTGAGAAGAAAAGAGTTTAGCACTCAGAGAAGTAAAATGATTGGAATCATTACAATATCAGATGAAAGGTAAGGTTTGCACAGTGGTTGCAAGGGAAACAGCTAAAACACGCAGGGTAGTGGGTCACGAGGACCAGATTTGAGAACCGCTGCCATAAGGAAACCTCAGCATGATGCAGGTAATGTGTGTGGACAGGAGCTTTCCCAGAGTTTAGAATGTCAAGATGAAAAAGACCAAACAGGAGGTGTAGAAATTAACAAATACTTTTATTGTGAAAGGGAAGGGAAGTGCAGCAGGTGAGTATACTCAATTCAATTCAAAAATACTTTATTTATCCCAGAGGGAAATTAGGTGTTGTTGTAACTCATCCAAGTAAAGAATTA
>JAUBOC010000001.1:7185242-7195630 GCA_032275365.1 Anablepsoides cearensis
TGAATAAAGATTTCTGACCTCTGGTGCATTGCCGCGTGCGGGGGTCATTATGTTACCGCTATGCGGTATCTAGTTTGTAGCCGAGAATCATTCTCACTGCTTACAAGATATTAGCTTAAAACTGTGGCATTACCTGAGCCAACCCTGTTTGTTGGTTAGCAAAATATCACAAGCTACCAAATGGATTTTGATGAAACTTTCAGAAAGTAATGACTGGATATAAATAATTTTATTTTGAATAATCAAAGATGGTCACCACATGTAATCTATATTAGTCAAAATGCCTAACAACTACACAGAGATTAATCTATGTTTCGATTTGCTAGCTGAGAGTCATTCACAGCACAAACTTTGAGTGTGACCTCTCATGATATTAGATTAAAATGAGTATAATGTTAGTCAATGTTTGACTAAAACAGCTCTGTCGCTTCACATAATGAAATCTTAGGTCTTCAACAATGGGTCGGTCATGAAATTTGATTTAAATTTGTTTTGACGCTTTTATTTTTTTCCAAGTTAAGTCTCTAAACATGATTAGAATACAACATGTAGCAAATTGATAAATTGAGGCATAAAATAACATATTTCAGTCAGAAATGCACACATTTAGCGAGAACATCAGCTGAATTCTGCTTCACTCAGCCTGACCCTCCAGGAATTCTGCACACAACCTGCAATAGGCCTGCTAGTGTTGTAAGTTTTACTGCAAATGACCTTGGCAAAAATTAATTTCACTGATAAGAAAAGTAATAAAACTCGTAAAACTTACATTTACACACAGTCTAATAAATGAAATGCTAAATTTACTGAACCAATCCACTAAACCGAGTTGAGTAAATTGAGCAATGAACAAATGTTCTGGTCATATTTAAATTTGTAACGTGTACCTAGGTGTTCTGTTTTAAAGTAAATAAGTAAAAGTATCATTTCAATGTTTTGAATCTAGCAAAATAAAAGTAAAAGTTACAATTAGGAGATACTTCTTAAAACGACAAATACTCAGACTTAAGTACTGTAATGAAGTAATGGTACTAACGATACACCTTTGACTCCCCCCCCCCCCCCACACACACACACATACAGAGTTCTTGCTCCGTTTCTCCATCAGTCTGGGGACCCTTTAGCTGGAAAAGTGGAGAGTGATAAGCAACTTTTTCAAAGAATGTTAATGTTTCACATTAGATCTTCTTAACCAATTTTCATTTAAGTTCTTCCTTTTTCACTCAGGACCAGATCTGCAGAGCCTGAGGGGAAGATGATAACTATAAAAAAAATAATAATAATACAAAAAACATCTTTATCCAGAAGATGGCAGTATTAACCTGGCTGTAGATCCAGACCAGTTCAGGTTCTCTCTCCTCACCAGGCAGGACCACATTTAGCCCCTCTCTCCTCTCTCTGTCACCTCCTCGTTGATGTGATGTCAGCAGACAGACAATCCTAGCCGTCTTAGTTGGTATTTCTTTCGGAAAGCCTCAATAAATTTTCTATAAAGGCTTCTGTCAAGACATGAGTCATCACAAGCTAACACTACCAGCTGTAGGACTGCAGAGGGTTTCGGGGTGTTTGCTGTTTTGGGGGAAGCACAAACAAGCTTAAAAGCAACTGATAGTGAAAAGTTTTACTTTGACTTCGATGTAAATTTGTCAGTCTGTCTCTCAGTCTGTCTAAAAAAATAAAATAAAATGGAAAAAAAAGCTTGCTGACTTGATCTGAAAGATTTTGCTACCTTTAATCAAGCCTTGATAATTTTGGTACTTTTAATTTATCCTAAATGAAATCCCACCTTGGTATAAAACCAGCTCATTCATGTTGTAGCTACATCTTGTTATTCTATAAACATTACCGCTGCTACACTTCTACTCTTGTGTTGTAAATGATCCAGTTTACTTCTTGTCTTTTTAAAATTTGGACCGCTCTCATTGGTCAGCTCAGATAGCAAACTCGGCAGCGTGCATCAAAGCAAATCTTTGCTTGATGTTTGGCCCAGTTGGACGGGCTTTAAGCAACACTTGGCGCTGCGATGTTGATACACAACGGAAGAAAAGGGCTGGACTAAAACGAAGGTGTTTCTGTCAGAACAGGAGCTGCATATTTTATGGAGGACTATAACTTCCCACCATAAAATATGCACAAGTCGGACCTTTAGCATTCACAAAAAGGCTTTAAAACAAACTTAAAGTAACCCTGTCAAAGCCTGATATGTCCTTTATATGGTAAACTGGATGTGGCTATAGGCTGTGGAACGTTGATTTAAGAGTTGTAGATAAAAACTATTTAATACAGAAAAATGCCCAGCATTTCTTGTAGAAATGCATCACATTTCCTGCTAGAGTTTTAAACTGAGATCATTAATAACAGGATGTAAAATCCCATGAGATGTTGTGTTATCTTCTGAATGACTCTCAGCTACCACCAATTCAAAAGTTAACTTAACGCCTGTAAAAATCCACTGAGCTTTTACCATTTTGTGTGTTTTTCTAAGGGCTGCTGGCTGTGGCAGCCATCTTGAATTAGACAGAGTCTCAAGTTGTAGATGTCAACCAAATGATTACTTTCTTGATGTTTCATTACAATCTGTTCAGTGGTTTGGAAACTTTGCTAAAAGTACCAAACACACGAGGAGACAAGGGTAGAAAACAACCAAAATCTAGTCCATATTGTGTTGTTTTCTCCTAACGCTGGATTTATTTCTGCTATTTGCTTTACTTCAGTGTTTGTGATATTTCCTTGTTTTTCTTGCTTGTTTGTTTTATCCCTGTGTTATTTGACCATTTCCCTCAGTTGTCTTGGCGTCAGCGCATCGTTCACACCCGACCTCAGCTGCACTCACTCAGGAATCATCGCTCCAGGTTCCCTCTCACTCATCTTTCCATCGTACAGTTTTGCGTCTCGTTCCTCACTCCCCGTGTTTCTTCGCTGCTTGTGGGTTTTTTTTTTTTGGATTTTCTATCATTAGTTTGTTTTGCTTCCCTGTCAAGCGTTTTATTTATTAAACTTGTTCCTATTTAGTCCCATTTGCTTCAGTTGTCTGCAGTCTGAGTCCTCTCAATTCTAATCCAACCTGACAAATGCAGGGTTTTTAAATTTTGCTGTAACTTTTTTTTATGCCAATCTGAAGCCCAGCATTTCTATTCCAATCACATCCTCCTCCTTTTTTTCTACAGATCTTACACACAGAGTCAGTAAATTCCCCTATAGACAACTACACACTGTGCTTTGTGAACATACTCAAATGCTTTGTTTTTATAAAATAAACACTTTTTCTACCCTTTGCAATTCAAGAATTTTGCATACTGTTATCTAAATGTGCTTCTACTCTTTTTTTAAGTCAGGTTGTACAAGAATATTTTCCTCCCTGCTGGTTTTGTCTGAGTCTTTAGATCTTTGGGACATGATTGCCAAAGATAAACTTGTTGTAGCTGAGAAATGACAGAGCTCTGTGTACGCTGACCCTGAGACCGCCTCCTGCTGCTTACTCTGGGACTCTAAATGGATTAAGTTGTCAGCTGAATAGCTCATCTGAGATTTTTTAATATCCAGACTGAGGTGTATCAAGCAACCCGTCTGGCAAATGGTATCACAGGGATTCGCTTGTGTTTTATTGCAACTTTTCTCCCTGCACCTTTTTTCTCATCTGCATTAAGAGATGGTCTTGTCCTCTGTGATTCCTCCAGAGTGTTCCACCTGTGCATTAATAAGACACTCCGCAGACTGAATAAAATGAACTCCAGAGCGAACAGGAGTTTTATTTTACTTCAGTTTAATACAATTTACGAAGCGGAGGAACTCAAAGCTTTGCTGCATCTATAATTTCTTGGCCAGTTTTTACACTTTGGCAGATTTGCGTTGGGTTTTCCTCCTACCCAGTCTTAGATGTGGGCTGAAGGGGCTCCACCTCCTCTAAGATCGGGGCCAGTTCTCCCAATTTTGCAGCCTACCAGAAAATAGACTGCACCGAAATTTAAATGGTCGTTTCTTCGCCAGTGTTAGGCGTCTCCTCCGCCGAGTTTTGTGACGTTTGCTTTGGTGGATGTGTAATCAACAAACAAACTGTTGGATCACACAGTCCCTCCTCAGATCACATCTTGGCAGAGCAAATATGAAGAACACAAACACGACAGATTCACGAGAGCTTAATGGATTTTTAGAAAGGAAACAAATCGGAGCAGAAGCTCGCTGACGTAATGTGAGCGGTCAGGAGGGGCCATGCAGTGACCACTCTAGCCTATTTGCAGGATTTTATTGTGAATTTTGGATATCTATTTTAATTTATTCTGTTCAAAGAACTGAAATAGTGAAAGTATTTGGAAAATAAAATTTGTGACGGCAGAGAAAAAACAACAACACAGCAGTTGTTTGTGAGCTCGTGCATTTCTTTTCTCACAGCAAATGTGTTTGGTTTGTTGAGCTTTTTTTTTTTGTTTCTGCCTGTTTGTGTATCTGTGTGTGCTTGTGTGGGTGTGTGTCTGATCATAATATCTCAAAATACAGAGAAACAAACCACACATTTCCCAAACCACATTTCATTACCACAGAGGGAGACCTGATATTAGTTTTTTGAGTCACAAATAAATTTTGAGTAAATATTTCCAGAGACATCACCAGAAGGATGCCTTGTTTGGTTTGCATATAAGCTACATATGTTTGCTTTTTAAGTAATCTGTAAAAAGAAACTAAGCTACTTTGCTCTAATTACAAAGGAAAATCTGTCTTTTTTCCTACCTTATCAAAACAGTCAAGTAGAAAATATTTTTCCGCACAAAAATAAAATACTCTTTGTGAAACACAAGCTAATTTAATTTTGTTTGGCACAAAATAAAAATCTGATTTTGTCAAACATTTTCTTAGTTACTCATGATAATCATAAAAAGAAGGGGAGAAAAACACAGAAACATCAATAAAACACATTTATCATCATCAGCTGTTTGTTTAAAATGCTTCATATTTGAAAAAAAAAACTGTAAATTTAATATATGTAGGTTTAATATATGTTTTTCTCAAGTCTTCATTTAGTGACATGGTGGTGCAGAGATCACATCCTGACCTGGCCTCTAACCATGTGGACATGTTTCATTACAATATGTAAGCAAAAACATTATTGCCAGCTTTTCACCTTTCAGCTATAATAGACCTTACTGACAATATGTAATACCACTGATGGCCACCAGGGGTTCCACAGTATCTTCATGTAAAAAAGCTCATATTTAATCCTTGCAACAGGTCACATAATGCAAGTTAAAGTATCAAAATCCCCGATAAATAGAAATTTACTTCATTAATCTTTGCAACAACCTCAGTCTTTATAACAACTCTTGCATCTTGTTTAACGTTGAGCCAAAACAGCCAATCCTTGTGAAATGCAACAATTTGTTTGAAATAAAGTCACTTTTAATTTTGTTCACATTGGTAAAGTAGATTCTGAAGAACGGACTGAAGCAATTAGAAATGATGTAATATAAATAATGTATAAATAATAACTGTATAAATAATGTAAAAAACAAAACAAGTCATTGGCAAAATTGGCAGTTCTAAAATGCTAATACTAAGAAGCAGCAATGTAGGTGTTTAGAGGGAGTAAAGGCTGACCAGTTATAAATAACACTCAACTAGCCAGCCATGCTAGCTACTTTTCATTGTTTAGTTTGTCATTTAGTCTACTTTTAAAATTTGCAAGAATTGTGGTCTGCTCTGAAGGAGCAGCCATCAGCTTGGTTTTATATATACATGTATAAGGCAACACTTGGACTGCTGCCTTCATACATAATTGAATTGTACAGGAAAATGTTGTTTCCTACTCCTTCCATTCATGTAACTAGTCGTTTACAGTTGCATTTGCCTACAGAAAGGAGTAAAAAGGCTTGTTTATTTTGAAAATCTGGAAATATGTTGCAGAATGATTGGAAATTAGCAGACTTAATACATTTGAGAGATTTAAACTGATACTGAGGAGATTTGTGTTTGATTCCATTATATGTAAAAGTTGTTCTTAGTTTTGTTTTTAAATGCATTTCTTCATGTGTAACTCAGTTTAACTCACTGTCTTAGCCAGGACTCCACTGAAAAACTAGATTTTAATCTCATTGAGATTTTTCTCCTGGTAAAATAGTTTTTAAAAATTTCCAGAACTTGTGCTGTTTACTAAATGTACAGTGAGTTACTGTGATCAACTTTTTTGAAGAACAACGTTAAAACAGTTGATAAATTAAAGGCTTAAGGCCTTCCACCGTCATTAGAGGCTGTCCATTGTGTTGTGACTTATATGAATTGTTAAATATTTTAGAGAAAAAAAACAAGGGGGCGGCTGTGGTGTAGTGGTAGAGCAGTCGGTTTGGGACCCGAAAGTCACAGGTTTGACTCCCCGCCATTCCCACGTCGTAGTGTCCTTGAACAAGACACCCAACCCCCCACTGCTCCCCGGGCGTTCACATAGTTGCCCGCTGCTCCACTTGGGTGTTTCTCATTTGTGATGGGTCAAATGCAGAGCACAAATTTCGTCATTGTATGGGAACATGCAATGATGACCAATAAAGTACCTTTACCCTTTAAGTTATTACAGTTTATTACAGTCAGTGAACAGATGTACAGTGGATGGATTCTGTGGTGTTTGAAAGAACAGTGTAATGAAATTACACCTCTTATATCAAAGTTATAAGGAAATTCAAGGGATCTCTTATTTTCGGTAGATATCTCTTTTGTGCAAAAGTGAGTGACACGACACAAAAAGTGACTTTGGTCAGTGATTTTTGAGTTGATCCATCAATAAACACTACTGTACACTTATTGTGACAACTCAATTTCCTATAAAAGGTTAAGGATTAATGACGATGACACACGTCCGCACTCATTAGCTATTAACACCACAACTTTAGAAAAGCAAAACATCCGGTTCTAGATGTTAACAAAACCAGACATTTGCAGGCACACACCTTAGGTTGGCAAGGCAGATAGTTTAAGAAAAAGGAGTAAAACTATATCTTATATTCGAAGAATGTGGGATTTAACCAGTACGGCAAGGCATCTCTCTTGACATCTGTCAGAGCAGTAAACCTGTGAGATGACCATCAGTCACGATTCAGGTAGTAAGGGAGGTCGAACAGTGGACAAGGGAACTTTCCAGTTTCTTACTCGCTTGAACCGTCCAGGGCCGTTACTTTTTCCAGCGCCAGCTTAAATCCGCGTCAGCCATAGAAAGAGAGGCAAAGCACTTAGTTCCCGATCTTCATAATAAACACTCCTCCTTAGCGGAAGGTTTAAACAAGTTGCTGTGGGGTGTCTAAGCTCTTGTTTTGGGTCACTCCGAGTCGTGGTGTGGGCCCGGCCGAGAAATACGTCCTTTAGCGCCTGGACGAATTACTCAGCCAAAAATACTGCTTCTCTGGGGAGAAAACAGCTGTTCAGTGTTTGGACAGAAGTGAGTCCGTCTTCTTCTACTGTCCAGGCGGGAACTCTTTTAGTCACTTAAAGAACAAGGTTTTTTAGTTGCGCCCACCAGCCTGAGATGTTGGTCAAAAGATATCAGAAATTGTTAGTTCCAGACTGCCGTCGCCATGAACCAAACATGATTATATCTCTGAACAGTTGCATACAAAACATGTTTAAATATCCTCTGATGAGAACTCTTTATAAAAATGACTGAAAGAATGAAACATTGTTATATTGAACAGAAAACCTGGTTTCAGCTCAAAAGCATTTTATGATGATTACTCAGACAAATAAAAACATTTTTGTTTCATAATAAACTTAACCATAATGATTAGTTTAGCTAAGTAAGACATTACCACAGAAAAATCCATAATATAGCTAAATCACATTGAGGGAGAAGAGATCTGTCCTCTTTTCTCCTGCAACTTGATAAACATTGTCTGATTATCAAAATGCATCATAACTCTTAGTTAAAAGAAAAAATAATCAAATAGAAAGATTATTTTGTTTATTATATGATTAAGAAAAAGAGAATGTCTCTTTGCCCATCTGAGGCCTGATTTTAAAGAGTTTTAATGTTTATTCCACTTGAGGTGACCCCTACAACCATAAGTGGTCCAGGTAAAAACAAATCAAAGTAGTTTTCTGAATGCGTCAACTTCAAATTATCAGTGAAATTCGAGTTCTGATTTTCTTGTCTCTCAGCCACTCGAGGTCATTTATTTAATATGTTACAAAGGAAATTATCACTTTGAATGAGAGACAATAAGAAGGCAGCAGGGACAGATGCTAGATGATTCTTTACAGTAAAAAATTAAAAATAAACTCAAATTTGTTTCTACTTTGCTGTTTTGAAAAAAAAAACTTGAAGCTAAAGTAGTGGTGAGTCTTGTTATGCGGCCGTGTCAGCTGAGGTGTTCATCACAGCCCCTGTTATATGTTAATGGTAGAATGTTAGTAACAGTTACAGAAACATGAAGCAGGAGGAGAGAAAAAAACAAGAGAATGCAAACAGCAGGTCTGCATCAGGGCTCACTAATTCATCAGCTGCTAAATCACTGAATTCAAATACTCTGCATTAAATTAAGTATTTTAAAAGAAATTAGCTGTTGTCAAACTTTTATTTGTTCTCATTTTTATGAAGCTAAATGAAGTGTCAGAGCATAAAAACAATTCTGAGATTCTTTTAATGTTTTCATTTATTTAAATTTGAAACAATCTGTTTAAACCCAGATCCAAAGAAATACAAAACATTTAAATATTAACTCTAACATTTCAAGTTTAGCATTTGAGTTTGTTTAATTCAGTTCAATGCTGTTGTATGTACAAGTGGTTTGGTATCATTTTTAAAAGGGCAAAATCTTCTTTACAAAAAGGTTCAATAAAACAGAATATAATGATTTGGTAAATGTAGAATCAAACAAATCTATGTCCATTACGTTATGTTGCCCTGAAACTGTACATTTAAAACATTTTGAAACAACTTTTACATGTACAAAAATAATTATGGCAGGAGCAACAAAGAACTTCATGTTTATGTAAAAGTAATCCTAACAGTTTACTTTTTTCTTCTGACCTATTTGTTGTCTATGTTTTTATGTCTGCAACTGATATACATTTAAATCAGAACAAAAAGAACTAAAGTAAATTCTGTGTGCATTGTCAACCACACCTTCAATTTTTTTAAGAAAAATATTCAAATATTGAAACAAATGCAATGTAAATGTTTTTAACTTGTGCACTTTAAATGTTTTGTGACAACAGCACTGTTTGTATTCATTCAGATAAAACAGAGAGGTGTAAGAGGGTACATAATTGTCACTAAAGGTAGCATTCTGACTTTTATAAGGCACAAACTACAAGAGTACAAATAAGCACCCACTGTAAGGGTACAATAACAGTAGCTTTAAGGGTACCACCCAGTGACAAGTCAATGTTACAATAGAGGACTTTTATTTCTGAGAATTTAGAGGTCTGGGGTGCCGTTTGAGAAGGTGTTGAGCTACAACATATAAATTTAAACACTAAAAAAAAGTCACTGCAAAAAAATATTTAAAAATCCCTGAAAAGTATATATTGCTGTAAGCAAAACTAATGCAATTTTTTTTTTACAACTTAGATCTGCAGTATTCCTATTAGGTTTCAGTTCTGTGTGTGTGTGTGAACACTCATGTGTCTTCAGTGTCTAACCCTTTCTTAATGTTCACATCTAAACTTTTCTCCCTGTTTGGATTCTCATGTGTTTTCTCATGTGTCTGTTCAAGTGTGCCTTACACCTATAGTTTTGTTCACAAACATCACAAGCAAATGGTTTCCCTCCTGTGTGAATCATCATGTGTGTGTTTAAGTTGGGCTTTTGGCTAAATTTATGCCCACAAAGATCACAAGCAAATGGTTTCTCTCCTGTGTGAATCCTTGTGTGTGTTTAAGGTGGTCTTTCGGCTAAATCTATGCCCACAAAGATCACAAGCAAATGGTTTCTCTTCTGTGTGGATTTTCATGTGTCTGTTTAGGTCTGTCTTTTGACTACATGTTTGCTCACAAAGATCACAAGCAAATGGTTTCTCTCCTGTATGGATCCTCGTGTGTGTTTAAGGTGGTCTTTTGGCTAAATCTATGCCCACAAAGATCACAAGCAAATGGTTTCTCTTCTGTGTGGATCCTCATGTGTATGTTTAAGTTGGTCTTTTGCCTAAATCTATGCCCACAAAGATCACAAGCAATTTTTTTCTCCTTTGTGGACCATCATGTGTGTGTTTAAGGCAGTGTTTGCGAAAACTTTTGAGTCACGTCTGCCAAAATGGCAGATGTGACAACGTCTCACGCAGGACATTTTTGAAGCACGTAGGACAATGTACTCCATCCTTCAAATCTACAGATGTAGGGACATTTGCATTATTTTCACTGTACTTTCAACATATAGGAGTTTTATCAATATAATAAAGATTCAAATGTGAACTCAA
>JAUBOC010000001.1:7196372-7208581 GCA_032275365.1 Anablepsoides cearensis
CCCCCCCCCCCCCCCCCCCCCCCCCCCCCCCCCCCCCCCCCCAGAGGATGTGTATGGTTTGCATGTTGGAGAAGGTTTGGTAATATAAGTTAGCAATTTCTTACAGTAGATGATCTGAGCATGTGGCGCTTAGCTGATGAGGATGAAGAGATGGAAGGAGTGGCAGGTGAGTGGGATGGAGGACCCGTAGGTATCTGAGGTGAGTATGGCTGGGGATGAGGATGAGCAGCAGGTGAGTATGGCAGGTTTAGCTGGGCAGGAGGTGAGCCCAGCAGCTAGGCAGAAGGACAACAGAAGACCAAGGATAAAGGCTTTGCCGAGGAGCCAGCACGAATGAGAAACACAATGTAAGTATTCTTCAGCAACCAAAACACATACCAGAGGCATGTCATGTTCCAGCATTGATCTGGTGAGTGGAGAATTCTCAAAAAGCCCAAGAGTAATCAGGGAGGAGCGATCAGACAATCATCCAATCAGGATGGGGCAGGAAGGCTGACAGTCCTATTTGCCACAATAATGCTATTACTCTATGCTTAAATGCAACATGCTATTCATTCCCATATTGAAATTAAATTAAATTATTCAAAGCGGTCCTTGTAAACAACAGTCTTTGCATGGAAATGACTGCAATAATTATTTTGTGGCCACACATTAATTTTTCTTTTCTCCAATATAGATACTACTTTGGAGAAATAATCATATTTTAAGCCTGAAAAACGATATAAAAAGGTCCTTGGTTAGTTGTTAGCTTAGACTGGTGGACACTGTGTTCTGTGACTGATGTCACGGCTGATGAGGTTCTAATTACTAATAACTATTTAACAGAAGAGCCTTTAAAAAAATAACCAGACTATCTCTTTAAAACCAGTTATTTGTATACACATTTCTAAATAAGGGCATTTTTCATCAGTGGTGTGGAAATGATGGTGAAAAATGTCCCTGAATCTTTTCCCCCCCAGCTCAACACTTGTGCTGTTTCCATTGTCCTTATGTCAGAATGACATACTGTCTCACCTGTCCAATTTGAACTTGACCCATCAGATATCATTACTGGTGGCTCAACAACCATGAAAGTGTCAGAGAGTAATTGATGTCATAGAATGGGTGGTACGGAAGCTATAAATCATAGGATTCCAACCAGCTTACCTTACTGCAAAGCTATATTACACAATATAATGAAGCAGATGAGTGCTAATATCTGTCAGCAGAAATCCTGGAGATGTAAGTAAATAAAAAATTCTTGAGTGGTTTTTGCCAAACAAAACCCAAATTTTTATTAGGAAAGCATTCGTTGTAGTAAAAGACTAATACATAATTACGTTAAAACAATTGAAGTGTTCTCTTACATCAGTTTTTATCCTTGCTCAGCAGAGACTCTTCAGGTAAATTACCTACAGCACAGCCACAATTTACAGTATTTTCAGCTGTTTATGGTTCTAAACGTCATCCACAGCTGCAGTCTGCTGGTATACAGCTTTATTCTGCTTTGCCAGCATCCCTGAGATGGTCATTAAAAGTGGTTGAGCTGATGGAAATTATCTCTTCTTTCTGCTAATGAACTAATTGTACTCGTATGTTGTAATAACATCATTAAAATGTAATACACCTGGGATCTTCACTTCACATTTGTTACAGTTCTGTGTTTCAGGACAAAGAAAGAAAACAGTCACAACAGCATTAATGCTCACAATCAATCTGCTTTACTAAAGTAGAAAGGTCTCTCAGAAGCGTGACTGTCAAAGAAGGTATACATGTTTCCTTTTGTTAATGAAAATTGTTTGCTACGATTGAAATAACTGCTGAGATTAGTTTGCAGGGAAAATTAGTTAGTTTGAGAATCCTGACATCTCAGGGTGAAAGAACTTTAATTTTCTTGGCCACTAAATCATCCAGTGTCAGTGTGACCCCCATTTCTGTTTCAATTAATCATATAATTCATTTAGACCCAGTATAATGAAAAGTCTTACAATAATCTTTTATTCTTTGGGTTATTTTAATAATCATCTGTTCTATAAGTTTAGATAAATCCATCCATCCATCCATCCATCCATCCATCCATCCATCCATCCATCCATCCATCCTTTGTTTCTTCCTGTCAGGGTCAAAGGGGTCACTGGTGCCCATATCCAGCAGTCACAGTGCGAGAGGTGTGAAACACCCTGGCAGCTCACAAGTCCATCAAAGGGCCACATAAAAGAATAGAGAAACCTATAAAATACAATTTTATGATTTAATTCTATAGCATTATCTGACAAAAAATAAAACTTTGGTTTATAATTTCAATAAATAGGCAAGATATATGTATATCGAGATTACTAACAGGCTTTGACTGACAGTAAGAGATTCAGCACAGGTTAAAAAGAGAAGGTGAGTAAAGTGGAGGTAACGGCCATTGTTGCTGAGGGATTTGGTGGCGACGAGTGGCAGGACAGAGAACGAAGGACTGGTTTAACAGGGAGGCTCCAGGACATTGCTGAGGACCAAGTTCCAAACAGGTAAGTTCAGGAAGAAGCTCAGGAGGCACAAGCAGGTATTATTCAAGAGAGTCATTTAAACACAAGGAAACAAGGTCATTAAAAGCTGTGGTAAGGAGCTTTGAGAAAATTGTAGATTTAGCTTGAAAATTTGAACAAACACACCTTACAAGTCCCTCCCCTGTTGATCTCTGCTGTGCTCCAGCCCTGCCTCCACAGTTCCCCACAATGGAGCCTGGAACGTGCAGTCGGGTGAGAAACTCAGGGAGTGTGATGATGGCGAATAAACATTATGGCACCTTCAGAGCTCTCAGAAAGTGGGTGTTTTGCTGTAATGTTAGCTTGTTTCTCTACCGTTAGCACAGCTGCAGCTGTGCAGGGCAAGGGCGTGAGCAACGCGTACACATGCGTGATTGACACTGGTAAGACAATCCTCCTGCCTCTCATTGGCTGTTTCTGACCGTGAGAACTGTTTTTCTGCAAATGGCTGTAGGAACACAGAGAAGAGCCAGAGGAACTTTATTTTTTCAATTCAATTCAATTCAGTTTATTTATATAGCGCCAAGTCACAACAACTGTTGTCTTAGGGCACTGTACACAAAAAATAACAATAAATCTAAAGAAGAGCCAGCAGACTGCGCCAAATCTTTTCACAGATTATCTGTCTCATATTCTACTGTAAGGACATAGTGACAATTCTAGCAAATATGTAAAAAAAAAATTTAAATAAAAGTTGCAGCTTTAAAAAGAACACAAAATAATCTTTAGTATCAGTTTTTGAAATAAACTGCAATCTTAAAATGATACTCAATAGGGTTACATGAGGAAGTAAATAATGAACTCATAATTCTCATAATTTCTAAAATTCTGCAAAATCTTTGCTTTAAATCACAAGTGTTTTTTATGGTTTAAAGAGTTCAGACAACATAATTTTATCAGAAGCAAAACTCCTGAAAATGACCAATAATCAATATTTGACATCAGGTATTTGATATGATCAATCACAGCATTCTGTTACAAAGATGTGAAAATGTTATCAGGATTAAAAGAATGAAACAAGCCTGTTTGACATCATAAAATCTGAAGTATTTCATTGAAATTATATGATGAGATTTTTTATACACCTTAGTTAACTCTGAAGTTCTTCAGCCTTTTGTTGACTGATAGTTTGTACTTTTTTAGACAACATACATTTGTGTCATCAAACTTTCATGTTTTCGGCTTTGTCTTGTTTTCTCACCTCTGATTGGTTGAGGAAGATGGTTGATGTTGTGGTTACTTGTGGCCGAGAAACCTCTTTTTTTACATAAAGTACTTGAATGATTTGAATTATAGAAATGTAAAAATTTGATTATAATTTGTTTTATTTGCTAATTTTTCCTGTTTAATGAATTGAGATGACTTTAATTTGGATTTGGAATAAACAAAGCAGAGTTTTTGCATTATTTACCAAAACACTGGTAAATTATTTGACATGTCTCTGAACAAAATAACATTTTGTTTAAACAAAATAAAAGGTCATGCTCAAGTCTATTGTCTAAGTAAATTAATGTTGCTGCAAAGCTTTTAGTTTTCAAAGGGAAACAACTTGGAGTAATTGTATATCTCACAGTTAACAGAGTTACACTTGATCAGTTTTAAGAAGCATTTTTTTCTGCATAATCAAATCTGCATGCAAGCACTTCTACATTATACATTTTAGAGCCAAAAAAATAAATAAATAAAAATAAAACTAGTCTCAATTAAATAGAACATTTATGCAATTTATTTAGAGCTTCTTAACAGTTAAATTATACCGTTTTCATGTTTTGGGAATCCAGGTGCAATCACTGAGGGGGTGGAAGTGAATCTGTTCCTTAATTCATTTATGTAAACTTGGCCTCTCTCCAGTTGCAGCAGATGATTTCATTTGTCTGAGCAGAGTGCTTGATATAATAGGATTACAATCTGGCTGTTGGAAAATCGTCTGTGGACCTCTGAAGGGTTGAGCAGGTCTATTAGCTCATGGTGGCATCCTTCTGTTTTATATTCTTTCACTTTATCTAACAACAAAGTATTCAGTATAAATAGTAAGTTATGGCAATATTTACTTTTATTATCAGGAAGGACTGAAGAAGCAGAGGATATCTCTATAGGAATCAGGTGCACAGTTTGAAGCTGAAACTTTTGGAAATCATTTTTAGTGTTAGACTTTCTGCCTCCTAAATCCTTTACTAACCAGCTTCTTAGTTTGTCAAAAGCAAACTCTAAACTTTCTTATTATTTCAGCTTTATAGTTAATTACTGTGACTGTGTGTGTGTGTGTGTGTGTGTGTGTGTGTGTGTGTGTGTGTGTGTGTGTGTGTGTGTGTGTGTGTGTGTGTGTCTAGTCATAACTTGCTTCCTGTTGAATCTTTGCTCGACTGCGTTGATGGTTTGGGGTTTTAATTGCTCTGCTGTATGTTTGATGAGTGTGCGATTAAATATTTAAAAAATGGGATTTATTTATGTTTTAAGTATTTTTTTATATATGTAGCTGGTCCTCCTGTATATCCTGTATCTGATTTTTCAAATAAAGATTCAAATGTTCTGAACTTGTAGCACTTTATCAAGTCCCTAATGGTGGACAGTAATGGAGTACATTTACTTGAGTACTACTTAAGTACATTTTTTGTGTATCTTTACCTGAGTAATTATTTTTTGGGGTACTTATGACTTTCACTCCACTACATTTCAAAGACAAATATTGTACTTTTTACTCCACTACATTTCAAGGATGCTTTTAGTTACTTGTTACTTTTGGTTCAGTAGCTTTGTGATCCACTGTTGCTATTTTTCTTTTTCTTGAAATGCCACACTATATTCCTCACAAGGTGAACCAATCACAGTTGAAGCTCACACCTGGGATAGATTTGGAATTACATCATCTTCGTTAATGGTCGCGAGCTGAGCTCCACCTTCATTTCAAACAAAACCCAGAAATGGAGACGGTTGAAGAAAGCTGAGAAACCAGCGCAACCATGACCATATCTCAGCTCGATGTTTGAGATTTTAGAACTGAAAAATAGTTTGTATCAGTTTAAATGTCTTCTGCGTTCACTGCAGATAAAACTCAATTCTGCATTTAAGAACTCACTGTATTGCATTTTTATAGTGAAGTCTTTTCAGGTGGTGCAGAATTTGTAGCAGAGGTTTTATGTGTCATCATCAGGTGGTTTCTGAGAGTTACAAGGTTCTGTAAAATCACTCAATACAATACAAGAATGTACTGATTTTACACATTTTAATTTGTACTTTTGAGTACTTAAGTGTTTTCAAAAGTAAGCACTTCAGTACTTTAACTTGAGTAGATGTTTGATGGAGTAACTTTTCCTTCTAGTTGAGTAGATTCGACTCTGAGTATCAATACTTTTACTCAAGTTCAAGAGTTGAGTACTTTGTCCACCACTTGTCCCTACAGACTCCAAAGCTCTTCACACAGTCATTCACCCATCCATCCATTCACACACTGATGATGATAATCTGGCCACAGCTGCCCTGGGGCAGACCGGCAGGAGCAGGACTGCCATGCACCAGAGCCACCAGACCCTCTGACCACCACCAGCAGTCAAGGCAGGTGAAGTGTATTGCCCAGGGACACAATCATTGAGACAAACAGTGGTTTTAAACCAGCAACCCCCTGGTTACAGCAGTGGTTCCCAACCCTGGTCCTCAAGGACCTCTATCATCCATGTTTTACTTGTTTCCCTGCTATTCAGCAGGTCTTCAGAAGACTGTCACTCACACATTCATTCAACCCAGGTGTGTCAAATCAGGGAAACATCTTAAACAGGACAGGAGTCTGTCCTGGAACTTTGGTGTGGACCAAACAACCAGAACGAGACCCGTTTTTGAGGTGGTCTCTGTCCATCTCTGCAAAAGAACTCTAGCACGGCTCACTTCTGTTGTGAATACAGACCGGCCTCAAATAAAATCAACTACAGGAAACGTGCACCTTTTGGACATTACGAGCCACCATAGCTAAGCATCATGTTAACAATTAGTCTTCATTGTTGCTAATGCTACAAACAATGAGCATTGTGAGTCATAGAACACAGAGCATCCTTTGGCATGTATTTGCTGACACTGACAAAATTAGAAGTATATCATCACAAAATCACTTTTGAATGAGCTGATCCTGAAATTCAGAATCAGAATCAGCTTTATTGGCGAAGTACTGCATGTTGACACACACAAGGAATTTGTTTCCTCACACACAAGAAATTCTAAATATATTGCAAAACAGCAACATCTTTATTTCTGTGTCTGTGCTCAGCTCTGCCCCCGTCATTCCTGTCCAATGGCAGCAATGACCATCACCTGTATAGCTTGGTTTAGAAATTATAGTCCGCTTGCAGAGAAGCACGCTGTGAATGCAAACAGCACCAAACGAAAAAATGTTTTGGTCCCGACCAAATAAGTGGACCAAAGGACTTTCCTGGTATGAATGCAGCCTAAGATTAAATCTAGTTTCCCATACAGCTTACCTGCTGTAGCTTGTAACTCCTTCAGAGTGCATGGCCACAGGTTTCATGGTCTTTCTCTCTATTCTCCTTCTTGCACAGTCTCTCAGTTTGTGAGGATGTCCTGCTCTTGGTAAATTTTCACATCCTATATTCCTTCCATATTTAACAATGGATATATCAGAACTCCTGGGCATGTTTATGTCTTATTCTTTTGAGTCCATCACTTATACTTTTCAGTCATATTTTTTCCGAGTTAAATTACAACAGTCACTTTAAGGGGTGATGTATGTTATTGACATTACTTTCAAGAAACGTTATTCTGACTTTGTCATAGATGTTTTTTAAGTTTTGTTCAGTAGGCCAATTTATATTAACTATAATTAATTTCTGACTGCAAAAAAATGCATGAAAACATGTAAATGAATTGTGGTGGTGGAGTTGGGGGCAGGGGGAGTGGTGTTGGTGGGGGCCCTCAAAGGCACAATTGTGACAAATTTCAACATTACATGTTTAACTTTGACTAAACAGAAAACGTCACATTTCTTATCTCATTGTTAGAGTTGAGCATCGCTAACAAACTAACTGAGCTCGACGTGGTATTTCCTGCATAGAAACACTGTTTTGACACATCTTCATATAAATACTGAAAAGTATGTGCATGACTGATTAAATGTGAAATAAATAATACAGTAATATTATTAAAAGTAAAAGTAAGACAGTTTTATTCACTGTTGAGCTGTGGTTAATCTTGAATTCTGAATTCTCTCTCTTTCTCACAGCATGCATAATCGACATGCATTATGGGAGATATAGTTTTTGGTCTTTAAAACAGCTTATTTTAAGACATTAATACAGGGCTATTCAACTAAATTTTTCAGGAGGCAACAGTTACTCAAAGAGAACAGTCCAGGGCAGGACAAGTATTATTATCCGTCACCTTTTAAATGGGTTTATTTTGTTGCAATGATTCATAATTTTAAACTTTTACCATTGATTTAAAATCTATTTTCAAACAAGCAAAACCCTGTTTTTAAGTGTGCAGCAGCCTGGAATCATTATTGTCACCTTTTTTACTTCTCAATATTCTCTACATGTTCTCTCCTGCGAACAGGTCAGGGCTGCAAAAGAGTCATACCAGTTTCCACCCTCCTCTTCTTCAGCCTTGCCTTTATAACGTGTGCAGAAGGTGATTTTGTATCATCTTATGTAAAATGCATGGATGGCCCTGGAAAAGATGCAGTGTTGATGGCAGCATATGGTGCTGTAAAAGCTTCTACAGATGTACTCTTCTGCCTTTAAAAAAAGGGTAACTTACTTTTGCCAAGATCACTGATTCAACTCCAGACCATCCGATGGCTTTTGGATTAATTACTGATGACGCTCTGGTAGGTACCGGTACTTTGTTTTGATCACCTGCTTTTTATTGCAGAAGGTGATAATGCAATTGTCTGTCTGATTTTCCCCCCTCTTTACAATAAAAAGTCCTTTAAAGCTTCTGAGTTCTGATGATTTTCTTTTTTCTTTTTTAAATAAATTTGACACCCTTTGCTCATCTTTTCTTTTTAAAGACTCAGCTATTTTTTAAACGTGTCTTTTTGAACCAAATCACCCGATGGTGCAATATATTTAAATATATTGGTCTTATTCTAAAAAGGCTACTGTCCTGATATGTTTTAAGGTTGTAAGCAAAAAGGTAAATAAAGAGCAACAATTCAAAAAATATGTTTTATTTATGCAGCTTGCAGTAAAGATAAAAATCTAAGTAAATTTCACTATCGCAAATCGTTTTACTCAAAATTTCTTTAGTTTTACTAATTTGGGATTGAACACAACTCTTCATTATGATACAATGAACCATGCATTGTTTTTCACATTAAACAAAAGTAAAAAATACAGGACAATGTAATGCATAATAAATACATTAAAAATTGTTAATAAAAACATACAATTAACTTTGTTAAATGTAGAGACGTTCCTCTTTATTTCTGTAAACTGAGCCTCACTGCTGAAAAACTGCTGACAGGAGCAGATGTGATTATTTCATCTCTTGCTAACCTAATGAAGATGATGAATTCATCTCAGCTCTAACCTGCTCCCATGTTAGGCCTTACCTCTAAGCTCACTAAAACTGCAGCAGCACGAGCCACAAGCTTTGTTTTACCCAGATCTCACCATCTGTCTGTTCAACCGTTGCCTCTCACCTTTTCCAACAAAGTCAGCGAGAGGATTGAGTTCAGCACAGAAAGTCTCTTGAGGCACAAAGTCAGGTCTCTGAGGTCCCTGGAGTCATGTAGCTGCTTCAGAAATGTCCTTCAAGTAGGAACACATTTGTTTTTTCTTCACAGTAGGAGTGAATCCACAGAAGACATTACTAACACAAATATGTATATTATGTAAGTGTATGGTGCTATTGTAGAATAATATTGTGAATACAAAAAATAATATGTACAATATATATTACACAACTATTTCCTTATGTTTTCTGAGTATAAATGTAACTTGGTTGGCTGGTTTATTCATGACTTATTATTTCTCCAAAATTACCATCCTCATCAGGGGCTTCATTTATAAAGGATTGCGTAGAATTCATACTAAATGTTTAAGTACGGCCAAAAGGTAAAAAAAAAAAGCGTACGCCCCAAAAAACTGTGCATTCACACCTTCAAGCTATTTTTCTTTATAGATCACAGCTGCACCTCAGACTTTGTGCACAAAGACCCGCCTCTGGTTCTGCCCTCTACATGCCCACACTCAACCATAAACAGTCAATGCAAAGTAAGTGTTAAGGTGTATTTAAATGAGTCAGCTGATCAATGTCAACAAAAGCGATTGGCTGGTTCAGGCACGCACATAATACAGGTTTTAAAAAGGGAACCTTTTACCTTACTGCTGTTGTGCTCCGTGTTGAAATTTCTATTGTCGGGGAGGGGTGGGTCAGGGTCGTCTGTGGAGGCGAGAGATGGATGGAGATGCAGGAATTTTCATTTAATATTTAAGTTTGTTTAGAAGGTCTTTTTTATTTGAAAGGTCCTTATGGCTCATCAACAGCATAAATAGCATTAATAAAAGCATAAACAATACTGTTAGAAAGCTTATATATAGTATAATATAGATATATATATAATATATTGATAATTTGTTTTATTTAGTATTTAAGAAAATAACCAATTTTAATAACCTGCCACAGAAATGGATGGATGGATTTTATTGAACTGATTGATCTTTAAAGTCAACCAAGTTCAAGATGGCCGCCTCAGCAATCAACACAAAACTGGCTGTAACTCGATGACTGTAACACATTTAGCAACATGTAGCATGAGATCACACTAAATATAATTTATAAGGTTTGATCAACTACAACTGTGTCCCTTTTCATTAGAAGATAAACTTTGCTTAAAATGATATGCATTCATATGAAAAATGCTAGATCTTTATTCATATATGGTCTTTTACCTTTCATTGCCTCCAGTGCACACATTACATGATATCACAATAGCAAACAGTCCATGAGCAAATACTCTCAGGTCAAAGAGTGTCTGGAGGGATCTGGCATGTACCTTTATGTTAGAAATTAAGCACTGATGTCATCTTACAAACAACAGAGCTGCGTGGAGCCGTGCATGACTGAGTGCACGGAGAACTCGAGGTGACAGGGATCTGCATTTTATTCCCCAAGCTACCTGTTCTGAAACACGAGCTCGAATGCTCGAACAGGGTGAGACCCGAGGAACGATGAGGGTAAGAATATTTTGCAGGCGGAAGATTTGACATGACAGATGCGTCGCAAACAGAAAAAAAAGATGCAAACAGAGGTAAACAGCTTGTAAGCGCTCATCTCTAAATAGACTAAAAAGCTTGTTTTCTACCCCCACACACACACTGAAAAGTTTGTATTGTGTTATCTCAGCAGACACAAATCCTAGATGGCGTGACAAATTCCTCCATTGATTAGCATCAGTGACGCTGAGACATGACAGCTTGTTCCTTGACTTTGAACCGGACCACCTACACGCACAAGCTTCAGAACGGCTCTGCTCTCTCTTCCGGTGTTCCTAACAGCCCGCTGAGAGCTCCCCAAGCACTACTTCATCTGTGAGGATGTCAGATATAATGTTGACAGTTAATGTGGTCATTTGGTGCATGGCTGGAAATGATGGCTTTTCAATTAATACAACCCAAATGGCAAAAACGCTCAATTAGCTTTAATGTATTCCACTTTCTGACAAACGCTGTGTAAGTGGATGAGGGCAAAATAATTTATAAGGTACATTGTGCATAATTACTTCACTTAAAGTTGCACGGTTCAGCGAGGCTAGAAGAACGAGGGTTTTTTAAAGTTTGATTTTCCACTTTGTGTCAACCTAAGCATGATATGGGCTGTTGTCTGGAAGACTTAATGTCTCCCCTGTGGGAAGAGGAATGGACAACACATTTGCTTGACAGAAAGACATGTTGGCAACACTGGTTGGAGGGAAAGCTCATTTTAGACTGAGGCAAAGGAACATCAAGCATCTGCACAGACAAGAGGAACAGATGTAAACACAGCGCTAAATTTCTTACACCAGAGTCTTCAGAAGCCGTGTGACACTGCAGGCCCCAGGAGTGTCAACGATCAAATAAACAAGACATTAGTTGTGATGCACTGAGCTCTCTGCGGTTTTTGACCCTTGTCCTTTTTATTATTTTAGCTTTCAGTAAGTGTGTGTGTGTGGATGTGTGCCCTTGTTTTTGATACTTGGTGAGGACGATTTTTCAGGAAAATGCAGCCTCATGAGGACCGGATGCTCTTTGTGTGGACCAAAGCCTGGTCCCCACAACTCTGAAGGCTGATTTTGGGTGGGGGGTTAGGTTTAGGACCAAGGTGTGAATTGAGTTTAGATTAGGTAGGTACAAGTGAGGTTAATTTTAGGTTAAATGGTCAGGGTTAGGATATAAAATTTCTAAAAAATGAATGGAAGTCAATGGAAAGTCCCCACAAGAATAGAGAGTAGGTGTGTCTGGTGAGAGTAATAAAGACAATATTACTGCCAACTACCAAAAAGTAAAAGGCGGATGATAGTTTTACCTCTCTGTGTTTATGTTAGCAAAATACTATAACTCATGAACCAGTTGACATATTTTAAGGGAGGAGTGTTATGCAAAATCAACTTTTTTTGAGTTTTATATCATGTTATTGTCACGTGTGGTGGATAGTATTTAAAGGTTGGACCCAGGGTGCAGACAGAGGTGAGAGGTAGGAACTTAAACTGGA
>JAUBOC010000001.1:7208681-7227663 GCA_032275365.1 Anablepsoides cearensis
TTTCACTTTTTAAATGGAATTACTGAAATAAATCTACTTTTTCATGATATTCTAATTTTATGACCAGCACCTGTATTACCTAAGCTGAAAGTCACGTCACGTCAAACACAAAAAATTAAAACTCAGTCAATTTTACAAATATTGACCTGAAACTGTATTTCCTCATACAGTATTTGACATTTCTTAATTTTAATATATTAAGCAATATATTACCTAAAATTTTTCATTAACTATTTGAAGTCAGCTCTGCCAATCTGTTAGTAAAATATCTCATGAACCACTGGATTTAATTCTAAACAAACTACCAATGATCATTAAATGCATTTAACGTTTGAAGCCATCTCAATTAAAGATGACGACCACAGAAAACTGAAAACACAAAAATGTCTGTATGTCAGTATTACAGTTTTACAGAGAGAGAGAGTTGTAGCTGAGAGTGATTTATAAAAAGCTACAAATAGTAAAAATCACACAATATCCCAAGACCTTGTTTTCTGTTATCAAAACATCTCATGGTCCACTGGATGGATTGCAATGAAAACTTTACAAAGTAATGATTTGGTTTCCATCTACAACTGATTGTTTGGATTTAACTTAGTTTTAGACAGTTACCATTGCCAATCCACATGAGCCATCATTGAAAAGCTCTAACCTCTGCTGGTATTGAACTAGAATTCAATGCAGTAATAACTGAGAGTCATTCATCACACATCCACTGACAGTCATGTTTAGTGAAATAGCCTGAGATCACACCTAATGTTGTTTTACTAGATTTGACTAAACCAGTTACAACTTTGTCCTATCTCAACACAAGATTATTATTATTATTATTTTTACCAGTTGGTGATATTTATTCTTTTAGGGAAGGATTGGTCTGTTAAAAATTTCACTGACCACAGCTGCTTTGATTTGTATGTGCAGATTGAAATGTTTTTTTTTTTTTTTTTTACCTCAATAAGAATATCTCAGTCAGAACATAGCAGTCTGGTGTCTATAAAGTGGGTAATCCTCAGACTGCCTCTGAGACGAGACTTCAAGTCTTCCCGTCTGAGGCGGATTAGTCAGTGCTAAAGGGATTGCCTTGGAAACACAATATTAATTTTAGCCCTGTTGAACAGGGCAGCTACACTTCAGGGTGATGTGCTCAAGGTGTCAGGTTGCCTCCCCTCTTTTTTCCACAGTGTTTGCCGAACAGTATAAAAGAGTTTGATTTTTATAAAAATAGAGAAAGACTTCTTGAGCATTAGTTCCAGATGTTTAAGCACAGATGCCTGGATTCGCTCTGATGGTTTGTTTGTGTGTGTGTGTGTGTGTGTGTGTGCAGGTGAATGTCTGCATGTCTGGATTTGTGTGTCAGTCTATGAGATTTATCTGCCAGAGCAGTTGAGCGAAAGCAACAGCAGGTGTGAGATTATAGTTTGTTCTTATTTTGAGGTGAGCAGATGTGATGCCATTTAAGCTTTTCTGGATACAAAGCAGCTTTTTTTTGTGTGTGTGTGTGTGTGTGTGTGTGTGTGTGTGTGTGTGTGTGTGTGTGTGTGTGTGTGTGTGTGTCTCTTTCTTTTCATCGTCTGATAAGGCTTTATCATCAAACCAGACATCTGGTTTGATGGCTTTTTGAGAGAGACTGTAAAATGAGACCACTCAAGTATTTTACTCTCTCTGGTTTTGCTTTAAAGCCTGATAAAGTTACCTGAAAAAGAGAGCATAATGTTTGATTGGTGGAGTTAGCAGCGCTTCAGCTGCCAGTTTGTTAATCAGTTGGCTGTGTTTGAGTAAAAACTGGCAAATGTTTTGAATGTTTTTACATTTTTACTTTAACATGTTCATAAGATTTTTTTATTTAAAAGTAAAATCATAACAATTGAAGAAATGTACATTATAGCCTATTTGCTTTGAATTTGCCACAATCATCTCTGCCTTGGGAATGGTTGAATATATAAATATCACTCTGGATGTTTTGGTTCTTTTGATGGTTTTATATTGACTGTAGATGCATTTTTAAATTGAATGAATTTGAATTGGGTTTTGTGTGTTACAATGCATTGAATATTCTTTTTTAAAGGGACAATCAGCATACGCACCAGGGTGAGTATAAACGGGACAGGTGAGAGTGACAGACTGGAAAAACACCACAAGCTGACTGAGGATGAAGTGGAGGAAGTGAAAAGAAAACGCATGGAGACAAGACAGGAAATAAGAAAATAAAACACAAGAACAGCAAACAACAGACTGAGAAAATATCACAAAGAACCATAAAACACTGACCGAGGCAAAAATCATGACAGAATGTTATGAAAGTTTTAAGACTATTTGGAGACTTACTCACGAATGCCGTTTGCCATTTTTTTCTTTGCAGTTGCAGCTCAGTGAGAAACTGGGTTTCTGTAGAGAACACAGCAGAATCACGGCCCAAGACTTTTGTTCATCACAACCAGGACCCTAATGACACCATTCTGAAAAGATGCTAACTAAGCTAATCCTTGGATAAGCTCAGAATGCTTTTTATTGAACTCATGGCTTTCATTGTTCATGTTCTTTGTTCTTGTTCATTATTTTGTTAAATATTTCTGCTCAAACTGTATCCAGTGGTGCATGTAAGAGTGTCACAGTGCTATATGAAGTGCTTTTTCATAAATCTTTACATTTTTCTCTGTTTTGCATTACAGGGTTATTTTCATCTGTTATTATTTGCTTCAGAGGTAGCAGCTAGCTATAGGAGTTCAGGTGCAGCCTGGGACAAACCTTGACCTAGATTATTTTATAAAAAGAAGTGGTTCAAGTGATTTTAGTTTTTATTGGACTAAAATAATTGATAATAATCCTCTGCAATAATTTTACACCCTCTAAAAATATTATTTTTATTAATAAGATGTTTTCTTCTTTCTGCTGCCTTTCATTTTATTTGATTTGTATTATTTGTTTTGCTTTTTTAAATGAAAATGAATACATTTTTTACTACTACTAAATCTTTTTACTATATTAACTTTGAAAAAAGTGTTTTATTTACATTTTTTTGAGCACACAGTATGCAATGCCTATTTTTGTGTTTTGTCTAATAAAAAAATGTATTTTGTTTAACTCGTTTGCTTTTCTGTTATTGTAACTAGAGTTTTACTTTTAAATTTGCATAGTTAAATTTTAATTCCTTCGATTTTGGTGACACTATTTCATACAGACACATTATCATGAAGTGGTGAATGGGATATAAAATACATATAAAACATTCTTTCAACTTTTATTTTAGCCTCCAGAGATCATCTGTTTCTTTAGGCCCCAGGTAACATTTTTTGTGTGTTTTCCTGCTGTTTGCTAATTGTGTCTTTATGTTTTTTCTTATGTTTTTGACACAAATATGTTAAAATTGTGCTGCATGATAAATTGCAAGTTCATGTTTTAAAAATGCTGCAAAGCTCCAAAGATTATTCTACACCAATGAGTGTCAGAGAAATTTCCTAAAAATTACTTCCATGTTATTTCTTTAACACATAAAAATGAAGCAGGGACAGTGAAAATCGGCTCGGACACCTGGTGATAATAAGAGATAATCTTTCAATTTAGGGTTGAACTGTGAATCTGCACTCCTCCAATATTGAGCTAATATTTTACGTCCCGCTATCTTAAATACTGGTAATTTGTTTTAAACTAAACGCTGCAGAAAAGGCTCATCGGCGCTCTGGTGCAGAGAAATATTCAGTGGGCCACTAAAGCTCCAAGCAGCTTGCAGAGGTCTGGGCTCAATGTTCTGGTCGTTAGTTCAAGACCATTGACTCGATAATCTCACCTGGGATGGACAGGTAATAGCTCCTATCGGTGCAATTACGTCGGCTCTCACAAACAGCTATTCGTTCTTGTCAAATACCAACCGGCTCAATTTCTCTGATCTTGCGGGTTAAGTGATGGTGCCTGACACATGGCACAGACTCCAGACCGAGGCCACAAAGCGCTGTGGGACTTGTTAAGACTAAAAGCAAGCAGGCCTCTTGATGATAAAGAGACTCGACTCAAACATCTTCATTTAAACCCATATTTGCTCATTAGATAAACCGGGTGGAAGAAAACTTTTAATAGCACTGTTAACGTTTTAAATGAGCAAATGTCTCCATGTCAAAATGTCTGCAGAGTGAAATCAGCACTGAATAATTTTTGTAAGTAAAACCATCAACTGAAGCTCTTTATTTTTCATCTGTCTAAATGTATTTAGGGATTCTGTGTCTCAGCAGTAATAATCTGATTTTGATGAAGGTTGAGTCTGTAAACAATCGTTTCTGTTAAAGCAATTTTCATTACTGTGAGAAGTCTCAAACCAATCAGAGTGGTTCCCAAAGTCTGGGTCAGGACCCCACTGTGGATCCTGAAAAGATTTTCAGAATTAATTACATTTAAAAGTGACTACTAACTACTTTTATTTGCCTTAGTTGTTACAAAGGAGTTTGTGCACTTATTATATCGTTACTACATCTTTGTTTTACCTGACACCAATGCTTATAACCCTTAAATATTTTGGGGCACAGGTCTCTGCTACTTTTAGTTTGTGGGTCAAAAGTTGAAGTTTGGAAACCACTGGTCAAATGGTTACATCTGAAACAGACACATCACACACAGAACGTCTGTGTTAATAGAAACAATGAAGACTTCATTAATGTAGTAGGAGGCGTGGCTTTTATGTCTAAAATGTTTTGAATGTTGTGGCAAACAGGAAGGAGTAAGTCAGGAAACAGAAATATTCAATATTTTGACACATAATACTTTTTTCCCTAATGATGTATGTTTTAATGCCTAACATGAACCTAGTATTCTTTAGTAATCAGAGCAGCAATAAACAGCACAAGCAAACAAAAGTTTAAAATTATTTTTCTAAATAAAATAACATTAAATTGTCTCTGATAAGACTTGACTACATTTTTACTTTATCATTTTGTGTCCCTTTGTGAGTGAAGTAATTCTTCTGACCATTAATACAGTGAAACAGTTGCAATTTTGTGACTAATTCTGGAGCTGTCTGGATTTAGTTTCAGGTCTAGTAGGATGAAGATACAGTTAGCTCCATAAAATGACTAAAAAATGATGTCTGTGAACAAAAATAATTAGATTCTCTTTCTTGTATTTGCAGAAACAAAATGCTGGGAG
The DNA here is from genome assembly GCA_032275365.1 of Anablepsoides cearensis. NCBI lineage: Eukaryota > Metazoa > Chordata > Actinopteri > Cyprinodontiformes > Rivulidae > Anablepsoides > Anablepsoides cearensis. The sequence continues at coordinate 7,213,812 of JAUBOC010000001.1, forward strand.
ACAGAGCAATGTTTTTCTCTTGTATAGACATCGGCTCTGTTTGATGGTAAGTTATTGACCCCTTAAACCAGAAAATTGTTCTTTACTATTTCCCAGGGTTAAAATGAATTTGATTATTTTATTTTGTACACAGGATTTTTTTTTTACTGCATGTGATTTGGAGACTGAAAACTGAAAAGTAAATCTGTGCAGTAACTGAAACAAATTCTTATCAAAAGAGCTTTTGTCACCAAACTGCAGAAGGAAACTCCACAGAGACTTGAAAGATGTTTGTTGCTGGTGTCTGAAGTTTTATAGTTGCTCATAAAACAAACAAAAAAAGTGTTTGTGCAAGTATTAGGCAAGAAGAACCTAAAGATTATAAAACTTGTTTGATGCATGAGCTCTAGATAGAAAGATTCACACAGATCAGCCTTTTTATTATGACCATCCATGTAAGGTTTAATTGGTCCCTATTTTACCAGCAATACAGCCTTGTTTCATCTGAGAATGACAGGAAAGTCTGGGAGTCATGGAGTGGTTTGTGGCACAATGTTACCAAACAGATCCTTTGGGTCTTGTGAGGTTTAAGGAGGGTTTTATGGCTTGATCTTGCTTCCTAAAAAGGCTGTTATATTCTGTCCAATTGATATCTGGTGATTTTAAAGGCCAAAGGAACATTTAAGAACCTTTAGTGTTTATGGAGCCGTAGGCAACTGTCAGAAAGTCCCATAATGTTTGGCTGAGGAGTGCTGCTACATTAAAGCTGTTTGCACACGGGAGCGTGACTGATTTATTTAAAGAGCGTTAGGTCCACGTCTAAGTTACAACCATGTGAGTCAAATCCGTGTTTAAATATTTGAATATTCTCTTAGAGTTTAAAAGAAGTAACAATATTTTAAGAATTTCTTCAAAGGAAAAATATTTCTATTTAACCCAAATACGAGATAGTAGCGTTGCAGTCAAGACTACCTAAGCCAAGACTAACACCCAACTTACACTACATACGGTTTGTTTCCACCCCATTTTACACTGCGTCCGCTCCGGTGTGAAGTACAGAGAAGCTCCGAGAAGAATGTGAAGGAAATATGAGATTGTGCAATAAATCCAATGATAAATGTGGAAGTCAGTCAATAATATTCTGTATTCCACAGAATTCATACAGAATCCAAGCAGAGTTAAAACAGCTTTGCTGTTGTCTTTTTGAATCTTCTGATTTCAGCACAAACTACATGTGTATCATATGTGCATGCATATGCTGCATCCCAAACACAATGATACATTTTGACAGCATTTGAGTATAAATATCCCCTTACAATATAGCTAAGATTTTGATAAAATGTATTCTGCCTTTAGTGAATTATTGTGAAACTATGGATGTTGTGCTCGTTCCATTTCCTGTTGGTGTGGTGTGATCTTTGCAGATTGACTCCAAACCAGCTTTGGCGTCTGGCAAAAATAGACTTAAATTTAATATTTGAGGATCACTGTCCACTCACCCCACCCTGGTGGTGTATTTATTGTGGAGGTCGGACCAGAGCGTACCCACATCCAGTGTAAATTGTTAGTATTTCAAGACCAAGATCTGAGTGTTTTTTTTTTTCGAGCCTGCAACTTTTTATTCTTTCTTGGAGTGCCGCATGTGAGTGAAAGGGGAAGTGACAGTGGTAACAAAATAAATAATTAGCAATTAGTCACATTTGGATTTAAATCAGTACATTTTACTTCTAATGAAAGCAACAATATTAACAAATAAATTGGACAATATTCTGGCAATTTAGTTCTATATCTACAGCTGTGGTCTTGACTGAAATAAAACCCTGAGTCCTCAATGTCCAAGACTGAGACAAGACAGATACAAATGGGGTCAAAGCCAAGACAAGGCCAAGACCATCAAAAAGTGGTCTTGAGTACTACAACGCCGCGAGATACCTGAGGAATTCACTCTGAGAGTTACTGTTCCTCACGTGGATATTTTTTTTCTGCCTGTTCTCTGTGTGTTTTCATCCTCCCCAAAATGTATTTACAAAGACACTGTGGATCGTGCTGTGACTTTTCACAGGTAAGCGTTGGTGTTTTTCCCAACCCACAAAAGGTCACATCAAAGGATAAAAGGAATCAACGCAGTGCAAGGCACTATTCTTGGTTGAGATGGATCAAAACAAAGAGAAGCGAAAAGAACAAAGCAATCTGTCTTGACACTTCAGTTCAAAAATAATAATATGTATACATTTATCAAAACCCCACTCAAAAAAATAAATGCAGTTATCTAAATGCACATACTTATAAAGAAATTAAAACAATTATTGAAAAGTAAATCAAGTGAATGAACATGACTGATAACAACTCTGTGAGACACAGTATTATTTTCTAAAATGACTAAACCCTAAACCTCTAAAATTTACTCCTGCTCACTTCAGTGCCCTACATTCCTCGCCTTTCAGATGGAATGTTTCGGATTTGATTGATTTCCAACTTGATCTATCTTTGCACATGTACTCAGCCACCTCCATCAACTTGGCAGAAATGCAGCAAGAGAGCTATTGATTTTTTGTACCCCTGAAATCACTTAGAAGGGGGGGATATACGCTTTGCTTTCACTGTTCCAAAATAATTTTATCTTTCAAAGATGGTTTCCTATATTCTCAATTTCACAAACCCATTTAATTCCGGGGAACATTACTGTGGAGGGAAATGGAACAAGGTTGCCAAAGTCAATGAAATCTTAAGATATAGGGACAGCATTTACAGTGCATGGAGGTGCAACCAACATCAGTGACACCTATAAAGTATTGTTGGTATTATAGCTATCAATGTGCATTTATAAAAGAACTGCAAATAAAAAGAAATAGGATTCTTAAACAAGAAACTCCAATAGTCTGTATACTGGAGTAACTAACTGGTCATATAGTTTCAGATTGTATCACAGGCTGTACAAAACTGAAAGTAAACTTCTTTCCACAAAAAAAAAACTAAAATACCACAGCTTTTGCAGTTTATGACATAGTTCCACCTTTGCACCGAGTTAAAAGAAAGAGTCTCTTTGACATGACAGCATGTCATCTGAAGCTCTGCTCTCCATGTCAAGGTCACCTTTTGTGTCACAGCTTCATGGAAAGCTGCCCAATGATGAGCTGCCAGGTATTAAGCATTTTAAATCTCACTTAATCTCCCCCGAGTTTCATCCAACCTTCCACTTTCAAGGAATTAAAACTTTGTGATTTGTTTCCTTTCCTTCTCCGTTTCCTTTTCTCCTATCTCACAAGTGGGCATTTTCCTCATAGACAGACCCTCTGGAACATAAAAGGAAATGACCTTATCTAAATAGAAAAAGACACATTTAGATTAATACATTTCACTTGGTGTGCTCCATTTTGGGGTTTCTTTGAATGTAATTATTGGTTAGAGTAAATTAAACTGACTATAATCCCATCTTCAGGAAAAATAATCCTACCTTTTTGTCATTGCTGGGTCTGCTGGTGTCCTGAGCTCATATGAGGTCACCTTGAAGAAAGAGATGTTATCACAGTAGCCAAATTGCACATTAGTGACATAATTCATTCAGATTTTTACAGAACTACATCTAAACCAAATCATATTGTCAATTGTTGCCCTTACCTTTATTTACCGATCATTTAGTCACAAGGGGGCAGTGCTTAAAGTTGTTCCCCACAAAATACGACACACCTTCAATAAACTGATCCATCATTATTTTTCACTAATATTCCCTTCATCCATCCTTTGGTCCATTGCCTTTCTCTCATCTGTGGTTAAGTTTTGGAGGCAACGCGACCAAGAGGGAAACTCAGACATCCCTCCTCTCAGCAGCCTTATTCAGATGCTCCCGGGGAAGTTTAAGACATTCCCTGGCCAGAGGATACATAATCCCTCCAGCAAGTCCTGGGTTATCATTAGAGTCTCCTCCAATGTGACTCGCTTGAAAAACCTCCAGAGAGTCCATCCAGGGTGTATCCTACTCAGATGACTGGACTATCTCAGCTGACTCCTCTTAATGCAGAGGAGCAGTGGTTATACTCAGAGGCCCCTGCATGATGACAGGGGGATTTACCCTGTAGCTGAATCCCAGTTCAGGTATTTTTTTTATCTGGTATCTCTTTCTTTTAATCTCATAACCTTTGATAGGGGTTGAAAATTAGACAAACCGGTGAACTGAGAGCTTTGTTCAGCTCCCTCTTCACACAACAGATGTCCAACAAGCAATGTCCTCGATGTACCAATCCATCTTCCACTCCATCATGCCGTCACTTGCTAACGAGACTCTATACTTGAACTCCTCCACCTGAAAAGCAGAGATGTTTCCCATCCTGATGGAACATTTTAACATTTTCCTACATTTTTCTTCACATAAATGGACAAAGTGTTAATTTACATACATATACTGTGTAACTAATAGTCTTTTTTTAACAGTCTGTTTATTTATTTTGGAAAAAACAGATTAGCAATTGTATCAGATGTAGTACAAACATTAACAGCTGTGACAATGAAATAATTTTAACAGATAAATATCAGTTTCTTTTGTTTTTTTCTAGGTTTGCAACATATAAAAAAGCATTATATAAAACAAAATCAAATGGAATACATACAAATATTGTGGTTTTGACAATAAAAGACTTGTAAAAACGACAAAAAATATTAGATTATTAGCTGACCTCAAGAAAATCTACATTTGACTATGTGGGATGTGGAGCCTAAATACAGACACTCAGACAGTTCCAGAAACAAAAGATAACAAGCAGCATATTGAAAATGAGATAAAACTTGGCAAGTCAGGAAAAAAACTGTGAGGCAACAGGTAATAGACAGCAGAACAGGAGGCAGGTTAACATGCGGATCTGACAACTGGACTGAGAAATAGAGGGACTTTTTATAAAAAAAACAAGCAGAGGAGGGTTAAAAGGAGTTTCACAGCAAAACTGAAGCACAAGACACAACTAAAAACAAACACTGATTACATGACAAAAGGATAAACTTGGTCTAAGATTCACACACAGGTTAATTCTCAGTTCAGATTTGTTTGCTCAGATCAGATTTTTTTCATTGGTCACTCACATTATAATTTAAAATTGCATGATATGACACACAGCATGATGTGTTTACAGAAGTAAACACACGTTGGCATGTGATGATCAATTCTAAACCTGTGCAATAAGGACAACTACATTTTTTGTCTTTTATACTTATTTCTTCCAGTGTTTACATTTGATTTTGCTGCTTCCTGCCTACCAGGGGGAGAATTGGACTTCTGGAGCAGGAGTGAATAAAAGAAGAAACAAAGTCAAGTATCATTGCCATCTTGTTAGTATCAGTACAATGCAGCATGCTGGTATACTAACATTTGTGAAATTCTCAGTCATACATGACAAGCCATCCATCCATCCATCCATCCATCCAGAAAAAATACATGCATGCATGGAGAGAACATACAAACTCCACCCAGAAAGGTTCCGGTAACCTTCTTGCTGAGAGGCAACAGCTCTAGCTGAGACATACAGTTCCAAGCTTCAATCTGCATGATGTTGGTATAAATAATATCAATATCTGAACTGATCCATGTACGTCTACCTCAGTGATGTAAAAGTACAGACCGCAGTCACTTTGAAAATCATTGGATATGTATAGTACCACATATGAAAAAGACCTGGATCAGGTTTGAAATGAAACAAGTATTTGTTAGGTTTAGACTGTCATAAAACATCTGATATGGGCTGTGTATGGGAATAAATAAATAAATAAATAAATAAATAAATAAATAAATAAATAAATAAATAAATACGATTTGAGTGACTTTTTCCTGCAGTGTGAATGTAGCAAGTCTACACCTGTGTCACTAAACAGTGCTGAATATTCAAGGCCATGTTCAGCAAACATAATCACAAGCACCAAACCAAATGAAAACAACAAACCTGAGAGGTTCTTCAAACAACTGAAGAAGCTGGTCCGTGAAGCTTTTAAATCCATTCATTTGTTTATTTTCAATCCAAATGACATTACAAGAACATGTGAAATGTAAAATTAGGTCTGGTTTTTAAAACAGGAAGCTCACATTTTCCTGCACAGTTTTGCCGCTCCTCTTTCCATCCCTGTCATTTTTTTTGTCTTTCACTTTTAGCTGCAATCACAGACTTCCTTTAAGAGGCAACACAATTCTGAGCAGCACCAGTCGAAATTAATGCACACAGCTCTCGGTTCATCTTAGCCTCAGAAGAAATTGAGAGACACAATATGATGATGATGATGATGATGATGGCAGAAAAGCACAGCTTGGAGATGTTGTCACAGAGTATCCCACACATGACATCTTAGAGTGGTGGAGATGGGTTTTCAGTGTTAGCCTCAAGTTATTCATGACTTCTACATCCAGCAGGTTTTTTTTTCTTCGAATGATAAATATCAGGTGGATGCAGAATCTACGGGAAGCACAAACAGAATTCTCCAGAACTGCGGTGAATTAACTGCAGCTTTTCGTGTGTCACAGTCGGTAAACAAAGATAACAAAAATAGATTTTTATGTTCCCTGTTTTGTTTGCATAATGCTCAGAAAATTGGTACAATGCCCCTCTGCTCTGAACTAAGACGAGCGATTTAAATTCTTGCTGTGCATAATTATGATGGATGTGCGTAGGGCTCTGTGGCAGTGGAGGCGGTGAGTCTGTGTGTGTTTGAGGGGTAGTAGTTGTCCACGGAGGCTGGGAGCTGATGAGCTGTTTCTCAGGGCAGACAGGCAACACAGATTGTGTGGGTGATCGCTGAAGCTGGCAGGTATGAGAGGCTCTGTGAGCGTGTTTAGGGCCATTTCTAACAGATAATACAATATACCAACCCTCAAGAAGGACTGACAATTTTGATCCTCTTCATCTGGCAGAGAAGGAAACAATTTATTAGCAGACATGCACTTAATAGCTTGAAATTTGATTATGTTTTATGCAGCAGGCTGTCAGATTGTATGAGTCATCAGACCACAGCTTCTCTTTTTCCTTTAACATTTTATGCTATTGTATTTGACATGCATTTTTTTGCACATGACAACATTAAAGTAAATAAAATGTGCAAATTTGTATTTTTCTTTTCTTCGCTAAAAATATATTTTAATTTGAAATTTGTAAAAATTTGTTTTATAGTTAATATTATTATTAACAGAATTAGCAAACATCCATCCATTACCTTGAACCCATCTTCCTTTAAGGGTCACTGGTGCCCATACAGCAGTTACCCAAGCTTCATTTAATATTAAAAATCCTATTGTTCCATATTTTCCTAACAGAGCACTTCTTTCTCAGACTGCAGGTTTACTTGTGGTTGCTAGAGTTTGTAAAAGCAGAATGGGAGGCAGAGATTTCAGTTAGCACGCTCCTCTTTTCAGGGGCGGACTGGGGAGAAAAAGTGGCCCATGAGTTCCTGACAAACTGTCCCACTTTCAACTCAGACTTGAACATGATTCTGTTCAAATTAATTATGTTTATAAAGCAAGCAGCTTTATCAGCTGTGCCACTGTGCTGCCAAATTGTATATTTATAATGTGGGTGAAGATTCTCAGTCACCCAGGTCATGATAATGATGGTTAAAATATCCCTAAACAGCCTGTAAAAAGATCGCTAAAAATCAATACTTTTTTACAGGCTTTTTGTGCTAAGTAATTTATATTTAACTCTAATTTGTGGTGAAACCTCTGATTTTGGTAATTTAATATTTCAAAATAAAGTCTCATACATGTAAGACAAAACATTTTGTGATGCAACGCAAAACCTTTGCATGGGATCACAAAAGAAAAAAAAACAGACGTTCGATCGAGGGCTCAGTACATTGATCCACATTCTGGCTATTTTTTATTGATTTATTTTTTATCAAAGCAGGATCATCATTCAGTGCAAAGGGTTTAGAGTTGATATATATATTTTTTTGCAACAAACACAGTTATTTATGTACTGTTAAAATATGTATTCTGGATTTGTTTCCTGTTTAGTCACATTTTAGCGCTATTAAAAAAAAAATGAAACCGTGTGAGGTGAGCATGTTGTTTTCATTACCACCTGAGTACGTATCAAAGCACTTCAGAGTTATTAGGGGTGGTGCAGACACAGAGAGGTAACCTTGAGATTCAGTGACATCTTTGATGCTGACTCCTGTGGAGTTTATGATCCTCACAGCCACAGATCTCCTGCCTGTTCAGCTGCTGGCTCTGGCAGCGAAAGTCTCCACATGGGCACAGACTCATCACCGCGGAGCACACACTCAGCATTATTTTAACATTATTAATATTTATACAGTACATGTCTTTTAATTTTTTATTTGACAGTTGTACTAAAGCAAATACGCAGAGATGTAATTTGTTAGCTCAAATGAGGGCCTCGTGGGAAACATGTTTAATGTCAAATCACAGTTCAAACATTAATATTGTATACATATTAGATAATTTTTGTGAACAAATAAAATCGAAATCTTTGGAGACATACATGTACTTTCATTTTTCATTTTTTTCATTTCATAAGTTTATTAATTTCTTATAAACAACAATAAACAACAATATAAAAATGCAAATCACAAATAAACTGAAAAGCAGCAGAAAGATGAAAAATCTTATCAAAGATCATAAAATATGTTAATGTTTAAAGAAAAGCATGAGTTAAACACAAACTAAGAACAAGAGCAGTTATGAAAGGATTTTACCATTTTCTTTAAGATGTGTTTAAAATGTTTGAGTGGAATCAAAGTGGACAGTTTCAGTTCTTGCTGAAGTGAATTCCAGGAAGACACAGAATAGGAGTGTTTTTTTTCTAAGTTCTGTGCAAACAGAAGGATACAATGGTAGGAATATTTTTGGCAACTTTTAGAAGACCTGCAAATGGATGAGAGGCTTGTGATAATTAACTGACTTTTTCTGCAGTAAAAGTGGGAACTACATTGTAGTGGAGCCAGAACTGCAGCCAGTTGCATGTTTTTTTTACATCTTGTTGATTTCAAAGCTCTTAAAAAGGTCCAGTTTGTAGGATTTAGTGACATTTAATGCCTGAAATTACCAAATTATCTGTACACCTGCCTTCAAACTTTGATTCCCAAAAAATAAATTAATCAATAAAAGTTGACTTATATTCTGAAGCTGAATATTTATGGAAGTGTTGAAGTCCAGTTCTTTTGTTTTTGAACTTTTTTTAAACTGTTAGAACTATGAGATATAAACAATGTTTTTAAGCTACATTTATTACATTTTACCACAAGATGTATAAAGCGTGAAACAACAACACGTTTATTTAAATGTGGTTCTAAACATCTCACAAAGGGTAAGTAGAGAGTCAAGTTTTTAAAGGGACTGCCAAAATTTAAAAGCTCCATTCACAGAAAGTTGACAGATTTGTTGGCACGGAAATACATTCTGTCTGAATTTTGTTCCTGTTTTAGAAATGTCGGTGGGGAGAGACTGTTGTTTGTTATTTACATGATGAAGTAACCCTAGATGATCCAAAATTGTTGTTTTTTCTACATTTTGACATGTTTTCACTTGCTTGAAGTGGTTATTGCTTTTATGACAGAAATAATATCCAGAAGAGTAGGTACTCAGGTCCTTGTAAATAGTTTCTTAAGTCATGTAGTCTGGTGTTTTACAGTAATATTTTTAATGACACATTTACACTGATCAACAATAACACACATTTTCTATTAAAACCATTCATTTTTGCAGAAAAATGAGACCCTTGGCACACCAAAAGCAGTTTCCCAGAAGCAGCCTTCAGTCCCAGCAGGACAGCTGTAAGCCATGTGAAAACTAGGGATGGCTTTGGAGTGTAACAAGAGTCTTAAGTGTTCAGTTGACCTCCAAACTCCCCAGATACCAATCTGTTGGGATCTGACAGGGTTTAAGCAAGGCCAATCAAAAAAGAGGCTCCAAACCTACACCCTGCAGAGCCCAGAGGATCTATTGCTCCTGTTCCATTAACAGACACCTCAGGTGAGCCCCAGATGTTCCAGGTCTGTCCCTGAGCTGCTTTGGTGGCTAAAAGGGGATTTGTTTAATATTTGCTGGGCACTTTAATGTCTGATCTGTGTATTTGTCCCCTTTAAACTTTAATTTATCTTCTCAATATCAACCTACTTTAACTATTAGAATATTTGGTTTTAGATTGAAATATATGTATTAATTATTTTTATCCAAAAATGGTATCTTATTTACACTTATTTTATGAATATTTTAGTTTTGTTTATATGTTCTGTTTTAAATAAATTACATGTATCTGTGAATGTGTGGGTTTTCTTTCATCCCACAGCCCAAAAATCATTCACATTAGGCTAAATGATGATTGGATTCAAACTGATTTTTATTCATCTGGATTCCATTGAACACTTTTATTATTCAAGCTTCCTCTCATTGCACGTAGATGATGAAAAAGTGCAGGATTTATTAACTTAAACTTTGACCTTGCTTCACTGCCTTTCAGTTATTAAAATTACTTTCTTACTTTTTAAAAACTCTCGGCCACCAAGCTCATTTTTAATATGAACAATCCACAAAACCAAGCCATGAGGTGAAACTGAAGATTATATAAATGCTTCCAAGATAAATACAGATGATTAATTACTTTGCTATATAATAAAATAAAGTGATATTTCACAACTAGGAAGCCAAAATTAAAAAAAAATTGAATCTATATTTTTCTGTCTTAATTTAAGATGTTGGAAGAGTATCCGCAGCTGTTCTTTAATTAACAAAATAAATGGCCAGTGGCACACAGCTAAAATATAGCAGCATTAACCTTGCTAAAGACACTACAGTATGTTCCACACAGTTCAGAAAATAAAGACAGTGATTCTTCTCAGTTACTGTATAACACACTGATAAGCATATGTGGAGGCGATGAGGAGGTTCAATGTCTTATCCATTCTGACATGTTGATGGGTTGGGAATAAAATAATCTGATCTTCTGGTTGGATGAGAACCACTCAACCTACAAAGAAAGAAAGACAAAAAAAGAGAAGAACAAAATTTTGGTTCTGAACAAGTTTTAACCATAATGAGTAAAGTCACGTCAAAATCAAAACGAGGTTCCAACAACATACAAAGAAGAAAGATTTTGTATTTTGCATATCAACCCTAATCATGTCTCTATAAGTGTTGAGAATGAAAGCGTTCCTGTGACAGATGCGTGAAGCAGCTTACTTGGCTGCTCTTTAAGCCATTTATCACATTGTGGCACCGACACACCATCGACAGTCTCCTGGTCCCTTGTAAAACGGGAGATATTTGTGGCTGCTGTGAGGCAAACAATTTAATAAATCAGTTCGGTTCATTGCAGCATACTCAATGCCCACGGGCTTTACAAGCAAGAAACATGCTCCAGCATCTAAAGACCATAAGAAGACAGATGAGAAAACAACTATTAGCTAGTCTGTTGAAAAAAAAAAGAGCAAACATCTACTTGACACAGAAAAATTTGTACTCCTGGGAGCAGGGTGGTTGATATATATATGAAGCAATAGATTAAAAAAAGGAACCATACCATAAATAAATGAAGATTTTAAACACATATAATTCATTTTTTAATCATCACCCACTGCCAAAGATGAAAGGGCAATAAGTGTGTTGTGTTAGCAAAATATCTCATGAATCACTGGACATTTTTTAACGAAACTTTCAAAATAAAATCCCTGGATGAACATTTACATCCGATAAACCTCTGGAGTCAAGATGGTTCAAAATGACTGCCATACTTATTTAACACAAAATGTCTAGAACTCAGTTTTAAATATCCATCCGCCCGCCCGTCCGTCCGTCTGTCCCTCCCTCTCTCCCTCCTTTCAGGGTCACGAAGGTCACTGGTGCCCATATCCAGCAGTCACAGTGCGGGGGGCGGGGCACACCTTGGACAGGTCACAAGTCCCACAGGGCTGAGCTAAAATTAGCTGTGGTAGTAGCTGAGAGTCATCCTCAACACTACAAGATCTAAAACACTAAACAACACTAAAACATCTAAAATTCTATTCATTTTAGGTAAAAGATAAACTTTACTTAAATTACACAAGCCTGACATGTGGTGGGTGATATGATTTCATTGAGGAACGCCAGGTCTAGGTTTTCTGTGGAACTCTTTGTCAATGATGTATAAAACAAAAACAGGAGATTAGTTGCAGATAAATGTAATGAGTGTGTTTAACACCAACAAGAAATCTTAAAAATTAACTAATGGTGTATTCACACCAGGAACGTCCTTTGGTCCACTTGTTTAGTCTGGACCAGAAGTGGACTTTATTTCTTTGTTTGTTTGTGTGTGGTTTGCATTAATTTTGTGCTTTTTTGCAAGTAGACTATAATTTATAAACAAAGCCAGGTGGGTGACGATCATTGCTCCCATTGGACAGAAATGACAGGACAGAGTACAGATCCGGAAAGAAAGATGGTGCTGCTAATACAACTGCAATAACATGACAAGCAGTTTCACAATAATATACTTCTAAATTTGGGACATTGTTGACAAATGAGTGCCGGAACCCAAAGGAGACGCGATGCCTGACACACATTGGCTTATTGTTTGTAGCATAGTATCATTAGCAACAAGGAGCACAAAAATAAAACATATTTTAATAAACAAAATAAAAGCTGAAGGGGAGGTAAAAACTGACAAAGCGAGGCAATGAGGAGGACCAAGAGTGATGGTGGAAAACTATGTGAACCAGTGAGGAAGTGGTGGCAGGAGACCAGTTAAATACAAACAGAAGGGGAGAGAAGATGGGCAACACCTGTGAGGGAGAATGATTACAATTACTAAGAGGTGAGCATGACTGACTGACTGGAAAAATACTGAGAGAGGGTGACATGACATGATCAAGAGTGAGACAAACAGAAACAAGAGGAAAGGATTTAATTTGTACAGAAACATACAGAATGTAATAAACACAAAGAGCCAAAAAATGTTCCAAACAAAAAAAAAAAAACAAGCCATGACAATATGCTGTTCAAATCATAAATCCTGGTTTATAAAACCAACTTTTGTGTCAGAATTACCTTTTAGATAAACATATAGCTGCATGGGGCAGGTTGCATTCAGTTTCTATTCGAGTTACTATAAACATAATGCATTTTCAATTTTCAACACGTCAAAATGTATTTATTTCAAGAGGAGTTATGAAATCTGTCTGTGACCTATTGTAAATGCACAAAGAGCTTAAAAATGGATGTGATTTTAAAGGGACAAAAGCATTATACAGACCAGCTTAAAAGATCCTGTCCTCAAAGACTCTCTAATGGATTCTGCTCCTGCCAGGTGTTTGTGGTCGCCATAAAGAGATGGAGTAACTTGTCAGTAAAATCCTGCCAGTTACAAAAAGCTTTTGAACTGGAGCCACTATGACCCCAAATCAACGCCGCAGAGTCCAAAAAGCAGCAGACCTTGCATTTGCTTTGCAATTCCCAGCCTCTAAGTCAAAAGATGTACAAACTCACTAATTAAATGTGAACAGTAGATAGCCTTTCTTAAAGTCCTTGATTAGATCTGCTGTGATGGATTCATAGTCATGTGGAAAAAATGGTGAGAAAATGCTGAATTCTGCAAGTCATGAGCTGCCTTCTGCTGCTGAGATGTAAATCAGCGAGGCACGCTAAAATTGATGGAGCATCCTCTGGTTTTATTCCTGGCTCCTGAGATCGCCCTGAATGCCCCCGCCTGTACGTACAGACACGGTAAGATGGATTACGGGGTAAAAAGAGAGGTGGGAAACAAAGAATTTCAACCTCGTAGTTATCAATCACATGGAGCTGATGCTGAAACTTTTTTTTTTGGGGGGGGGGGGGGGGGGTGGGGGAAAGTAGGGATACGGCTCATCTTACCCCATTCAGGGGGTAAGTTGTGCCACAAGACCACTTTTTTTA
>JAUBOC010000001.1:7382207-7392602 GCA_032275365.1 Anablepsoides cearensis
AAATATAAACCATTCTGACATCCTATTGGATTGAACTGACTCCATCACACCTGTATGACACAAATCACATCACATCACATCCAGCAGGACAGACTGTAGCAGATGTAGCCTAGAATGAAGATGATCGTGGCTGAAACAACTAGTCTAGTCAGATAATTCAAAAGCTTTTATCCTTAATGGCTTTTTATGTGTTCATTCCTTTTACTTTTATACTATAAGTAGTTTTAAAACCAGTACTTATACTTTTACTTGAGTAAAAAGCTTTAGTTGATACTTCTTGATACTTCTACTTCCAAAAAGTATTTTTAAACCCTAGTATCTATACTTCTACTCCAGTAATGAATGTGAATACTTTTGACACATCTGGCAGATAGTTCTTTGACCCAAGCCAGTTTGGAAAAATAAATTTATTTCTGACTGGATTGAAGAGCTAATTTCCAGTTTGAACAAGACCCAATCTCAAGCATTTTCAGCAGTTCCTGCAAATGATGTTATATCAATTTTCATATCTGTCAGTTTAAAAGTACATCATTGTTTACACGGATGTCCATAGATGTTTGCAAACACACACATGTAGAAGCCTGATATTCACCCATTCATTCATAATCAGGTGTGGAGCAGAGAAACATAAAACATGCAGGGCTGCAGCACTCAAGGACCAGGACTGCCCAGATCCTACCCGCCTCTCAGAAAAGCCACTAGCTTATTAGTTTAGTCTGAAATAAACCATTTGTCCAAACTGAGATCATTCAGAGAACGATCTGCAGCAGGTAAGATATTTTGTACAACCTAAAAGATCCCCCACCCCAAAAGAGATGAACTACTGCTTTAAGATGCCAACAACAAACTCTCCAGGTTGTGCAGAATGTGAGGTAAAAAAGGAAGACAAAGAAGTTATTTTTTCTTTGAAACCACCTCCACCGTTGTTGTTTTTTTGTTTTTTTTCTAAAGCTGTTTGAGTTTTGCATCATTTTTTCAAGAAAAACACTTGAAAATGCTTTCTGCTGTTTCAAGGCAACAGGGACGTCTCGTCCTCACTCCAAAGAAAACACTCAAGGGCAGAAGCAGATGAGGTCCCTGCAGTGAAGCCGGTCGAACGAACGCGGGGCAGACATCTTTAATAAATGTGAAAAGAACAATATGTTTAACAATCAATACTCGATCACACCAGTATGAATACGTAAGCCTGCTGCCTCCTGACCAGCGTTTCCACTGAGTGAACGCTTCAACAAACGCTCCATCGCCTCGGAGATTTCCAGGCAGAGTTATCTCCTGTGCCTCCCTGTCTGACAGGAGGGTACAGATCATTAACATTTCCGATTAGCAGCAGCAGAAGCCATCACACACTCACCATAAACAGCTTATAAACCCTTCCATACATAATGACTCCCAGTGAATCACTTACCTACATCTAACCCTTTGTATTTGAAAAGCATAAATCAGCAGTTTTATGCCACCTTGTTAGACTTGTTGAGCTTAAATGTGTCATCTGTCGGCCCATCAGCATTCAACTCAGTCTGTGAATGTGCAATGTTCCCTGTGAGAGAACAGAGTAATCAATCATGTTTTCTGTCATTACAGAATTGGATTTCAATAATAAAAGAGCACTTCTTTCTAATATATATATATTAATCACAAATGGGACTTGGCCTTTCAGAAAAGTCTTTATTTCGTTCAGTCAACAAGTTTGTTCGTTTAAAAAAATATCATTATACATCTCTGGAGGCGTCGTCGCAAATAATCTGAAGCTCGTTTAGAAAAGTGTTCTGTACAACCACTTTAATCCCTTGTAATATTCACTTTAAACATAGAAAAATAAAGACAACTTACTGTAATTTTAACAATTTGATCATTTTAAAAACACTGCAGCTCTAAAGGCACGTCGTCTTTTTATTGCTCCTAAAAAAAAATTATAATAGAAAAAACATTTACAGTGCAAAGGAAAGCAGAATGTTGTATTAAAAATACACCGCCTCTGTTCAAACAGGGTGTGCAAATGTTTGAAAAAATAGTCCATATTTTAAGAGTTTTACATGTAAAATGATTTAAGAAGGAATTAAAAAGAGAGACAGGAATATTTAAACCAAACAAATGTGATCCACAACAATGTTTCCGTTTGCTTTATGAAGCATTTACAGCTCAGTGAATTCCAAGTTTAACCGATTTAAAAATGTATGTTTAGTTTTTTTTTTTTACTCTTATGAAAAGACAATCTTACAATAAATATTTACCTGGAGCCTGAAGCAGGAAAGTTTGGGTTACGAGGATTTAAAGTTTGGCGAAACAGCAGCAGAAAGCAGCCACTCAGGATGAGAACAGTTTCAATGTTTCATTCGTTTCTTTCTGTTCTGCAACATGTTCAGGGTGAGGAGAAGAGTTCACCCTGAACAGCCAGACACACCTGAGACAGCCGGCTCACAATCAATGCAAAACTCAGAATTACCCAAATGTGCATCTTTTCTTTACTACACCACCACACAATGTGTTAAAGGTCATTTATGAACTAACAGTTATGAACATTTGATATCCTACCTTTCGTAGATAGCTCATTGAAATATCTCATTTTGGAAAAATTGAGTTTATTTCTCAGCGGACTGATGAGCTAACAGCTAATCTGAATGCATTGCTGGATTGCGGCATTCTTATGACAACCGGAACAAACTAAATAAAGCCACAGCAGATCATGCAGACACTGTTTCATAGATGTTTACACTGCAGGCAATTACACAAAAAGAATTCTGTGGTTATTTCCAGGCTCAAACAGCAGCGAAGGTTTAACATTTACAGCAGAGCTCGGGATCAAATCCGGTGGGAATTTCAAAAATCATCTATTTAAAACTGACAGCAATGTAAAGACTGAAGCATTAGTGTTTGCAATAATGGATTTAAAATTTTAGAAAAAGAACAGATGTAATAACAAGGGCCGCATTCCAACTCAGCAGCTACGCCGGCTGGTTGTTCAGTAAAAATGATTTCTCAGCACAAATGGAACGCAGCCCGTCTAACATGTCAACATGTTTGCCACGATCCACTCCGGTCCTGTCAGCATTCGGACTAGCCGTTAGCTCGTCAGTCCTGCGGGATGTGAGCTGTGTTTCTGTAAACTGAGGTCACTCAAACAGCTACAACACGCAAGATTTTTTTGTTCAGAATTTTTCCACAGAACTCCTGTTTCAAAAAGTCCAAAATATTATCTTAAAAAGACTTGATCAGCAGCAGTCATTTGCTGGGAAATTTAGCAGTTGCCTCATTAAACAACACTATTTATTTATTTGTTTTACTTGACACCAATTATTGATGCTTTCACAAAGAATTACAGATAAACTGATTTTGTTACCTTAGAGCTCTGCTCATTGTCTCCTGTTGTTTATTGGCTCCAGATACATATTTAATGCACCGACTTGACAACCCTATCAAATATCTTTCAACCAGAGGATGAATGCCTTGAAGGGAAACAGTTCCTCCACCCGACACCTCCCTCAGCGTGATGTAGTGTGTTTTGGAAGCATCAGGTACAGTACTGAGTTCATTTCAAACAATAAAACAAATGCAGAATCTGCACCACATTCAATAATGCCATCCAGTGTCTCTGAAACCGTGTGGTTTTGGAAAGTTGCTGTGCTCATATAATACTAGGAAACACAAAATAAGTACACATCAAACAAACAGTAACCTTCTACACACTGTGTTCCCTGCTCCTAATCAAGTTTGACGTTTATCTAATGCAGCTTTTTTATTTCCCTGATTATATATGAAACGCTGTTAAACAGCCAGAAGGAGAATGATTCATCCAGTGTCACTCCATACAAACATAAAAAATAAAATATAACATTTGTACCATTATTCATTTCTTTTCCCTGCACTGATTTAAAAAAAAAGAAATACACCAAAGTGAGTTAGCTTTAAAAAGCAACTCTTTCATTCTCTTAATAAGCTGAAACAAAGACCGTCCCTAAAATCGACCCAGAATCATCTTCCCTTCAGCTTCATCCTAAAATACAGGTTTAAATTTCAGAACAGAGGCCTGTTTGGAAATGTAAGTGACCTGAAAGAGAGAAATTACTGCAGCAGAAAATCTTCCCCACGTTCCTTCTGTCTGAGTCCTCACTGCAGCGTTCCCATAATGTCGCGCAAAAAACAAAAAAAACAACCCAGTGCTTTCATCACAGTCAAATCAGAGAATTATTGAAAGTTGGAGGCCTATGCGTAGGTGAAGCCTTACTGAGGGGGGTGCTCATATGAGGGGAACATTGACTTTCGAGTCTTTGGAGGCGGTGGAGGAGGCTTGCTCTCAATTTTCATTGGTAACGGAGGAATAAACTGTGGGGAAGAAGAAAAACAGAAAAAAAAACACGAAGAGGACTTTAAGTAAAAATAAAAACAGAATATTTTAACGTTTACTTGTCATTAAATATGCATTAGGAATGGGTTGTTATTTTCTCTGAGCAGATGTACCTCTGAAGACAAACCAGGGTTGTCAATCTCATGTGGGTGCTTCTTCGGAGGCATGGGTGGGGGGGTCCCTGGGGTGTCAATAGTATTGGCATCGTTGTCACTGAGGAGTGATGAATAACCTAGTGCAAAAGGAGAAGGAATAAAAGCTTTTCAGACCACATGCATCTGTGAGTGTGTGTGACCTGATTAGGTCTGCAGACCAGAATGTGCTTACACAAAGACAAGTCGGCAAGAAAATGCTCCTTTTTACTGTGAAAAGTCGAACTTTTAAGAGAAGGAAGAGAGAGAGAAAATGCTGCTATGAGCTGCGGTGCTCGTCAGAAGACGTGTTCTTTTGCTACGTACTGGAGCTGCGCGGCGTGTGTGGAGTGTTGGGAGAGGCGGGAAGCGGGCTGAGGGGGTTCGACAGGCTCAGCTGCGATGAAGGCCCCTGGAACAGGGAGAGGGTGAGGCGTCGGTCTCCCAGTTGTAAACTTTTGGGTCTCTGCTGTTTATCTGAAGAATTCTGGGGCATCAAAGATCAGAGTAAATAAAAACTATGGCTCACACTTTACAATTAAACCTAAAAGCATAACCTTCAGTGTAAATGAAAATCGACTGTATACTCTACAAATAAAAAGGCCTTACCTCATCTGTGTCCAACTTCCTCTCCAGCAGGACTTGGGATTTGCTCACGCTCCACTCCTTCCTGTTCTTTCGAGCGATTCTGTTGTCTTCCTCAGAGCGGGACAGAACAGAAGCCCTGCGATCGCTAACACAAGACAGCAAGGAACTGCTTGTGAATGACCGGAGGCGGAGAAACGGAAAACACAAACCCTCTATAGAAAAAGAGGAAGAACAGCTCTGCTTTGAACAAAATGTTTGAAAGTGAGAGGAAGACACGGGGACTCACTCTTGGGAGGAAACGGGTCCGTCTGAGGACGCCGAGCCACTGGAGAGGCCGGAGGAGGCGGTGGACAGGGTCGAGGCGGTGGACATGCGACGCAGGGTGGACGACAAGATGTAGGGCATCACCACGGAGCCCACGCGACTCTTCTTCTTCTCAGTCAGGGAGCAGGGCTGCGACACACAAATGGGATTACGCATCAACGGGGGATCTTGGCAGGGAAGATGCCAAGTGACAGGCAAAGCGCAGGTTGCAAAAGCCTGGCTAAAGGAAGATTTATGGTCCTGGGCTAATATAATGCACACTCCGCTTTGAATGAGAAGCATTTGATAGGAAGGCAAGAGGGCCAATAGCTAGACTTGGCACCTTCTTGCATTAAACTGAGTTTGCAGTTGGCAACGCACCAACGTTATGACACCATAAAGAGACTCCACTTTCTCCCGAAGGTCCTGGAAGCAAGTGACAAGATGATTGTGCAAAGGCTTCAGCTGCTCCGTGGCTTTCTCCCCGTGGATTCGAATCCCCTCCTCCAGTAGAGGGATCTGTTGGGGGTGGAGGGCGACACATTAGTCAAGCTTATATGCGACGGTAAAAAAAATGTGGTTTCCTTCAAAGTCAGCGACGGTGAAAGAATCTACCTGCAGGGCGATGAGATGTTTAAGGGCCTCGATGCGTTCGTGGTCACCTGGGTGCTTCTGGATGTAGGTGTCTGTGAAGAACGCCTGCAGAGGAGGAGAGCTGGGTGACATCTGGGCTTTTTAAGCTCATTAGAAACAGAACTGCGAGCAGCAGTGACTTCAGCAGACTACTACTGTTTTATAAAAAGGCCACACACATTGTAGCTCCTGACAAAATAAAAGCCTAACTACTATTTTCTGCCTTCCTTCTCCTTTAGGAGAGATAATATTTTTCCCATTTCTGTCTAGCTGTTAGCAAAACTGCTGAATAATTTTGAATGGAAATTGCAGAAACTAAATGTTGGATGTTCATTTACAATAGGGCTGCACGATATTAGAAAAAACCTGCGATGTCCGATAACACTGCTTAATATTGCGATGACGATATGACTTGCGATAAATGAACAAATGTAGTGTTGATACCTTTCTGCTGTGGGTCTGCTTTGGTAAAAAAAATAAATAAATAAATAAAAAAAAACTAATCATTTTCATTCCAGGCTGATTTTTTTTTATTGACCAAATACATGAAGGGCTCCAATTGATTGGTGAAATAATTCAAGCTTCCATCTGAATGACAAAACGCATAAATGCAAATTTTTGAGTCAACCATTTATTGCAGTTTATGCAGTTGTTGCAATATGCATATTGCACAGGCTATTATCACGATGACAATAGATTTGATATATTGTGCAGCCCTAATTTACAACTAATTACCATTCAAAATCAACCCAATTACAAATGACCACTTAGGTCTATTGAATTAAAACACAAATACGTCTATAACTACGGTAAGTTCATTTCATAAGAAGTGACCTGAAATTTTGTGTGGTAATAGCTGGAACTGATCCCCAACTCATACACTGAGCTTTAACACAAGATCTCTTTTTTTCCATTTGAAGTCAACTCTCTTAGCAAATATCTCATGAACCACTGGGTGGATTTTAATGAAAAGCTTAGAACATAATTATTGGTAGGACGTTTGCATATGATCCACTTTTGACGCAAACCCATTTCAAGAAGACCGCCACACTGAAAAGACTTCAGAAAACACAGAAAGTGGTTATAATTCTTCAAATATACAGTTACTGTGTGGTTGTAGCTGAGAACCATCTATACCACATCGACCATTTGCTATTCATTGTGTGAGATTTTTGCCTAAAACTTCAGCATATCATCTCCTGAACCACAGGATGGATTTCAGGGAAATAAAAAGTTTTTATATTAGACAACACAAAAATAGCTAGAATTCAATCAATTTTACAGATACAGAGGCCAAATCTGATGTGGTAGTAGCTGAGAGTCATTAATGACACAGTCTGAGAGTTACATGAGATCAGAATTAATTAACATTTCTCAGCATATTATTCTTATATTAAACTCTAGCATGAAAGGGGACAGTGTCATTTCTGAGAGTGAGAAAACTCCTGAGGAGTGCGCTGATGCTGATTTCTAAATATGAGGGTGATGTAATTACGTTGATGAGCCACACAATGAAAATCCATGAGGCAGTTGTGGAAGCTAAATTTAGACCAGAGGTGATGACTGTTTTTGAGCAGCAGTGTGGTTTCATGCCAAGAAAGAGCACCACAGACGCCATCTTTGCTTTGAGGAAGGCTGATGGAAAACTACGAGGGTCAGAGAAACCTTCATCGTGTCTTTGTGGATTCAGGATAAACACAACACGGAGCTGTGGTGTTGTATGCATGTTTGTGTATGAGGAAATCTGGAGTGGTAGAAAAGTATGTTAGACTGGTTCAAATGGTAAATTGTAAATGTATTGTACTTATATCACCTTTCTAACCAACCGGAACTCTGAAGTTGAGAGGGAGGCAGGTGGAACAGTGAAACTACAAGGAGCAGAGGTCTGAAATGTGCAGGACTTCAAATACTTTGGGTCGTCTGTCCAGGAAAACGAGGAGCATGGTAAGACCAGACCCAGATGTTTTGGACATGTCCAGAGTTAGGACAGTGGTGTTATTGGTAGAAGGGTGTAAGAGATGCAGATTCCAGGAAAAAGAAAGAGGATATGCTGTAAAAGGATGCAGCGAGAGAGGAAATGAAGTGAGGACAGAGTGAGATGGAGGAGGATGACTCACTGTGGGGACCCCTGCAGAGGGAACAGCCGAAAGAAGAAGCAGAAAATGATGAAGGCATGAAAGGGGACAGAAATTGTTCATGGAGTGCTGGGCTTTTAATTAGCGCAGCTTTCCATGTTTGATGACATTATGTGCTTAACAAGATTCAGTAAACACCTAGGATTCCAGAAAAATTGTGCCGCCCCCAAACAGATACACTGTGAAATTGTTTTTTTTTTGAGCTCCTCTGTACTCTTGCATAATATATTTAATGAACATTTTTTAGCATGGGCGTCGTTAGGTCTGAGCCTCTGGAGCGGCAGCCCCAAAGGTTTTCTCAACAGCTCAGAGTCTCAACGAGTAAAATTCAAAACAGATTCACTCCAAACCCGTTTGAATTATATAAAATCTGATGTTTGATTAAACACAAACAAGAAATCGAAATTTCAGTGCATCTCTATTTTACACAAGCAGCACCTTCTGTGCTGCATAGTGCTGCCAAAGCTGAGCTGCAGCAGAGGGAGAGGAAGATCAAGTCCACTGGACTGAAATCATTAGCATAAAAGGGAAGCTCAGTTGTGTTACTGATAATAAAATGATTTTTCTAAGGAAGAATGTGAGGTTAAATGAGGTGTTATGGAAGAGGTTTCCTGTCAGTGTGGCAGCAAACAGATGCTGCTTCATCTACAAAATCAACAAGTAGAAATCTTCATTTTTTTATTACATATAGGCTTATTGTTTGAGCAGTTGATTGAAAAATGGAAAAAAATTAAATCAAATTAATAACGTTGTTCACAATTTGAAATGCAGAAAGCTCAAAGCTCGCGGGAAATTAATTATTTACGGCACAAAAAAAACTTACAAGGTACTTGTTTTCTGTTGAAATTAGTTATTAGGTCTGAGAAGACAGAAAATAATTAAAGACATAGCATTCCTTAAAGAAATCCCTCCATCTTTGATGTTAGAGTTTAGAGATTTACACTAGATGCGGCTCTGCTCAGCTGCGCTGCGCTGCGCAGTTTGCAGCTGTTCGTTTGCACCATAATTTATACAGCGTCTGCTCCGCTCCGGTGTGACGCACAGAGGGGGAGTGTGTGCAGGAAGGAGATTGCGCGATAAATCAAGTGATAAATGTGGAAGTTAGAGCAAAAAATAATTAATTCTGTGGAAGACGAACTCCAAACACAGCTGAAAACATAGATATGAAAGCTTTTGATATCTATGGTTGAAAATGTATCGCAGTCGTCTTTTTGAAACTTCTGATTTCAAAATGAAATCCATGTGTACACTTATGCTTCATGCTACATGTTGCCATCTGCTTCCCAAACAGAATGATACATTCTGACAGCATTTGAGTAGAAATATATCCATATATTGAGTAATATAGCTGGATTATGACAAAATTAGTTAACCTATCTTATTTTGAAAATATGGATGTTGTGCTCGTTCCTTTTCCTGTTGGTGCAATGTGATCTATTTATATTGACTCCACCGCCGTGCAGAGGCAGTGTTAGTACTCTCATTGATTATAATGGTTGCGTATTTGCTGCTGAGGTCGGACCTCAACGGAGCCGCATCTAGTGTAAATTAGGGGTTAGATGGCATTAAAGCCATTTTGCTCAAACTTTGTGGATGTAATATCCCATAAAAGCACACTCAGTAGGTGTTGTGAATGTAGATACCACCACATCTAATTTCAGCTCAATATTTGTAAAATTCACTGATTGAGAATTGATGTTGACCAGCTGTGGAGGCCATCTTGAGTTGAATTGACTCCAACAATGAATCAGTTGTAAATATAATTATATTAGAACACGAGGAGCAGAGAAGGAGACAAAGAGTGAAACAGAGGTGACACCATATGTGACCAATCACATCAAATCAGGAATAAAGTTGGATTTAGTTAGACTAAACAAAGCACATTTTCAGCGTTTTTGTTTTTAAGATACATTTTGAGACCCCATCATCCTGAGATTATGAGCGATTCCAGAGATATGGCTTGATTTGTCTTGATAATCGGGACGATGCCTGGAAAATGGGTCTGAATCCTATGTTTAGCATATTCTAATGAGGATTTTTTGATGTCATTTAAAGGGATCCCTGATTAGTTGTAACATTAGAATTTATTTGATAAACATGTATTTTAACTGTGAAATAAAGACTGTAAAAATACTGTAGGCTGTTTAGTTTTTATAATTTAAAAAAATATATTTTAACACGGACGGAGCCATTTTATTTACATGCAAAGCATTCTGGGTAAATGATGACGTCAACTAGGTCCTTTGTGTGAGGCTGCTAGCAG
>JAUBOC010000001.1:7437424-7447594 GCA_032275365.1 Anablepsoides cearensis
AGGATGTTACTTTTAGCAAGTTTGTTGTTCGTCGCTGTGCGGGTCGCGGCTCCCCCCTCCCCCTCTTGTGTCGGGACAGGAGGGGCTCTCAGTCAGAGCTCACCCCGCGTGTCTGCAGCGGGAGGTACAGAAAGCGGCAGCAGCCAAAATGCCTCAGAAACTCGCCCAAATAAGCGAATTCCGCGAGATTCCGCGTTTTACATTGGATTCCATTTTGTTTGGTCAATTCCGCGATTCCGTCCGCGTTTTCCGCATCGCGGAAATTATAGGGCCCTACATTTGGAGTCAATCAAATCCAAGATGGCTGCCGCACATACAACTGATCTTAGAAAACCACAAAATAACTATAACTCAGTGAATTTTTTAACTATTGTTTTATTGTGGTAAAAAACTTTTTTTAAGGTTTGAACAAACATCATCATCTTCATTAAATGACAGCAGGTCATATCAAGTTTGGGAAACACTTGCAGGATTTTTCCTGAGGTGTAAGCAGGTTTTTCTGTACAGTTCTGAAATGTCTGAAGGAGGTGGGTTTGCTGTAAAGTGACAAACGTACAGCCTCAGGCACAGATGAGGAGCAAAACCAGGAAACCTGGCAAACCGGATTCTTTACTGGACCACAGCTCCAGATTTATCTCCGCCACAGACCTGAAGCTCCAGCTGAAGCCTAGTGAAGTGACATCACCTGAGGTGATTCATCAGTCCTAACAGAGCTCCTTCTGTTGACGCAGATGCATCATCTTCTTCCAAGACCGTCTGAGAGTTCACAGGAGCCTCCAGTGCAGCGCTTCTTTTCAGGATGTAAAATTAGAAATCTATCCTATTATGACTTTGTCACACATTCACCATAAAAGATTTAAGCCTCACATTATCAACATTTCCCTGTTAGCAAGCATGATACGACTGATGCTATCAGAAATCTTAAAGACTCTTCTTTCACCCACAAATGTAGGTGCCTGTACTCGGGCTCAGTGGAGGTTAGCTAATCGGATTAAAAATGTAAGTCCTTGTGCAGGGTCCGATGGCATTTTAAGGATTAAGTGCAGCCTCGATGACTTCTGCTCTGTTTCTGAGGCGAACGGCAGGAGGAGGAAACAATCAGCCAAACACATGGCGCTACCGATGGCTTGGAACGCCACCCCGAGATCTATACAGATTATCAAGAAATCCTCACCGCCAGCCGCTGGAACAAGGTCACACTGCACACAACCAGGAGGTAAGACGGTTTGTGTCGCACAGCTTCGCCTGAAACTGTAGGTTAAAAAGTTTACAGAAGCAACAGAAGCACGCTATGCTCAAAAACATCGAGGTGAGAGGTTAGTCAGGGGAGAACAGATCGATACCCGCTCCACAGAAAATGAACACTGAACCTTTTCTGTATTACTCACCGCTGAAAGAAGATAGCAGACTAAAAAGTTTGTGATGCTGTTAGCAAAATATCTCACAAACCCCTGGATGAACTAAAACTTTAACGTATAATACATCAACAACTAATTAACTTCTAGAATCAACCAGATTTAAGATGGCCGGCACAGCCAATTGGCCTTACAAAAACAGCTGTCAGATTTAGAGATATTTAAGGCTGGGTAAAAAAAAATCAATTCAATTGATCTTGAATTGATTTCATTTAAATTTGTGAAAATCGATTCACAGGGCATGAGGTGGATTCTTCCCCATGGCATCATGCTGTACTTTGTGTCACTCCTGGCTTGCCGTATGTTTACATTCAGTTGACGCTCAGCACCAACGTTAGCTTTCAATAACAAGTTGTCTGGAGCAAAACAAAAGAAACTATGGAATCACTCACATCATCAGCCGATTCTCAGCAGAGCTTAAAGATAACCATGGCGACTTTTGTTTGCAAAGATTTGCACTCGTACTCGGTAGTGAAAACAAAGCAAGCTCAAACTAAACTACAGTAAGTAAACATCTGACTGAAACTGTTCTCCACAGCATATAAATTTGTGAAAGATGACATTCTAGCAAAATTTTTTAGTTTGTTACCAATATTACTATTTTTAAACTTTAAGAAAGGTCTTAATGAAATCCACAGTGATGAAATGTTGTATTATTTGTTTTAAAAAGATTTAAGTAATGTGTTTTAATAATTTATATTAAACATAACAGAAGCTAACAGAAACAAATATACAAGTTTCATACACTCAAAAGGAGTGGGTAGAAGTATATTATATCAGCCCACCTCTTCTCTTGCAACCTTATTCCATCACTTCTTATTTATCAAGAATATTATTAATTTATTAAAAATGATTTCCTCCATCAACACTTGACAGCTGCATTTCCTTTTTAATTAAAAACCTTTTAAACTTGTGACAGTTTTTATTCAAGATCAAACTGTTTAATTTAAAAGTTTGTCCTTATGGTAAAGAGAAAAGTATTTTGCAACACAGTTCAACCATTTTCATTATTTAAAAGGGAATTGAATCGAATCAAATCATGATTAATAGATTCAGAACCTTATAAGATAAGATAAGGCCTTTATTGTCGTTGTACAGAGCACAATGAAATTGCAGCTAAGATCACCTTGTTCAAGAGAAAGACATACATAACAGACATGGGGGAACAAGGTAAACAGGTCATTCGCAACGGGGGTCACGCTACCTTTTGCAGCTTGGAAATACACAACAGGACAGGTGACGGCAACTCTGTTAGCAAAATATCTCATTGATCACTATACAGATTTGAATGAAACGTTCAGGAATTAATTACTGGGTGTATCTCTACAACTCATTAACATTTAGAGCCAGCCCAATTCAAGATGGAAACCACAGTCAAATTATATCAGAAAACACAAAAAGGCTATAATTCAGACAGTTTCACAGATATGATGCTAGAATTCAGTTTTGTAGTAGTGGACAGTCATTCACAACTAATACTTAAATTGCTACTCGATGCACTGGATTTTACTAAAAAAAAAACATCAGCAATAACTATTGGAATCAACTCTGTCTGTTAGCAGTATTTCTTGTGAACTACCCAACAGATTTTAATAAAACTTGCATAAATTAATGATTGGATGTACATCAACAACTGATTAACATTTAAAGTCAATCCAATTCAAGGTGTCCTCTGAAGCTAATTGGCATTAGCAAACACAAAAACAGCTCTAACTACATTAATTTTACAGATGTAGAGCTAAAACTTGACATGGTAGCTGGGAGTCATTCAAAACAACATGACTTCTTACAACACTGCATGAAATTGTGCAGAATTATAATTTCTAACAAAAGATAATCTTAATAAAACTCTGGCAATAAATGTGGCGGGTGGAATGCATTCCTCCAACAAATGTTAGGACTTTATTTTACATTTAGTTTCCTTCATGAGAAACACAGTTTGCAGTAAACCAGTAAACATTAATATAACTTTAAAAGAGTGGATGCAGTTCATCAAATCAACCAGTCCACCTGTGCTTACTGTAAAACCATCACAGCAGCACAGCAGGGGAAAAGTTTGCCCAGATTTACCTTTAGGGTGTGAATTGCTTCCTGATAGCTCCACACAGATTGCAAACTACAAACACACAGGTCCAGGTAACACACAGCCACGCCTTGCTGTAAAACATTGTGGTCTAAATGACTGTTGTTAGCAGCACGAGAAAATGTGCTACATGATCAGAGTTCACTGTGAAGCTGTGTAAACAGGCTCATTCTATCAGGTGTCCAAATAAATTTAACTTGTTATTCTCAATGCAGATTCCTGAAGGTGGAGTCAAAACAACAGTCCTTCAGGGGGCAATAAACAGCCCTCAACGCACTAAAGTTACATTAAAGTTTACAGGAAACTCTCCGTGACTTTTAGCGCAAGAATGACTGGTATGCTCATTGAACTTCGGGATCTTTCCCTTATTTTTCCACCATTTACTCTGAGGCATTCCTAAAAAAACACACAACCAGGAGGGTAAATAAAGTTCCTAAAACTTGAAAAAACAAAACTCTTCTTCATTTTCCAGACAGTATTTAAGCGGAGAGGAAAAACAAAGTTCTTATTCCCAACTTTTCCTTTATGTTTTTTTTTTGTTTTGTTTTTTTTGGACCGAGTCCCGTTTGTTCCTCTCTGAAGTTCAGAGGAGCCGCCGCTGTTTGTTCCGAGTTAAAAACACGCAGTTTTTAGAGAAACACTTACCCACTCCGTACTTCTCTTTCTTAGTGGGAATCCAGCGGGTCATAGCGGGGGAGACAAAGAGAGGGAGGGGGGGCGGGAGGAAGTCAAAAGTTTGTCTGAATAAATAAATTACTATGTACACTTGCTGAGAGAGGACGGGCGGTGCTCTCCTGCTCGTCCCGAAGCTACAGTTCCGCCATCATGACTCCTGTGTTGAGAGGAGGAGGAGGAGAGCTGCGCGAGGAGGGGGGCAGGGAGGGGAGGGGAGGGGGAAGGACAGAGGGGTGGGACAGGGGGTGGACAGACAGGGAGACAGAGGGAGGAGGAGAAAGGGGGGAAAGAGGGGAGGAGTAGGGGACACAAGACAGAGGGGAAATGGAAGGCGGAGAAGAGGATAGTAGAAACAAAAGGTGAAGAAGAGAGGAGGGAACAGGAGTAGGACACATGGGACAGACAGAGGGGAGGAAGAGGGACATGGGGGAGGATAAACAGAGGGAGAGGAGGGGGACATATAAGGAGGAGAAGATGACAGATACTGGGACAGGGAAAGGGGAGGAAAGGGGGAAGTTGGAAGAGAACAGATGGGGGACAGAGGGAGGACAAGAAAGAAGTGAAGAAACTAGTGAGGAAGACAGAAGAGAGGAGAGGAGGAAGGAAAAGGCAGCACATGACATTAGGACAGGGAGGGGATGAAGGGGGACAGAGGAGGAGATAGACAGATTGGGAGAAGCGGAGGACAGAAAGAGGGGAGGAAATGGGGAAGTTGTGAAAGGACAGACAGAAAGAGAGGACAATTGGGAGGACAGAGGGAGGAGAAGGGATACAGAAGAACAGAGAGAAGAGAAAACAAAACGGGGACAGGAGGACATAGATGGGGGACAAAGGGGAACAGAGACTAGAGGGGATGAAAAGGGGAAAATACAAAAGGTGGGAGGGCAAATGGGGGACAAGCAACCCCTCATTGAGTGTCAGATCCATGAATCAGTTCTCTGAATAAAAGCCAGCTTTTGGGTCCCAAACACTTTGGCTTTCTTCCAGAATATCCAACAGAACTGTCAGAAAACATCAAATAATCCCTGTAGGACAGTAGCTATAATGTAGTCAGAGCAGAGAAAAAGCTCCTGATAGATTCAATCATGAGATGTTCTTATCAACTTTAAAAAGTTAAAAGGGTTCTTCACTGGTTCGGTTCATGGGTTCACGGGTGAGTTTCCAAACTATAACGGCTGTTTATTAATGATTTATCACTGCTAAATAGAACAATATGCAGATGATGCTTTACTACAATGTGAGTCCAAAACCTTCATTATTTTAAGTCGTTGGTGATAAATGTTAATCAATATTAACCAACTCAAAAATGTCCTCAACGTCTGATTATGTCGTAAGATATTGTGGTCATGCATTTTAGGCCTTAAAGACAGGGTATTGTGTGTTTTCCAGGCGCATGGTTCTGTTCTACAACAGAGGTTCTCAAACTGGGGTCCGTGAGCCGTATCATGGGCTCCTCAAAAAAATTCAATAAATTGTTTGTTTGGTTTTGCATATGGGGATCAATGCACAAGTCAAACAAACATACTAAACCAAACCAAAAATAATATTCCCATTTAGGGGTTAAAATTACTGTAAATTATTATTATTATTATTATTATTATTATTATTATTATTATTATTATTATTATTATTATTATTATTATTATTATTTATTTCATGTTTTTTTAAGCCAACTTATTTTTAAAACAGCCTTGGGTTTATTAGGGGGTCCCTGCTGGTAATTTTTCATTCTTGCAAGAGGTCCGCAGAACCAAAATATTTGCGAACCCCTGCTATACAACAATCAAGTAACTATCTTCAGTTGTTTTGAAAATTCTGTATCAAAAATAAATTAGACTTTGCCTTTCTAAACACCTTGAAATTGCCTTCTTTCTTGTTAAGACATTACCGTTTCCGACACTCCCACTTCAGCACGCCTTCCCAACAATGCTTCATCCTTTGTACAACCTTTCATTTGTTGTGAACAAAAAAGCAACATTATGTAATATTGGGAGGTATGCTTTCTGAAGAACTGAAGTATGTATCTCCCAGTCATCCTCTCATACACATCATTGTTAAGCTACTTTGCAAAGAAACTATAAATAGAGATCACTATGAAGCTATGTTTGGCCATGAAATAATGAACATCCTCCATTGTTAAGATACGTTTTGCAATGAGTAAAGTAGTTATAGTATTACAAGCTCAAGATGTGCAGTTCCACCAGGTGTTTGCTAATTGTTCCTGCTTCTGTCCATGTAGGGGTGCTCTGTGGGGCGGGAACTCAGCTGGGGACTGAGCTCCAGGGAGGAGCTATGTACAAAAAGGCGGTGCTTTGTACCCGCAAGTATTAAGGCAGCTCCACATAGCCACCACAAGGATTTCTCAAACATGCATGAATGAGTCAAAGCAACACTCTGGGTATGGTTTTAATGAGGAAATTACAATATAACATGATATAAAGCTCAAAAAATGTTTATTTGACACATAATTGTTTTTCTCAGTTCTGTTATACGAGTGCAGTATCAAGCTTTATTGTTTATTCATTAGTACTTTTCAATTTAAAAAGTCGATCCAATGCAAAGCCTAGAAGGCCAAAGCGCAAAACAACTGATTTTACTTTGTAACAATACTTTTAGGACTGTTCCTACTTTAAATACAAATGAAAAAAAAGCACATAAATGAGACACAGATACCCGCTGCCTCCAGGAGCTCTGTCCCATTTGGCTCCAGAGACATCAATCAGTCAATAAGTGTAACAGCTTCTCATAACGAGCTCCAATTGAATTAGTCATACTACAGTGAGACAACTATCTTTTCGTGTCGCTTCAAGGACTCTTTTAAGTGTCAGTAGTTGAGTTTTCGTCTTGAACGAAGCACCGTTTTTACCAGTCTGGAGGGGAGCAATTAATCGAAACAGTCTTATAAATCACTGCTGCGTCATAAATAAATGATTACCCGGTTATTGTTTTTAATTAAATCCAGATGAATGGCAAACGCTGCGGCTCACACTTCAAAACCCCGAGCGCCTCAGAATGAGACCTTCTGTATTCTGGGTGAGCAGAAGTGAAACAGACGTCCTCGCACGCAGCAGGCCTCATTCCATTTTAACTCGGCAGAATATTTTATACGCACAAGCCTCACAACTAATTGATGCATCTGGTGGCTTGTCCATCACGGAGCCGGGGCTCCCAAACAGCGGCGAAGTCCTCTCGCAGCTGTTGGCTCAGAGAGGTGGTCGTCTGCTCAGCCTTTTGTTTGCTCATCGTGTTGTGTTTATATTCCTGCCGCCACCAGTCAACCAAATGGTCCTGTCAGGATTGTTTAGCCCTTCGCTGCTTTTGACATTCAGGGATGGTGCCAATCAATATCCACACCGTCTATTGTGATATGAGGCTGCTTCTACAACAACAAAACAAAAAAAACAGCTTGTGGTGATTTAGAGCTAACACCACCCAATCTGACTGGGAGCTTTTATTGAATATTTTAATTTTTTTTTCCAGCCTCAAAGCACAGCTTTTGAATTATATACCGTATCAACAGCTTTTGCCCGAGGCTTTAGTTCTGTCCAGAATACAAGCTTTCTTTTAAGATGTTTCTCTGAATTGTTACATTTTTTTTCCCCCTTTCACCTGGTGACGCAAAGTTACTCAGAAGTGTTAACGCGTGATTCACATTTTTCTTTTTCTCAGATCCAGAAGTGCCATGTTTTACACGTTTAATTGATTCCATTTTATCGATTGGGCCCATATTGAATAGACGTATGTTGTTTCTTCACAGGTTGTGAGTTGAGCTTTCCAAAAGATTATTGTGACCTATTTCTGCTTTGGCTGTGGGTGCTCGCTGAGTAATCGTATTGGAGGAGGGGGTGGGCTCTTATCTGCTCACACCCATTTCACCTTTGGTTTTTCTAATATGTAATCTTCCTTATCAAAGGGAAAGAGCTGCTTTGAGGTGACAAAACAGCAAATATGATTTCTAAAAGGAAGGCAACATTGCCATCCCCTGTCTGTTTTATGTTATTGCACTGGACAAAACCTCCACATTGCATCAGCTTGACAGGTTAAACTGAACTTTAGACTTAATCCAGGCTTGAACAACAGGAACAGACAGCCCAGGTGTTGACATTCTCCCTGCTTTCACTTTCTATTTTGTATCATTTTAAGAAAAATCTCATATAATTGGGCAACATTTTCCTCAAACAGAAAAAGAATGTTTCAAATGTCTGTATCTATATCTGAATTTAGAGTGACCAGATGCTTGTGTGTGTGGTAAAAAAAAATAAAAATAAGAAGGGAAACAGGTGCACATGTAAAAGCCTGAACAGCTGGGACATAAAAAGGCTGCCTGTGCTCCTTTTCAGCATGAAAGGTTTGAGGAAGACTTGGTGAGCGGCGGCTGCAGTCGTTGGAGATTAAACGGCGAGATGGAGGTGCTGTTTGTGTCCTCGCGTGGGGATATACTGTCTGTTTACTTTGCCCACGGCCTTCTCAGCGTGTTGCCAAACAGATGAATGAACATCTAAAGTGACAGACAGACTAATAAATATGCTCCCCTTCTAACATCCTCTTCCCCACTTTTTCTACAGCAGTTTTTTTTTTCTCCGTGTGCTTGAGTGCCTGTGCCTGCGTGAGTGTTTTATTTTCATGGGCCACATAAAGATGAAGGACGTAAAGCATCCATATGTATGAACTGTAGTGTAGGAATAAAGCTTGACCTGACTTGACTCCATCAGGGGCTGACATTACTAAACTCAATGAACTGTAATTTATTTATTTTTGCTTTTTTTACGGTGTGCAAAACTACAAAGCCTCAGAGGCAGGCAGGAGGATCTAAACAGCCCACTCTGAGGGGGTTCAGTTCCTCAGACACATGATGGAAAAAAAAAAGAAAAGTGGAGGCCTAATGCATTTACAGATCCACAGCCGCATGACGCCAGAGACAAAGAGGGGTCGAGCCTCCACCTGGCTGCCTGGCTGCAGATTCAGGTAAGTGCTCAGTCCAGTTCTGAGGACTCAGCTTCCTGTGGTGGAGGTCAGGCTTTAGTGACTCACTCACCGTTTTTATCTCTCAGAAGGGCCTCATTGTTTTTACTAATACGAAGCCATTTGTAAGTCATTATGAGTAATGTGTAATGATGCAAGCATAACGAAAGTACAGCTAAACGCGTCTGATTACTGAATTTGATTCTGCACCAAAAGAAAAAATGGCTTCATTTTGTCCACGTCTCATTTCCTGGCTGCAACAGAGGAATTGACCCTGAGGCCATATGTCTCGGTGCGGTGAGTACAAAAAGCAATCTAACGAGAGCAGTCGTAACCTTTATGCATGCCAGGAGAAGAAATACCTAGCTTTGAAATTAAAGTGAAATGTCTTTTACATGAAATAGTCTCTCTGCGTTCTGTCCTCCAGGACATAAAAAATGAGCTCGTTCTACACCGGCTCTTAATTAGGTGATTGCCTCAGCTCAGCAGAGGGAGCCCCAGCTCTTATCTAGATTTCCTTTTCTTAGTGTAGACAAAGTGAGGCTGTGTGATGTCTATAAAAAAAAAAAAAGGCAGACTGCAGCGAGACTGCAATCATTGTCTGGACAAGAGCCAGAGAGGGCGGAATGCTGCCTCCGAGGGTTTAAAACACTATTATTTGGATAAAAAGTGCTTCTTCCAAGGTTGAAAATGTGCTCTATTCAAAGACCCCAAAAAGATCAACAATTCCTGCTTTTAGGTCGGCGCACTAAGATTTATTGAAAGGTTTAAAGTGAAATTGTGCTTTTTTCCATGCCATTTTAGATATTTATGTATAGTGCAACCCTTGACTGCAGTTTTACCAGCAGTGCTGCTGGCTGTCTGTTTTGCTGATTAGTTTTCTGACAGTTCAAATCAATATTTCACTGTTTTATGTATCTTAGTGCAATAAAATATACAGTTTCTGCAAAGGAAGTCTTTTTGTTATGTACAGTTGTGGTCAAAAGTTTACATACACTTGTAAAGAAACATAATGTTATGGCTGTCTTGAGTTTT
>JAUBOC010000001.1:7450389-7460587 GCA_032275365.1 Anablepsoides cearensis
AAAAAAAAAAAAAAAAAAAAATATATATATATATATATATATATATATATATATATATATATATATCAAAAGGCTTTTAATGAATTTCAGGAGCGACTGGGGGTAGTTCAAAACAAATTGATCAAGTATACAATGAAACAACACCCTGAGATGACTTTAGCTGTGAGTTGCTGTGTATAAATAAATGAAAGTGAATTGAAACAGAGGAGGCGACGGATGCCCCGATGTTGTTTTTCATATACCACAAGTTTCCAAAATGAAATGATGTGCTCCTGTTCATGCAATAAGATGATGTAGGATTCCAAACAGAGGCTCTCCCTGCACTAATGTGTGTTCATCTGAGTCAGTGAGAAGAGAAGACAGATGGTCAGGCTGCATGTGTTTTGGGTTCTCTTAAGTGATTGAAACTGCCTCTCTGCAAAATGCCTCCGAGGCGCCCCTGATTCTCCCACCTCACCTCTGAATAATAAACACTCCGTCCTCTGTCAAGGTTTAGTGCAGTGAGATACGTTTCAGATCCTCCTCATCCTCTCCTGCCTCTCCTAATGAAATAATGACATTGCTTTCTTTCTCTTTTTTTTTTTTTTTTGTGCTGCTTTGCCTGAATCGACACTTGGCTGGCTCCCGTGGTGCAGGAGAAGCTGAGTCATAAAGGTTTCAGTGCTCTGATTTATGGACAGTGATGTGGATGAGGTGGGGTGAAGAAGAAGAGAGGAAAAGCGCCGGCGTCAGCTTGCTGATCACGAAGACACATGTCAGGACAGAGTCAATCTGCTGACTTCTGATAAAAACACACACACAAAAAAAAGAGCTTCTAACTCAAATCTGTTGCTGAATTCTGATTCTCCAAAACACAAAATAAATCAGCGGATTTGTCGAGTTAAAATTCTGAAGCTAATACGCCGGTGTTGTTTTGGTTTCATAAATTTTGATTGACTTGCTGACTGTGCATGCAGCGTTCCCCTTCCTGTCAGCAGTACATCACTGTGGAAACAACCGGGTCTGTGCCTGCCACACTTTTCCATTAACCTCCATTAACTCTCCGCCTGAGAAAGAAGCAGGTTGTTTTAAACTCGGAATCCAGGGCCCCAGGCTGGAAAGCATGCAAAATCATTTAATTCTGGTTCTACATTTTGTGAGTGTGTGTGTGTATGCGGTAACAAAAAAAATGATTTGATTTGACTCGTCAATGCAGCTGCCGGTTTATATGAGCACGAATGAAAAAGCCCAGAGCCAGCTTTAGGTTGACAAGGCTTCAAGGCTTTATTGAAGTTCAGTGCAGAACATGATGAGACTTAAAGCACTCAGTGGGGACATGAAGGCATTTCAAACTGCATATGTTTCACATATAGACAGTTGTAAGCACTATTTGGTGACAGGGAAAGCACCTGCAAACAGATCTCCACCAGGTTTTCTTTATCTTATCGTTGCTTTTTATTGCTTTCAGTGAGTACATTCTGGCATACATGCTATTAGTTGTAAATTCAAGTTTTTTTAAATGAGACATTTCTTTTGAGCACCAAAGATGTTTCACAAGTTCATTTAAACTTTTTTATCTACTGTCTTCTCCTCTTTCTCCGGTTCTTCCTCGTCCTTCACGCCTTCTTTGCCGCCCTCTTCCTTCTGATCTTCCTCTTCTTCTTCTTCTTCTTGAGGCTGGCTGGTTTCTTCTTCTCCTTCTTCCTTGTCGTCTTTGTCTCCCTCCTCTGCTTGACCTGCTTCATCTGCAAACAAAAGTTACAAAAGTTAGAAGCGGTTCTTTTAAGAAGCATCCCTACAAAACTAAAAGGACAAAATGAACCTTTTCCATTTGCTTCTTCAGCTTCCTCCTCTTCTTTCTCCTCTTCCTCTCCCTCCTCTCCCTGCTCCTCGTCTCCCCCCTCCTCCTCCTCTCCCTCCTCTTTCTCTTCCTCCTCCACCTGTTCTCCCTCCTCCTCCTCTTCCTCCTCCTCCTGCTCCTCCTCTTCCTCTTCCTCCTGAGGAGGTCTGGCCTCGGCCTGCTGCGCTTGGCTTGCAGATATCAGGTCCTCAGTGGGAAGCGATGCTGAAAAGAGGCGGGAGCTCAGCAGGTACGGCGCCGCAGCGCTCAGCTGAGACGGCGCAGAGAGCTGGACTCTGCCGTAGGACGGAGCACCGCTCACGGCCTGCGAGTAAACGCTGTAATGTCCCGGTCGTTCCACGCTCAGACGATCCTCCTCTCCTTCCAGGAGCTTCCTAACAAAAAGGAGACACACAGAGACACACGTGAATCCCGCAGTTACAGATTTTGTGCACAAAACACTAGAATGCTGTCAATGCATCGAGCACCTGTAGGCTGCGATTTCGATGTCTAGGGCCATTTTTACGTTCAACAGGTCCTGATAATCCTTTAAGTAACGAGCCATGTCATTCTTGTTGGCCCGCACTTCTTCCTCCAGGTTACTGATCGCATCCTGAAATAAAAGGGAAACACAAAAGTGCAACATGTTTAACTTCAAACCTGAACATAGTTTTCATGGATACGTGATATTGTTACATGGTTTACCTGCAGTGCAGAGATCTCGTCGCTCTGTTTCTCCTCCACTTCCTGCAGCTGGTTCTCCAGAGCTTGGATCATCTCGCGGCTGGCGTCGATCTCCAGCGTTCTGGCTTTGAGCAGTCGGCGGTACTCCCCGGCTTCGTCCTTGGCGCTGCGGGCGCTCTCCGTGTTGCGCGTGGAGCCTACGGTCATCACGCTCATCTTGTTGCAGAACCATTCCTCAGCTGCTTGAAGGTTGCGGTGGGCCAGCTTCTCATACTGCCCTCGGATGTCCCGAAGAGCGGAGGACAGGTCCGGTTTGGACACCTCCATCCCCACCGACACCTCCACGCTGT
The DNA here is from genome assembly GCA_032275365.1 of Anablepsoides cearensis. NCBI lineage: Eukaryota > Metazoa > Chordata > Actinopteri > Cyprinodontiformes > Rivulidae > Anablepsoides > Anablepsoides cearensis. The sequence goes on from JAUBOC010000001.1 coordinate 7,453,243, forward strand.
ACTGGACCTGGGCCTGCAACTCTGCGATCTCGCTCTCGCAGAGGCGCTTCAGGAAGGCCAGCTCGTCCAGCAGGGTCTCCACTCTTTTGTCCAGCTCGGCCTGGTCCAGGGCAGCATCGTCGGCTCCCTTTCTGGCGTCCATGAGCCGCCCCTCTGCTTCCTCTCTGCCGAGAACCTCGTCCTCGTAGCGCTTTTGCAGGCTCTTCAGCACGTCCTCCATCTCGTCCCTGTGGTCCTGGGCCGCCTGCTTCTCGTGGCGGGCCTCGTCGACCACGGCGCGGAGCTGGCGCATCTCGTGCTCGTAGAGGGCCCGGAGGTTGGAGGGCTCGGCCTGCTTCTGCCTGAGCAGCAGCAGCTCGGTCTCCAGCAACTTGTTCTGCTGCTCCAACTCATGGACCCTCTCAATGAAGCTGACGAAGCGGTCGTTCAGGTCCTGCAGCTCAGCCTTCTCCTGGGTCCTTAAGGCTTTGAACTCGGAGCTGACTTGGACTGCCTGGTCAAGGCGGAGCTCTGGGGCAGCTGCAGCAGAAAGCACAGTGGAGTAGCTCGAAGCCGCTCGGGTGGATGTAGGATAGCTCCTGCGGGAGGAAATGTAGGAAGGTACAGGGGCAGAGTGGGTGGAGTAGGCAGACCTAGATCCAATTCCTCCTCCTGCTCCATATCCTGAGCTGCGAACGACTACTCTCCTCTTGAAAGTGGGCAGGTAGGGGTCAAAGCCTGTCGAAGCCATGACTTGAGAGATGGGCTGCTTTGTTTCAGGGAATGTAGCTGGGTTGACTGCACAGTGAATCTGCATTACTCAGGCTTTTATACAGCCTGTAATGACTGTGACGTAAGCTTTTTTTTTTCTTTGCTACCATGCTGACAGAAAGAATTGATTATGGTCCCTGCCAGCCAGTCGGTCATAGCCAAGGGAGCAATGGGGAGGGATTGGATGAGTGCTGGTGCGGGGGAGGCGGGGGGTAAGCAACAATAGAGAAAAAAAAAGAGCTGCAACAGACTGGGTCACTGAGGACAAAACCGTATATTATTACACCTAAAACTGCAACCGAAGATGCAGTTTGGCACATAAATTGCTAACAAAGAAGAAGCCGATTTGTAGCAATCTGCGTGCAGGGATACAAGGAATCACATGATCTTTAGGACGATGCAGCTGTGCACCATTTTGTATTCGATACTTTAGTTGGAAAAAACGTTATTAAAAGTAGCAATAAGACATGTTTATGAGTTTTAAAATGTGTCAGAATAAATTAAAGCAAAAACTAAAAGAGCAGTACCTTCAATTTCAGGGAAAGTTCACAGCAGATTGCAGATGGAAGTTCTCCCTCTGCTGGTAATCTCTTTAAAATGCAGGTGAACAAATGATAAACCTAATATTTTGGCAATATTACATATAAATCTTTAAAAAAACAACTCAATAGAATTAAAAAGTTTAAAATCAAATCTGATGGTATAAACACTTTTATACTATCATTTCGTTTTTATTAGGAGGCATGAATTTCTTGTTGCAGTTAATCAGCTGTGTTCAGCTTATTAGTTTCTCTCCTCACAATTGCATCCTGTGGAGCAATAAATAAATAATCATCATATTTGCATATTATACAATTGATCTGAACAATTCAGTCTAGAAAACAACTTTTAAAAGCCATTGGTTGAAGATGATTTAAAAATCATTAGTTATTCAAGCAACTATATTTGTACCTTGTTTAGTTTGTTTGTCCTGATGCATCCAGGTAGAAAAATCAAAAAGAAAAAATAAGTAGGTCCTCTGGACAATTTTGATTTGTTCATGTATCTTATCTTCATATGATAGATGGCAGGTTTTGTGTTTTCTTCCAAGGTCTGATTAAAGCAGCATCTTGGGTGGGTTTTGGACAAAAAAATTGTTTAAAACTTATTTCAGAAAATTCACATAGGCTACAAGTTTGAACTGTTCATTTTTGTGTCATTTTGATAGATTTTCTCTCGGAGGGTTGCAAACTGAGTGAAAAGTTTTGCTCTTTGTTGTAATAAAGTTTAAAATTTTTCACTTCTGCCAGTTTATATCTGAGTAACTCTATGTTGTTAATGCTTGAATGCAGGATAATTGTAAAAACTTGTATATTAGTCTGGTTTATGCTAGTTTGAACCTGACTAGACCGTTGCTTTAAGATGTACCTGGTTGGCTTTGTTATACCTTTATTTTGCACAAGTAGGTTTGGGTTCCTAAAACATTATTTGATGCTAACTAAGAGCAGCACAGTGGTTCAGAGGTTAACGTAGCAAGAAGGTCACAGGTTCACCTCTCAGCCTTTCTGTGTGGAATTTACATTTTCTCTGGATTCTCCTCTATTACAACCCCAATTCCATTGACATAAAAACATACAATATGATGATTTGCAAATCTTTTTCAACCTATATTCAATTGCATACACTACAAATACAAGATATTTAATGTTCAAATGGATAAACTTGATTGGTCTCTTGCAAATAACATGAGCATTCAGTGTTGGTTTTCAGCCTTGCTGCTTACAGAGGTTTGTCCAGATTCTCAGATTCTTTTGATGTTATGGGCTGTAGATGATAAAATCCCTAAATTCTTTGTTCTTAAACTGTAGGACTATTTGCCTCATCCTTGCTTGTGAACGACTGAGCCTTTCAGGGATGCTCTCTTTATACTCAGTTATGATATTCACCTGTTTCCAATTAACCTGTTCACCTGTGAATTGCTCCAAACATTTTTTAGCATTCCTCAACTTTCCCAGTCTTTTGTTGCCACTGTCCCAGCTTTTTTGAAATGTGTTGCAGACATTAAATTCAAAATGAGTGAATATTAGCAAGAAACAATAAAGTGTATCAATTAAACATTAAATATCTTGTCTTTGTAGTGTACTCAATTGAATATAGGTTGAAAGGTATTTGCAAATCATCGTATTCTGTTTTTATTCATGTTTTACTCAACGTCCCAACTGTATTAGAATTGGGTACAAAATTAGATAGTGGCTCGTTTCTCTTTAATCAGAATAAACAAACTTATTAAATATGATGCTAAAATAAAAAAAAACAAAGACAAAGTGTAAACAGAAGTTTGGTTGTTTACATGTTTACAAACACACAGCCAGAGGACTGGTTTCTGTGACGTGCATCACCACATGACAAATTTAAATTTTCCTCTTTTGAGTTTAAAACTCATTTTTAAAAGATATTCCTTTGTCTCAACACACTGATATACAAGCAACATTTGTAGGAAAAATAATAATGACTCATCTCAATCAATGATGTAATGACTCTAAAGAGATTAAACCAATAAAGATTTATTTTGTAAGAACCAAAATTAAAAAGATTATTTTGAAGATTATCAAATCATTTGTTTTGTGGCACAGACTGGTTTATTGCCAACTAAAACCATGCAGATCACATTAAATAAATGGTTTAGATTTAGGTTAGAAAACACAAACAATAAACTACAGGCCATTGTTGACTGTGATGTTTTCAGCCAGCAGAGGGCAGCAGAACTCAGCATAAAATTCTGCTCCAAAAATTTCCAACCCTTCACAGAACAGAGGTGCCTGTCTGGATCAGTTTTTCATAAACCTTTTAATAATCCGCATAATCTATCAGACTGCTGTTGTTTTGTCTTTGAGATTGTACCAGATATTCTCATTGTTAAGTTTAATTAAGAATATTTGGGGGCTTTCTTTATTATTTTTTCATAATAAAAGAAATGTGCCTGAAGTCATTTTGTTAGCTCATTTCTTGAATATCCGTTTTTTATGTGCACTCTGCAATTTCCCCTGTATTATAAAGCAGATTAATTATTATTGAATAGTCAACATGACAATTATTTGAGGCAGGCGAAGCGTGTTTGCCAGCAGAGTATTAAATTTAAACAAACTAAATTAGAAATCGAAGTTTGTTCGTCATGATTATTTGACAGGAAAACAGCAGCCTGTAATATCCTGCTGATGAGCGAATGGGGTGAACACTCTTATCTTTAATAGAAAGTGATTTTTTTTCTAATTAGTTTAATCCACCTGTCTCTTATGTGTTACTGAGCAAATTCACCTGATAGAATATTGTTTTGTTTTTCTTTCATGGGGCTGATAGTGACATAAACCATGCAGTCATGGTCTGTGTAAACGTGAAAGGAAATTTCCAAAAACCTCCTTCTATGTCAAAATGAAACCAAATCTCATGAAAATACATCATGTTTCTCTCTCACCAGTCTGAGCTTCATGAGAAAGTGAAGAGAAAGTCACTGAAACTCATCTTTGTGCTCAAGCTAGAGTTTGACCGAACTTATATAGACCAAGACTGATTTATGACAGCAAAAAATAAATAAAATAAAGAAGAAAGTCTTCTTATAGACATGGTAAACTACACCACCAATTCTACAAATGCTGAGACTTTGAGTAAAATGTAAATCAAAACAGGAAGTAATGATTCACAAATCTATAGTAAACATTTCAAAAGTATAAACTATGCTGTATTTTTTGGGAGTAAAAAGGGTCATTTTGAATTGTATGACAACAACACAACTTTGAGAAATTGGGACAGAGTCATGTTTACCTCCGTGAAGCATCCCTACTTCTTTTAAAAACATCTAGAAACTGAGGAGACCAGCTGCTGCAGGTTTTGGAGGAGAAAATTCTTCTGTTCTTGTCTGATAGAGGATTCTAGCTGTTCAGCAGTCCTGGATTTATGTTCTTATGTTTGTTTGTTTCATGATAAGTAAAATGTTTTTAATTGGTGAGAGGTCTGACCTGCAGACCAGTTCAGCACCTGCACTCTTATGAATTATACTGTTGTAATGAACGCAGTGTGAGGTTTAGCTTTGTTCTGCTGACAATGATATTAGCAATAATGCACCCCCATCCCATCAAAGAGGCAGGTTTTTGAATGGTGCACAGATAACAGGTCAGGTGGTCGGAGGATGTGGTGTTTTTCCATTTCGCATCTGTCCAGCTTAAATTAGCTTCGGCCCGGGGACGATGGCAAAAATTCTGGATTGTGTTCACATATGGCTTTTTTTTTGCATGATAGAGCTTTTAACTATAACTGAGACTGGAACAGACAATGATTTGTTCTATATATAACAGAAGCAGATCTGGTTTCAGTGCAGTTCTGCCTGTACGCCAAATATTATCCTTAACTGACTTTTGAACTTGTTCTTTCTGCAAACAAGCATTAAGTTTCTTAAAATCTTTTAATATTATGAACAATAGATGATGGGATTTTCAAAGTCTTTATAATTTTCTGTTGAGGTTTTCTCAGGGGGTTTGCCACATGTCATTATTGTACAGTAAATGGGAAAACCTTTCAGTATTTTTGTGCTAATTTGGCCAACATCATACCACAGTGACAGTATACTCAATCATTTTTAATGTATTTCTTTCTTTTTTCCTAAGCTCTAAACTGGCAGCTGCTGTTAAAGCAATGGTAAATTAATGGGTGAACATTAAGCACTTACTCATTGATGCCCTTAATTATTTACTCAAGATCAGAACCACCATTAACAATGACTCTGTGCCAGTATGTTTTGAAAAGAGAGATACAACAGACATCTTATGGTTAATTGGAATAATAAGTCATTATTTTAGACAAAAATAAGATGATGGTTTTAGACAACAATTTGGGACTGAAAACACAACCTGCTCAGCATCAACTCACTCAACTACACCGTCGCTAATACAGAAACTCTATAACCAGTAAGAGATGTGGATAACACTCAGTCTGCTAATATCTCATCAAATTTTAGTTCAAGGTATAAAAGCCATTTCTGTGTGGGATAATGTTGATTAGCTGTGGCAGCCATCTTGAGTTAAAGGAGCAATATAATGTTTTCTGAAGGGTTATTAAAATTCACCCACTTGTTTATGAAATATTTTGCTAACAGACAGACCAAAAAAGCGCACACACAAACACACTCACAGGCAGAGAATCTAAATGTCTAAAACAACATATTGAGCAAATCTCAACATCTACTTCCTGTTGTCCATGTGATCTGCACAGATTGCTTAGAAGAGAATCTTTTTAAATTAAAATGGATGAAGCCAAGATGCTAATCTTTCTGGAACCGCTCCACTGACGAAGGCAGTCTGACCCAGTGGATTCCTAAGTGTTTGTCTCCAGCTGAGCTTCATTTCATCCAACAGTAATGTGCCCCAGGCCTTGCTACAATAGTTAACTCACACACACACACACACACACCAACACACACGGAAAAATAGTTTAAGTTCCAAGTGCCACTTGAGCATGTCAGCACTTCCGTTACTTTGGGTTCTTTTCCCTTAGAAAGGGGTAAAAAATGAAGAGTGCTACTTCACTTGATAAATCCCAGCCAGAGACAGGTGAGAGGAGGGAAAGGTAAAGGAGCAGGAGAGATCTGCAGTCAAGACAGCGGAAACAGGCAGTTGTAAAGACGAGAGCTCTTTTATGCACTCAAGTGTCTTTAGAAAACACCTAATGCTTTTAATGAGATTCTTTTGATAAGTCCTCAAATTCAAAATGTCATTGAGAGGAAAAACCTTTTAATTGCTTCCAAGTTGCCCTTTTGTCTATATTGGTTAGATCTTTAAAATATTGTGGACCAGAAATTTCCGTTCCACAATTGTTCTGTTGTAGCAGAACAAAATAACCGTTTTTTTTAGAGGGAAATGACTTCATAAACACTTTTCAATCTGTTTTTCACAAATTGCACCCCACAGAGACGGCATTATTAAAATTTTAAGTGACTTGTTGATGTCAGCCAAATCAGAAAACATTGTGCTGGTTTCATTGTTTTTACTCTAGCCTTTGACACATTGGGTATTTTTGGTGCTTTGTTAAATTGCTTCACTTCGTATTTATCAGAAAGGTCTTTCACTCTTCTTATGAATCAGTTTTACTCTGATGAAGCGCCACTGTCTTTTGGTGTACCTTGAGATTTAGTTTTGAACTGATTCCTTTATTTTATTGCATATATGTGACCTATCACATCAAAACGAGGATTAAGTCTAAAAGTGGGATATGGAGAAATAGTGTTTTGATTTAAGCGTTTGCAAAAATTGCATTTTGTCAAAACATAATGAATAAATGCCTTATCAATGTATCATTTAAATAAAGTGTCTAAAGTATAATCATAAAACAAATTTTTGAAGCACATTTTTGAGAAGTAGCAACAAAAAACCTGATTTTGAGGAAAAATGCCTTAAAATTTTGATATTTTCCATGTGAGCTAGAAAGGTTTTGCTTCTTTTCAGCTGGGAAATGCCAATATTCAAATATAATGTGAGGTTTCCACTTTATAAGGACATCAAAAATTTCTCATTAAAATTACATAAAATTAGGATTCAGACCAAATATTTATGTATTATCGAAACCAACA
>JAUBOC010000001.1:7466795-7477288 GCA_032275365.1 Anablepsoides cearensis
GGCAGCCGAACCCGGAGTCTGTTTTGGAACACCTTATCTGAGGGACAAAAGATATTTAATGAGCACAGGATGACATGATGTTAGACTCTTGGTCTGAGGAGTGAGATGAGGGTCTTAATGTAATGTATTTATATTTACCAAGACAGACCATAACGGCAATAATAATATCAGATATCAATATCGCATGAAATTTTCACATCATTGTATTCCTACTCCTACAAAAATACTGTTAATGGTAAAAGTATGAAAGATTCACTCACTGTTGTGGTGAGTAGCTTTCTGACAGGAAGGTCCCACTGGACCTTCCAGTTTAAATTTACGACTTGCAAGTGGGAAATTCCCACTTCTGAGTACGACTGAGCCGCAGCAAAAGTAGCTGTGGAAAATTCATTGAAATGAAGTTTTTACACAGTGAAATTCACCAGCTGAACCCTGTGCACCTCCAACTAGGGGTGGGATGCTGTCATTTGTCAAGTAAACTATTCGGCATGCATTTATGGTCAATGCTGGTTTTAAAGCAGTATGCTTATTTTAAAGGCCCCCACATACTCGGGCGTACAGTGCGCATTCCATGAGCCGCGCGGACTCCACGCATGTTGTCTGCGGATGTTTGAGACTTCATACTCGAGCGTACTGACCGTGGGACAAATTCTATAATTTCTCGCTATTTCAGTCATGATGTCAAGGATGAGGAGGAAGAGACAGCTTGTATTTTAGCTTAAAAATAAAAGAGAAAAGAACTACCTTACCCAGGATCTGCTATTTCCTCCCACAAATTTGTTGCTCGCTGAAAGTCCTTATATTCCTTCATTGACGCATCATAAAGTTTTATAATCTCCTCCTTGAGACGCTCTTCAAAATTTGATTCAATTTCGTCCACAAATGACACCGATTCTCAACTTTATCAGCTTCGTGTCACATCCAAAACAGTACTTGTCACTGTGCGCACCGCGGACGCGGACGTAAAATATTGATCTCTGCGCGGACCAGTCCGGCGAACGTCCGCGTCAGGTCCGCCTGGAGTCCACGCGGACCGAAGTACGCCCGAGTATGTGGGGGCCTTAAGACAATAATACATATTTGAAGCTTTTGCAGGCAACATAAAATTCTGTGGTGGGCCACATTTGGCCTTGAATTTGACACACGTGATCTGTTCTTTATGTATTTACAGTATGTGGTGTGATAACAAAGTTTGCTTTCCCTTCTTTAGAGCAACAGGATGTCCAGAACTTCTTGCTCAATAATATCACCAATGGGGGTATACTGGATTTGATGATGCGCTACCTGAAAGCAGTTGGTCAGAGGTTTCTGAAAGAGTGGCCTCGAGGGCTGACGGCTGTGGTGTTAGAGGTCTATCAGACCTGGAGGAAGCACAGCGGCGGTCTGCCTAACCCTCTTCTCAGAGACTGCAGCAACCAACACATCCGGGTAAAACAAACACTGAGACATTTGAGATTTAAGGATGTTTTCTTTTAAGACTAACTGGAGAGAGTGTTGAGTCAAAATCATCAAATTTCATTAACACTTATTTTGTTTGACATTGTGCAAATCCAAATTATTATGCCATGACTGAAAAAACTGTTCAGAAGTTTGCATAACCTCTTACAAAGAGTGCATCTTGGGTCCAATTTACACAACCCTGATTTTGGGTGAAACACTGCTTTTCTGCTGTGATTTTTTTGCAAACTACAGGTGGCTGCAGTCAGTACTTCTGCTCTTGAGTAGGTGAACAACATTAACAGAGGCAGATAGCAGAGTGTTGTTTGTGCTGCTCATTCCTTTTTCAACATGTAGGAGCAAACCAACTTCCTCCTTGATCCAAACAAGGAGGATTCACCATTTTGGATGCAACTGTTTTTGAGCAGTGTGTCTCATTTGAAGCCTAGCAGCAGTGTTGCCACATATATGATCATTACAGTTTTTTTTTTTTGCCTCCTTTTCTGTGCACATGTTCGCCACTCACAACACACACCTTGTCTTGGCATCCCTTTTGTTTTGCACCTACCCTGACCTAATAATAATAATATTTTTTTACGTCTACAGGAAATGTTGGCAATGAGCTTGGCCTGCATGGAGCTGCAGTTGGAACAGTGGTTGCACAACAAAGGGAAGATTGGTAAGTCTGTGTGCTCACTGGCATCGTGTTGCATGGAAATATTAGATTAAAACCTGGATGTGTGGTCAGTTTTGTGCCACACTCTTTTAAGACTCACTATCTGTGATTCAACTGTCTTATCATAAGCACATTTTTAACTAAATAAAAAAAACATAATTTCCACACAGTTTGGCTTTAAGTAACCTGTTTATTTCTTGTCTAGTTACTCTGAGAAGAAGCTCAGGGGGTCCGAGCAGTGATGCGGCGGACTCAGAGTTCCCTGGACAACACTTCCAGAGTGATCAGTTAATCCTGGCCCTCGGTTCTTCCCAAAGAGATCTGTTTGAGGACGACTGGTTGGATGTTATGGTACGCGTCCACTGGCTAAAGGCACGATTCTTGGCTCTGCAGGTAAAGTTGACACCTTCTGGTTTGTTGTCTGAGCTCAGCCTGATGTGAGCTGTAAGCCTGTATTTCTTGTCTTCTGACAGGGAGACATGGAATTGGCCCTGGAGAGCTATGATGTGTGTATTGGCCTGTTGCAAAGCAAACCAAAAACACCTGATGGGAAACATTACACAATCAACCTGCCTAACCTGCGTGTAGATGCAGCCATTTCTGTGGAGGAGGTCAGTAAAAAATGAATTAATTTCTTGTTTGTTGTTAAATCTTCAAAGTACTGTCACACAATGCAGAGATTGAAAATGTTGTGTTTTTAGGCTTTTATTTTGACGGTCTCTTTCCTCTTCTTTAACAGATTGATAAGCGACTGAAGTCGCTGGAACGTTGTCAGTCTTTAGAGGAGATCCAGCGTCTCTTTGAGTCTGCAGACTTCCGGTCTGTTGTTCACCTGCTTCAGCCAACTCTTAATTATGGCAGCAGGAGCAAATCCCTGGAGTTTGTTAGCTCAGCACCGGAGCGCCCAGCACAGCTGATGCTACTGCAGGTTGGAAGTGAACTGAAAAGCCTTTCTCTTTACCATATAGAAACTGTGTGCTACATAGTTTTTGTTGTTTTTCCTTCAACTATAGGGAGCGTCTTGTAAAACGTTTGGTTATCTTGTAGCTGCTTTGTGTTTTTGCTGTGGAAAAAGTAAATCAGACATGTTTGTGACCTGTGAGGATCTGAGTTTTACCTCTCCCTCCTAGAACTCCCTGTTGAAGCTGCAGGACCACCAGCAGTGTTTGGAGTGCAGCGAGCTGGCTCTGAATGAAGCCCTGCAGCAGCTGAACTCTGCTCTGAACGGCTCGTCCCCGAGCAAGGAGGAGTGGGTCAGCACCATCGGAAAGCTACTGGACGGCATCGAAGTTTGTTTCACCAAGGAGTCTCAGCCTCTCAGCAACGTCCCTCACTTCTCAAGCATGGCTCGACTGGCAAACAACCTGATTCAGGTGTGAAGGGGCAGGAAGGCAACGCTGGCTGCAAAGGAATACATGGAAACTGAAGCAGCAATAAGATTAATTGCAAAAATTCTGTTTTTCCAGCTTATAGACCTCAGCATGAGTACTTCAGATGATCCAAAGGAGCCTTATTTCTTCTCAGTTCTTCCTTGGATTATCTTGTATCGCATCATCAAACAGGAGGAGGTTGCGTTTGGCTGTACGCTACGACAGCAAATGTCTTTAGATGACGATGAAGGTTTTTACTTTTCGTTTTCCCGCAGCGTTTGTGCATTGCCAGGTTGTTTCCTTGTTAGTGACCCTCAGGTGTGGTTGTTTTTCAGACGAGTCGGACACGTCCATGCTTCCCTCCTCCCTGATGATTTTGAATACAGCACACGAGTATCTCGGCCGTCGTTCTATATGCTGCAGCTCAGACGGCGCCCTCCTCAAGTTCTTTGTAAGTTGTCTGTTAGACGTTTAGTTTTCCAAATCTAAAATGAAAATATAACATTATATATAACACTGTTCTCTCTTTTTTGTGCCCTTTTGTTTTTTTTGTAGATTGGTGTTTTGGAAAAAGAGTTTGCTGCTATAACCAACAATGAGACTCATCCGTATAAAGAAGAGTTGGAAATGGCCTTGGAGCAATGTTTTTTCTGTTTATATGCCTACCCCAGTAAGAAGAGCAAGGCCCGTTACCTGGAGGACCACTCATCTCCGCAGGTCGTACTCGTCCCCAGTTTTTCTGTCCCATTTATCCAGTGAATTATTTAATTAAATTTGTAAAACAAAACAACACATGTAGTTGAGCTGGTCTTTTAGATAATTGCCAAATAGCGATGAGGAGGCGGTGAAACAGTGAAGAGGTGGATCAAAGCTTTGACTCATTGGTATTTCTCAGTGGAATGGACAAACTTATGTAAGAGGAGTGCATGGCAATGATGCAGAAAGACGCTGCTGTATCATTAGTGCAGTATGCTCGGTGGGTGTCAGTGAAATAAACCGAGGTTGTGAAACGTCAGCGTAGGAATTAATTTGATCGAGTGAAAAAATGTAAACTACACGCATACATAAGGACTCTGCTTTATTTTTCTGCAGACCTTCGTTGTCTTTAGTATTTGTTATGTGAATTGAAAACTAATAGAAACAGGAAGCTTCTGTTTGATCCTAATCATATTTTTTGTTTGCGTAATGCTTGTATCCAACCACCAGGGGGAGAGATTGCGTTTAGATTGCCAGGGTTGAGTAATTTTGACGTCTTACAGGTGGAGCTGCTGTGGAGCGATGCCCTCTTCATGTTCCGGTACTTCAAACCCAAGTCGCTGCCCGAGTTCGACAGCTATAAGACGAGCACAGTGTCCGCAGAACTGGCCAACCTGCTCAGGAGGTTTTCCACCATCGCCCCCGCAAGTGACGCGCCCGTCCTCAGTATGGATGAAGTGGCGGCCTACATCGAGGGCATGGCAGAAAAGGTTAGACAGGCCGCACTGAGTGTGAGGATCAGCCGCCACGATAAGCAGACTGATTCTGTTTAGCAAAATATCTCATAAGCCAGAGGAGGGATTTTTTTTTTTACAATTGGTATTTATAAACAAAAAAGAAAATACCTCTTCAATTGTTGTAGTCAACTTTAATAATCTTTAAAAGCTGTTTTTAGATCACAGGTGTAATGCTGAAATTGTATTCCTCTCAAACTTGTGATGTTTAGCACCAGAAGCAATAAAGCATCTGATAAGATAACTGCTTTAATAGCTAAGACAAATTAAGCTATACTGTTCAAGAAGTTGTCTTTTTATTGACCTAATGTACCACGTTGGGAGGTTTTATTGTGTGTTGGATTCTGAAGGTGTGTTTGTTGTAAAGAAGATTATATACGGTAGATAAATCATTACTGAAATCGCAAGTATGAATTTGTGTTTATGAAATGCGTTTAGACTTTTGCCTTTCATTTAAAACTAATCAAATAAAAAAATCTAACGACTCCAAACCACTTTTGCAGACAAGCTGCGACTGGCACAATATGCCACAGTGACATGGTGATAATGCCTGATGCTAAATTAGCTTGTTCATTTGAAGATATCATAAATTTTACCTGGTGGTGCTCCTCTGGCTTCCACTGTCTGCAATTTGTCGTCCATTTTTTTAAGTAGTTGACATATTTCCATATAGCTAGCTTTATTCCTTTAGACGGGGAAACGTTCAGGGAACTCGCCTTCATCATACAACTTTCAGAGCTGGCAGCTACACAGGGGTGCACAGGGTGGGGAGGGGTCGTGACTCTGCAGCTAAACACGACCTGAGGGATTTGACCTCCACTTTCTCTCTGACGAGACATAAAAAACCCACTCCTACCGCAGCAATGGTATGACAGAAAATGTTAGCGGTTTTGAAACAGTCACCATTTCATATTGGGGTATATTGTGAAACCGGTATCCAGCCCATGCCTGTTCACATCTAACCTGTGAGTGCAGATCACACCAGTTTAAACTTTGACATCCAAAGCAGAAGGCGATGAATCAAGAAGTGTTCTTTTTAAATAAAGTAAATCCATCTCACTCATTTGCAGGTTTGTTATTGTGAATCATAAATTTTATTGTTTAATCTTGATCATTTTTAGGCCCCTGTCCTTCCTGCAGACAGTGCCCCCCCACCTCCAATCATCAATGAGATTTACTACCTGCTGGCTGATTATCATTTCAAGAACAAGGAGCAGTCCAAAGCCATCAAGTTCTACATGCATGACATATGCGTGTGTCCCAACAGGTACATGTGTTTCACTACACCTCTGTCAGTTTATGCACCTGCATACATGCTGTTTGTTTTTAGCACATAGACTTGTTTTTTAAATTGTTTTTATATTTAGTGAAAGTATTCTGAGTGTAGCGTGATCTGCCCTTAGGTTTGACTCTTGGGCAGGTATGGCTTTAGCTAGAGCCAGTCGCATCCAGGAAAAGCTCAATTCCAACGAGCTGAAAAGTGACGGTCCTATATGGAAGCACTCCCAGGCCGTGCTCAACTGCTTCAAGAGAGCCCTGGAAATAGACAGCTCCAACCTGTCCCTGTGGATCGAGTACGGGACCATATCGTACGCGCTGCACACGTTCGCCTCGCGACAGCTCAAACAGTGGCGAAATGAGCTCCCCCCAGATGTGATTAAACAGGTGAGATGTTAGTTTTTCTCATGTCCGCTGAATGTCCACACTGTGTCGCTGTCACTTTATTTGTTTATTTTATTTAGTATGAGTCTATTTACTTTTCTGACTTGAGGTAAACCACACAGAGATCTTACTGAAGGTGTATTTTTGTTGTTTCAGATGGAGGAGAGGAGAGACTCCATGTTGGAGACAGCTTTTCAGTGTTTCCAGGGTGCCTCTAGATGTGAGGGTGACAGTGATGAAGAGGAGTGGCTTATTCACTACATGCTGGCTAAGATAGCAGAGAAGCGCAGAAAGCTACCTGCTGATTATCTGCAGCTCTACAAACAGGTTAAAAACCATTCATCATTCTTTTTGATTCAGACAGTATCTGGGCAGGGTTTCCTGACATCTGAACCCCTAAAGGCCCCTACATACTCCACCTGAAGCTATGAAACTGCTTGTCATTGTTACAGTTTTGTGATAAAAAACAGCATCATTTTGTTCTGCCACCCCTTCTTGACACAAGGCCTGGGCCGAACTTTTTTGCATATTTTAATGCACCAAGAATTGTGTGATTGGTTAGAAGTTCATGAACGTGTTTTCAACAACAATGGTGTTTTTTTTCTCCAACTATTTGGCTTGCAGAAGCTGGCTGTTGTTCGTCCAAACAAACATGGACAATTTTAAGCAGTAACTTTTTAAGGCAGTCAGAAAGCACTTCTATCTGTGTGCCTCTTTTAGATACTACTAAAAAAAATATAAACTGCGTACATGGGCCGTCCCCCCCTCTGTGCATTAGCCCCGGACCGTGTCCAGGCGCATTATCATGCAACTCCGAATTTTTGTAACTCCACAAAGGCTGCACAATTCAAATAGTTTGTCTGTCAAGCTTTTGCTCTCCTACTTAAATTTTCACAAGTTATAAAGTGTACTGCCGCATGTCCTTTTGGAGAATGCTACAACAACGTAAGTGTCAAGTATAAACACCTACATTGCTGACAAGGGTGCGCCTGCGCGTATACCCAAAGCACAACTGTAACCCAGCCTTGATGCGTAAAGCAACAGGAGGAGTTTCCCAAAGCGTGATTTGTCGCGCAACCACGTGACTGTGTGTCGACTGTTTGGCTTCAGATCTAGTATGTTGGACCGTTTATTGTGACATAAGAACCGTTTGACTCTGCCTGTCCTGGTCCAAAACCATCAGCAGGGCCTTGTTATTTATTCACTTTTTACTCTCTTTAGATTTGTTGCATAAAACTGATAAAAACACACAAAACAAGGGTCACTTTCACAAAATGTTTTATTTTTGGTTCTGAGCAAAACAATTTAAAGTAATTATAATTCTGCTGCTAAGATCGGAACAGTTGAGGGACCTGATCCATATAAAACCAGTGGGGTTTCATTTTGGAAGCAGAAAAAAATATGGAATACGTTTCCTTTCTTTGTGTTAATTAGCTTGCCAGACTCTTTATTTCTGTTTCATTTTAAGAAAAATATCTAGGATGCTTGCAAAGCATAAAAGCTGTCAAGCAGGATTAATGTCTGTAATTTTTCTAATTAAAACCTGTATTTCAACTTAAGGAGTTTATACTCCGCATTTGTTTTTAGTTACCACAAGTGAGTCATTGTGTTGGAAATGTGTGCCAGTTTGTTTTATAAACTTTTGAAAGCTACATGTCTTTTTACTACATGTTCAGTCAGTTGTAGTTATTCATTTTCATCAGCTTTCACATACAGAGATGATAAAAAAAGATTAAACTTTTTTTTATTTTCTTTTTAAATCAAAGTTTTGTTGTCAAATTTAGCTCACCGACACTTTACAGGAAGGTTAACTGTGGAAAATATTGAGATTGATATTAAAAATTTATATTACAAATTGATATTACGAATATGAGAGAATTTAATTCAAATAAATAAAAATGAGTTGAGTGAGATTTGTGTTTGCACTCAAATAGCAGATATAATGGATTTAATTAAAGAAATTATGTCAGCTGGTTTCACTTAACTGAATAAAGGTAACACATTTGCATAATGGAAATTAATTGATTTTGGGCTGCTTTAAAAGTAGAAATACATACAAATATGTTAAATATACTGACACTCTGAAATTTGGAAATGTTCAAATGACGTTTCTGTTGAAACCCTTCTTACTGTCTGCTGCTTTTAACTTCATTTCAGTAGTTTAAAAGTTAATGTATATGATCAGATTTTTGTAAGTCACTTTTATGTTTACATGTTTTTAATTTGTTTATAGGCAGCACACTTCCTACATGAAGAAGCAGCCAGGTATCCCCGGAAAATTCACTACCATAACCCTCCTGACCTGGCTATGGAAGCCCTGGAGGTGAGCTGTCTGCGTTTGCTCGCTCAGATAGTTAAACCAGTGCAGTCGGTGTCAGGAGGCATTAAACCGTGTTTTCTGAATTCCTCCAGTTGCATTTCCGTTTGAGTGCCACCATCCTTAAATTACTGGAATCTTTTGAATCTGATCTGGACCACGAGCTCCTGTTTAATTTGCTGGTTGAGGCAGCGACTGGGCCGTTCGCGAGGGGGGAGGAGAAGAATATGCCAAGCATGCCAAGGTCGAATGAAAAGTAAGCTTTGCAAATGAAACCCCAGCAGGAAGTATTTAAAAAAGAAAAGTTGATTCATCCTTGCGTCGATTTAATTTCAGGGAGAAGCCCTCCTCAATGATGGAAGAAGACTTTAACTGTTCCTCCGGGAACGTCCTCGGCTCCTCCCTCCCATCTGCCGCCACTCCAGGTCTGACTTCCCCTCCTTACGTGGCCACGCCGTTTGACCACGATTACGCCAAACGCAAAACACTCCGAAGGCAGCAGTGGCAGCAGCAGCGGCATGAGGAGCAGCAGGCTGATGGTACAGTCCCAGTCCTGGACACTGTCTCTGGGGTTGGGCTCTTTGCCTTTTTCTGCACTGGGACAGGAAGCCCACCAGGGGTGTGCTCAGAGCGCTAATCAGCACGCTGAAAGGCTTCGTTTTCAGTTCCTCTGGTCCCCATGCACTGGGTGATTGGGATGTGGTGAAAAGGGCAATATGGCTGCTGATTATTTGACATACTTGCTTTGCATGATCAAAAACCAATGATTTGTTTCTTTGAGCTTTGCTGAGAACGTTCTGTGTGTGTGTGCGCGTGTGTGTGTGTGTGATGTTGTCATGTCAGTCTCTTGAGGCTGCTTTATTCAATCCTGCTTTAATTTGTAACTTAATACTTGTTCAGCCTGCTGTTTCAGAACTCATCTGCTACTTCACACCACATCAAAGCAAAAGACCGAATGGAACCAATTTAGGGCCCTATAAAATCCGTTTTATTTTTTCTCAAATTCCGTTTTTTCCGTATTTATTTTTCTAAATTCCACTTTTTCCATTTTATTCCCTGAATTCCACATTTTCATGCTAACCATATTTATTTACCTAAAAAGTGTCATTATAAAGCGACTGAACAATAATTAAACAAATAAATAGCTACAGAAATGTAAAAAATAATGTCATTTTACTTTCACTAATATAACAAGTAGCTGTGGTTCATTATAACATTAAATTCTTTTTTGAAAGATGTTTAAAATATTTACTAAGAGAAAAATAATTATTTATGTGTAAAACATAGAATCTCACATAATAGTTATCTTTTGTAAAATAAAAATGTTTTAGATTTTAACTTAACATTAATTATGTCATAAAGAAACTAAAACCTACACTTGCCATCTAAGCTCATTTACTTCTGTAATGGAGACACACACACTGCTTACAGTGCTTTATCAAAAAACGGAGAAAGCTTTTTCATTTTTTTCTAAATGAATATGTGATTCTGCACACAACAACAGAATCATGGATAAACTCCAGTCAGACTCCCACCTCACT
>JAUBOC010000001.1:7483625-7494029 GCA_032275365.1 Anablepsoides cearensis
CAAGGCTTAATTAATTCAGGTTTACACCAAAATCCTGGCTTAATCCCTTATCCTAGATTCGTGCAATAGGCCTCTGGCTGGGTACTAGGTTTTTTTAACAGGATGTTTAAAAACTCTCTTAATTTTTAATTTCTTAAATGATCATTAGGAATCCCAGCCCTACATTTAAATTTAAAAAGGAGAATCTCCAAGCTTTACAGTGATGACAAACATGCAAACAGAGGTGGGTAGAGTACCCAAAAGTTGTACTCAAGTAAAAGTAGCACTATTTCAACATATTTTTACTCAGGTAAAAGTAAAAATTAGCCATCCGAGAAATTACTCAAGTAAGAGTAAAAAAGTATTAAGCACTGAGTAACTGATCTGATTTCATATTTTTAAATGATATCAGTCTGACAAAAAATAGAAAGTTGTGTGAAAATTCTGGTGTTTTTAAAGACTAAATACAAAACAACATATTCCAGATGAGCCACTGTTCAAAGTCATTTTTTTTATTATGAAACGAATACTTACAGTAGGTAATATTTCTGCTTCTGTTTATACTCGGCCAGGAAAAAAGACATCTGATTTTTTGTCACTCAGCAAGGGCAACAAGACGTGTGAGTTAAAGTATAAAACAAGCTTTAATGAGTAAATTTAACTAGTTACTACCCACCTCACAGCAGTCAGCAGAGAAATACAATAAGTATGAAAGTTATAAGGCCAAGAATTATTTGTAAAGACATACCTGTTAGAAAACTTTGTTTTAAAGATAGATTAGGTAGATTCAAGCTGTTTTAATGACTGAAATTTCTGGATTGCATCTTTTTAGTTTCAATGTCATATAAGTCTGAATTATGTCAAAAATGAATATTTTCACTTTGCGCTGCAGCCTGTGATCATTTCAACCTGTTTTGCCAGCACAGATCACAAGTTATTACTTAATCAAAACTAAAACCTTTTCAGTAGAAGTAATCCGTTATTTATACTTCGACTACAGTTGGATTTTACTTGTTTACCAAATATTTTAAACCTCAACATTATTATTTTTTGGCTAAAAAATTAAGCACTTCTTCAGCTACTGGTTAACCAACAATGAAGGATTCTAGTTGGCATGCTATACAATAATGTAATCTATAATAGCAAAATAAAGCAGCTTAGTAAATTAACATGTGTGGATTCTCTCCTGTTTATGTCAGGATATGACACATCAAGCCACTGGGTGGTGTCATTTTTGTAATGTGATGAACTTCAGTCCATACTTACTTTATAAGTATTTTTATATAACACTGATTGTTGACAGGCAGGGATGTTGGTAGTATTGTTCCCCTGATCATTGAAAGGTCCTTGAATTTGATGTTGACCAAGGTGTGGGAACCCTGTGTGTTGCTCCACTCTGTTGGAGTGCACTGACCTGTTTTTAATTGGGTTTTTTTGGTGAGTATTGATCAATTCTGTATTTGTCTGTTCATTTATTTATTTTTTATCAAAGCACAAATAAAATTTACATTTCATATACAAATAAAATAATCACATAAGTCTGTGATATTTGAACTGTGTGGTATCTGCTAATGTACACTCTGAGGAATGTATCTAATGATCTGTGTATTTGCTGTGATTGACTGACCTACCACAGTTGGATTTACTCTTATTCATAGGATCCTGTTTAATTTACCTGATTCATAGAGGTGTCTCCACTTGATACGGACAGGTCTATATCTGGAATCACAGAGTAGGAGATTGTAGCTCAGAAGTTTCAGTTCATTCATATCTTTTAGCATCATGAAGATGCTGTGATTTTAATGTGCATCCAAAAAGTGTTTTTCAGTTGTCCGGTGAGTTTGCAGTTTTTAATGTGTCCGGTGAGTTTGCAGTTTTTAATGTAACCGAACCTGTAGGCTGATTTCAGAGGGCTTCTGGGAACAGACTGTGGACATGATGTGGGCCAGGTCTGAGCTGGAGAACAGCTCTGCTGTGCTCTGGCTCCCACTGCATCCTCACAGAGCCCCTTCTGGATGGAAACCTGCCACAGTGGCGCACCAACTGTTGGAGCTTTACTGTTCCCTTTGAACCAGGCCCTCTGCCTCCACCGTTCATTAATACACATATTTCTTAACTAGCATAAAACATGCCAACTTATTTGAGTCTTAGAAAGTTTCTAAAACTAATCTAAAGTTTATAACCCTTTGGTGGAAAAGTTATGAGCAACTGTTATCTTACCTGTCGAGAGCGCTCCAGATCATCAGTTTAGAGAAAAACAGTTTGATTCTGACTTGATTTGACAAGCTAAGAGTTGGTCAAAGCATGGCCAAGACCAAAGTGACATGCTGCTGCCTTCAAACAAATCTAGTTTCAAACAATCATAGCAGTTTCACAAACCAACCACAAATTTAGCACTTCACAGTTATTCAGACAGAAATATTTTGATATTTCCGCTACTGTCTGAGATAGAGAATTGAAGATGAGAGGCTGTTATTACCATCAGTATGCCAGAATCTCCTCATGCTGCTCATGTTGGAGACTTGTTTGCTAACAGCTTTCATCTCCAAAATATCTTTAAACACTCGCTAAACCTTTTTCTGTAAGTCACAGAGGCTTGCAGTTATTTCCCTTGAATTTTGAACATCCATTCGTCCCTCTATTTTACCTACTTTTTCCAGAATTTGTGACAAATTTTCACTCAAAAGAGCTGCAGATTTGTCTTCAACCCAGCTCAATTTAGTTCTCATAATTCCAGTGTGATCCAGGTGTATTTTGACTCTTGCAGAGGAGATCTGTTTGACAGATGACAGCCAAAGCTGCAGCCCTAAAATGTCCAGGTCTAACCACACAGATGAAAAATAGTAATTATTATTGAAAAATAAAAGGTCCAAATCTGCCTATCTTCATTTTGAAAGAGAATAAATCATAAACATGGGGGCGGCTGCCAAGGTGATTACAAAGCGGGCTCAGTCGCACAGTTTAGAATACAGTTTTGCAAACCGTGAACAGAAAAATAGGCTTTTTTCTTTTTTCATTTTTTCTGAATAGCCACACTAAATGTGACCACACTGCTGTCTGTTTGCTTGGTCGCAAACACTTTAAATCATGAGAGTGCAGGAAAGATTTACCTATTTTCTTGCAGTTTCGAGTCCCCAACTAGTCTCCTATAGCTGGAGCCCAGTGAGATACTGGCTTTAACAATGATCATTTAACCAGATGAAATAAATGTACTAAAAGAGGTGTTTCTGTAGTCAAAATTCAGCTTAAAAGAGAGTAATGGGGCCCTCATACACTGCAACATACTTTTAATACCGTTTACAAAGTACCCCGGCAGTAAAATATTTAAATGGTCTGCTCTGAGGTTGTTGTTTTGTTTCTTCTGTGCCAGTAAAGTCATGAAGGTGAGCCCAGGCAGTTTTGAACAATTGACTTGTAAGTCAGTGAAAACACTACAAAAAACCTTTCGTTTAATGGAATTTGCCCAAAAATGATGATTTCTGCCAACAGATCACTTTAACCTTTTCACTGAAATGAGTTCCCAAATGTAGGTCGTGATGCCCTACTTTGGTTTTTGGTTTGGCTGGAGCCTCGATAACGTAACCCACATACTACTGTAAAAACATCGTCCAGATGAAGTCGTGTTGCATAATTTAACAGTGTCCTTGTGAACACGAGTGGTTTCTAAGACTAGGACCTTTACATAACTCATAAACCATTATTAGTCATGTTTCTGTTACAGGACTGTGTTCTTCGAACAAAACATTAAACAGAGTTAAGTCTGAATTATAACACAACATGTATCTAGATGCTCTGACATTTCCTTTGAATTATCTTTGATTGAAGACATCTGAAGACAAACGAGTCCTTGTAGCAGAATGTCATGTGGAACTGTGATGTTTTATAATGCTGTGCTGTTATAGCAGGCCCTCTGGGTGTTGAGGATTTCTGTAGAGTAGTCCCTGTGCATTTCCTCAGGCTCACCGTTACCTCGTGCTTCCTCCACCCTACTTACGTCTTCCTCTGGAGTGAATCTATGATAAGTAAATGTATGTCCTTGTTGCAACATTTTGAGGCATGTTGTCTCCCCCCTCGCATGAAGTTTGCTTATTGGAACAAATAGTTGAAGTTGCTTATAGGTAGACCAGGTTGTCTTGTTATATTAGGGGAGCCCAGTCTTCTGAAGACAAGCTAGACTTGCATTACTTGCCATGGTTTGATGCATGACTCAAACAGTTGTGGGTTCAGCTGTATAGTGTGCTGTAGGTGGAGCTTTGTTGGGAAAACCTTTCGTTTAAATTCATATTTTTTATTTTTTTATTTTAAGGAGGCATACTGATTCAGTATTTGTGGAAGTTTTCATCAAGATCTGCCTGTTAGGTTATTTTTAAGTTGGTATGCTTTATGTTGACCTCATTTGCTCAGTAACTGTTTGAGTTTGATCATCTTTTTAGCTGTTTTTTTTTCTTGTTTTACTCAGACAACAGGAAGAAGGACAAACAAGGTGTGTTTGTTTTGTATGTATTGGTGGCCAGCTGGAGAGACACGAGCAGAGTTGAAAGACAGGAAAAGGAGAGGGTTGCTGTCAGATGCAAAACAGTCTTTTCTCACAACACCGTTCTGCACTCTAATCGTGCCTAATGTAGGTTTAATTTATACAAACACGATGCTCCTGTTCTTTCTCAGTACCTCTCTGTGTTCTGGGAAAGCACTGAATTCGTCTTTTTCAGCCAGTTCGTGTTCTCTCGTTCTTTTCCTGTTGCTCAGTTTACAGGTTGATCACTCTCAACCCCACCCCTTGTTCGTTATTTTTTTTCTTTTCACTCTACTCTTCTCAGTGTTTTGTTCGTTCCCCCTCATTACTCTCTCTCTCTCTCCCCCTCCCTCTCTCTGTCACTGCCCTGTTTGTGTTTCTCCGTGTTATGTGGGTGTACACGAATGGGCGGGATTTTGCCCACCAGGCTGCGATTGGCTGTCAGAGACACGCGGCGATTGGCTGTGTGCTCCATATAGTGGGAGAGAAATAAAGAGGGGAGGGGGGGTAAAACTCCAGCAAGCTGGGGTCAGGGTAGAGAGGAGCTGAAGTGCGTGGGTGTTTTTGTTTTGAGATGGCAGGGTTTGAAATCAGGAGAGGAGCGAGTCAGCCTGTCTGTCAGAGGCACACTGAGCTCATAGGCCCTGACTCCAGAGCTGTTTCTCGTCCTGCCCAGGCAGCTGCCAGTCTCTCTTTCTGTTCCTCTTCTGCCATGTGCAGCTGTGCTTCCCTCGGCTCCCCCCGCAGCAGCTCCCTCAGCCCCAGCACCCGAACGCAGCTCGCCACTTCTTGCTCTCAGATCGTGAGCTGTGTTTGACGGGGTGGAGGCTGCTGGTTCTGCTGCTGCTGAGCAGGAAACTGTCCTGAACAATACCAGCACAGGCGCCGTGGAGTAGCTTTATTTGGTGATGGTGAGTTGCTTTCTCTCTTCTTTTGACATTTATGAACAAATTCATTCTTGTAAACATTCAGAAGTGCTAGAGGAAATGCCTTTCTCCAGCTTGTACTTGGAGTTTTAGTCTTTTGGGTATCATGTCTGCATGTTGAACTCCAGTCTTGTTTTTTTATTATTATTATTTCTGCCTTTTTAAAGTCACAGTTGTAAACAACAAGTACAATTATGGGACAAGTAACATGTTGTAGTTGACTGCAGGTTTCTACAAAACACATTTACAGCCCAACTTTCCTGCTGTGGTGTTTGGTTTGTGCCTTTCCTGTCATTAAAGGCATGTTAGAGACGTGTTAGAACATGTAGATGAAGCAGAAAGAATTTCTTTTCTAATGTTTCTCTTCTATTGCTCAACATTGTGGTTTAAATTTCCCCTTATGCTCATTATCTTTACTTGCCTTCGTGTTTATTTGTAAAGTTTAAGAGACAGCAGGTTTATTTTTTCCCCTTAAATTTTGTCCAAAAAAATATATTTAGTGATTTTCTCCTTATTTTCCCTTGTTTGTTTTGCATCTTGATCTCAATCTGACACTCTGATGATGTGTTTGTCACATCTGTGCCGACGCTGTCACTCCAGTTTTTCGAGCAGCGGTTATGTTTTCTGTCTCGGAATAAAAAAGGGAGAAAAAGATGCTTTAAATTATTGCAGTTAAAGTCTTACAAATCTGCTTTAGCCGTTGTGCTGCAGCATAATCTGTGTAAAGCCACCGCTCTGCTTTCCCCCTAAAGAGATTTGCCATCATCGGATGGCTTTTTTTCTGATGAAGAACGACTCTCCTTCATGTGTTTCTAAGTGAGCACAGCCCACCCCCCACATCAGGCTTTCCCCACTCCGGTCAGAGGCTTTTCATAATCTGTACATTGAAAAGTTTAAACCGTGCCAAGTTCTGTTCGTTTCAATCATATAACAATATTAAGCTGGCATTGATTTATATTTTTCTTCTTTTTCTGTATACTTCAGGTTTTGAAATGGGTTCAATCAATAAGTTTTCTTAAACATTTGAACAGACAGATCAGAAATAACTTGGGCATTCTCAAAGGAGAGCAAAAAAAAAGAAAAAAAGGTGTGTTTTCTCACAGAAGTTCCTGCCTTTTTGTGTTGGATGATCAGTTCTGACACCTTCTCGGGTAGCAGGCTGGAAGTCCGTCCTCAGGATCTGACTTTGTGTTCCTCTCCACTGGCTTTGAAAATGTCATCTGACAGTCTGGCGTCTGTTAGCCCCGCCCCCCCAGCAGCAGCAGACAGAACCGACTCGTGTGTTTTCTCCCATCCTGATAAAGTCATCTTTGTTTTTAGTCCCTCACACACTTTCTGAGTCTGTGGCTGTGCTCTGAGCCACGTGCTTTCTAACTAGAGCCTGAATGCTGCCCGGTCCACCATCTGTACTCGCATCAGTCACTTCAGAGGGCCTCGCCTCGCCTCGGCTCACCTGCTGAGAGGACATGTGCTCGCTAAAAAAGGTGGACTCTTTGGTCAGAAGCTCCCTCGTCAGTTCTTTAGCAAACGAGGGCAGTAGTTTTTGGCAGCTTGTCTGCTGCTTTTTTACACGCCTTGGACAGAACCGAACGCTAATGAGGCTGCCTATCATGTGCACCCAAAGAGAACCCCCCCCCCCACCCAAATCCTCCTCCCCACCTGCTACACGAGCAGCCAGTCCACAGGATCTCCGCCGCAGCCTTTCTACCCCCTCATTAGGCCTTTCTTCTTTCAGCGCTGTGCGTTTCGCTCAAATTAAATCTTCCTGCTTTCCACACTTTCTTTTTTTAATTTTCTTTCAGTTGTTGGTCTTTCCACATGTCATAAACTCCACACGCCTTTGCAGCAGAGAGCATGAAAACACAAGCTTCAAGTTTAAAATGTAGACTGTCGCGGCGTTGGCTCTCTCGAAGATCATTTAGCCTCCTTTATTTTTAAGTGATCTTGTGTAACTCAGAATTAGTGTTTTTTTATAAATACTGTCCATATTTACAATGGTAATAAATAATAACTGCTGGTAGCACTCAGAGTAATGATACTGTAGCACATAACAGTGTTCTGTTTTTTCCTTCTTGTTCTTCTCAGGGCATCTGGCGTATTCCAGTAGATGAGATTGATCGCCCGGGAAGTTTTGCGTCTCATATGAACCGATCTGTTGTCCTCTTGCTGGAGGTGCTGTCTCAGCTTAAAGATCACAACACCCTACTGAAAGTCTCGTTCATGCTGCACAGAAACCCTGACCAGGGAAAGTAAGGGCTTGCAGTAAGATTACTCGCTTTCTGTTATTTATGATGTGTTTGCTTCACAGCGTCTCTCTTCCTCTTTCATGAAGGAAGTATTTACGGGATGTCGACCGCCAGGTTCTGGCCAAGAGAGCATTCTTCCTAACTGTAAAAGTCCTGGAGGACAATCTGAACAGTCTGACAAGGGTAAGGAGCCACAATCCTGCGCGGCAGACGTCCGGCATGCCCCACGCTTCGTGTTTTGACAGGTTCTGTTTTCTTTCAGGTGTCGGAGCAGCTTCACAAAGCGCCTGCACCCTCCATGGGGGAGATGACCACAGCAGACACGTCCAACAGGCCCAGCTCTGAGGACAGCAAACATCCACTGCCTAAAAAGCCCGGACTCTCAGAGGGAGCCTCGGACTCTGGGCCCAGAGAACCCTCCCAGGTTCAGCTCACCCAAACGCCACTGACAGCAGATAAAGGGAGTAAAGTTCAGGAGGGCTTTCCTGGGAAGGTGGAGACTGCTGGGAATGAAGGGCACAAAGCAGGGCCAGAGGAACCCATGGAGATGGACACCAGCCTGTGCAGGAAGTCCTCTACCGCAACAGATTCTCAGGGCAACCAAACAGAGATCGAGACCCCCGTGAGCAGCTCCGACTCCCAGCAGAAAGTGACTGAGATCATCCGGACACCAGAGCTGTCTCTAGAGGAGCTGAGAATCAGTTCAAGACAGCAGCAGCTTCAGGTCTCAGCACAAAAGGTCACAGTGGCAGCCGGTGGAACTGATCAGGGGTTACTACGAAAACCAAACAGGAAAAGGAAACTTCTAGAGGATGTGGAGTCTGGAAAAACCCTGCTGCTTGACGCCTACAGAGTGTGGCAGCAAGGCCAGAAAATCATGACCTACGACCTGGGGCGCATTGAGAAGATCATGTCAGAGACTTACATGCTCATAAAACAGGTAAAACCTCTTAAAGCAATCTTCTGTTACTGGCAAAACCTGGCTAAAATGGGGCCTCTTAGTTGTGTTAGCTTGGTGGTCAGTGCTGCTGTAGACCTGAGGCTGCAGGCTTGAGTCCAGGTTGCTTTGAGAGGGTATTCAGCTGAAAACATTTGCCAAGTCTTTAATGTGAGTTCACTCACTGCAGGAACCCCTGCAGAGGCAGCAGCCAAAGGAAAAACACTTTGTACCCTCTTTGTTATTTTCTTTTTGCAAAGTCATGCACGTGTTAATTTAGGTCCACCTTAAATATGTTAGAATTGGGAAACCCCTCTGCTAACAGAATTAGTAACAGAAGATGAGGGACTTCCCCTCATTTTTGTCTTCTAACTGTGCTACAAAGCTGGATGTGCGGTTGTGTTTTTACTCTCAATAACCCAAATTTCACTTCCTGTCTGACATCTCTTTGCTCTTATCCATGGAAGGGATAGCTGACCCTAAATGTGGCAAACATGACTGTTTCCAGGTCAATTTGACTTTTTTTCTTTCTGTTATCGCAAGTTCATTTTTCAAATATTTCAACGTCAGTGATTGGCTCTTAGATTACATTCAACTGCTGCGTCATTGTCATGGTATCAACATTAGCCGGATGTCGCTACCAGACTTTATTTAAACGTTAAACTACTAAACTGTTAACAACACAGTTTTACTGCAGGATAATCTGAGGGATTTTTATTTTAACCATTTGTTCAGAGTTAAAGCAGTGTTTTAAATTAGACCCAAATAGTTTGTGTTGAGGCAAATATTTCCTGCTCTGTAAGTGACAGAAAAACTCTCCATAACAACAAGTAGCCAGAACAAACCAACATGTTTCTTCTAATCATACAGGAACCTTAAGATTAGTAAAATTAATTAAAGCAAATACATCAAATAATAAAAAAAAACAGATCAACTGGTTTATAGTGATGTAATTATTTTATGCAGGTAATGTTTGGGTAGTTTCTAAAAACACCTTCCTGTTACTGTTTATCCACAAGCACAAAATGCAAATGTTTCATGGTTTCATGTTGAGCTCAGTGCTACTTTCAATCAAATGCCCAGCAATATTTTTTAAACACATATATTTTATATTTACCGTATATTATTTGTTAGAACTCTTATATTTTTAGCTCGCTTCTTAAGCTGGTAGAATGAAAAAAACACCACCAGACTACTTCCTGTCTTTCAGAGTAGAGGCTGCTCAGGTTTGCTAATAATGAGGTTCAGATGTTCGTCATCATGCAAACGGCTCTTGTTCAGTTTCACAGAGCTTCGGCTCATAAAGTGTTTGGACTGGAGCTCTTGGACGTAATCAAAATGTCTTTTAGTAACAGTAACGTAGTTCTTTGATCTTTGAGAAACCCACGGTGGTTCTCTGGACTCCTTTAGTCTGACTCATCAGATGTGTTCGTCACATCTGCCCTGCGCTGGCTGGAGATCTCAAGTGGCCTTTTTTTCCTTGAATTATTATGATTTTTTAAATCTCTGTAACTAGTAGAAACAAAAAAGCAGCAATATACCATAGAAATGGTTTAAAACTTAAGCGATATTTAATATTTTTAAATGTGGACTTGGTTAATTCATGTCTTATCTGTTATAACTCTTTAAACAACCTTTTAGAGTGCAACAAGCTAACAGCTAGGCTAAGTGGGCTTCAAAATCAAAGGTTGCTGCTGTTTTAAAACAACTCCAACTAATAGCATTTTACACTGCAAAAACTGTCTTTCTAACCAAGTTTTAAAACCTTATATCCAGCCAAAAAATCTTTTTGATCTTGTTTTG
>JAUBOC010000001.1:7506149-7518818 GCA_032275365.1 Anablepsoides cearensis
TATATAAAGTAGATTTTTTGCTTTTTTTACTTAAATACAATTGAAAGTCTAGCATTCCTTGAATCCATATCACCTGCTGCCCCAGAGTTTAAGACTGATGAGAAATGACAGGCGTTGTTTTGCTTCCAGTTTGAAAATAAATCTTGAACTCTTCTGCAAACAACTCTCAGCTACTACCACGTTGAATTTTACCTCCGCATCTGTAAATTAGGAATCAGAATACTTTATTGATCCCTGAGGAAAATTACAGTTATTACAGCTCCAACTGTTCAAGTAAAAATAATTAGAGAATAAAAGATAAGATTATAAGTTGAGGAATACATTGCTATGGTAGTTAACTGATAATACACTATTTTAACATGCAATTAATTTTGAGAAACTGCTAGATATTGAAAATTTTAGTTATTGAAAAAGGTGCAAAATTATTCTCACATTGGCCTTTTTACAGGTAAAATAAGCCAAAAATACCAGGCGGAAAAATGTAGCCTTTTTGACCCTATTAAAGGGTTAAAAAGGGTCCCAGATGACTATGATATAAAAGATGACTGAGTTATAACCAGTTTTTATGTCAGTTAATATTAATTTGCTGCATCTTGACTTGAAAAAGCTCCAGTTTTATTCAGCAATAGATGTAAATCCAATGATTATTCTATTAAAGTTTCATTTAAATCTATCCAGTCCTTTTCAAGATATTTTGCTAACAGACAAACAGCACTGGCATCAACAGTAGATGCTAAGCTATGAAGCACAGATCTGGCGGTGAGTAGGTGCTGTGAATGATTCTCTGACCACGACACATTTCAGACCAGTCTCTGTAAAATGACCTGAATTACAGCTAGTTCTGGCTGCGGCAGCCATCTTGGACTGTGTTGGCTCTCTTGTAGATGTATATTCAGTTACTTTCTGAGAGTTTTAACTCATTTGTAAGGCGTTTCATGAGACATTTTGGGAACAAACAGACACAAGAAATAACATTATCCTCCATCTTTGCTTTTCATGTAATAACAAACCATTCCCCTCCAGTATTGTTACAGAATCTGAAGGTTTAAACTGCAAAAAGCACCTGATGGAGGTTCAAAAATCTCTCTGGCCCTGCTGTCTTTGCAGACTCCTCTCAGGCATCAAAAGAACACGCTGCATGGCTAATGTGAGCGAAAGGTGTGAGATTTCTCGTCAGTCCACTCCAGGGGCTCTTTATTGGGCTGCTGCAGAGCCGTCTGATCCCCCAAACCCTGGCTGTATATTGGCAGCTGTTAACTGCAGAGCACACAGAGATCTGCACAACTACAGCAAATGGCAAAATAAAAAGATTGCTGCCCAAAAAATACCCCCAGAATTTGAGCCCCAAATAGAACTCTAATTTCAAAAATGTTGAAATTCAGCAATGCTGTCTCATTATTAATGCAACAAACTAATCAAATGCTTACACTAACACTAAAAAGTTGTACTATTAAAAAAGAGGCAATTTTGAATTCATGGCAGCAACACAGCTGTAAAAGTAAATGGAATATGAAACAGCTGAAGAAGAATTTTACAACTAATGAGGTTAACGGTCAGAGAGAGGACTGAGAAAAAAAGAGCATAAGATGTGCAGAGGTTCACCAGTCTGTGTAAAACTGAAAAATGTAAAAGAAAATGTAAGAATTTGGAGAAATCTCTATGAGCAAAAGACACAATAAAGGATGTCTGCAATCTTGAGGCCCTTGGGGGCCACAGCATTAAAACCAGGTCTGATTCTGTTCTGATCACTGCAGGGGCCCAGCAACACTTCCATAAATCATTGCCTGTAAACACAGCTCACTGTGCCATCCTCAAAAACAGGATAAAGCTCTATCATTCAAAGAAGATAGCCCCCATGATGCCTAGTGGGAATATGTGGCTTCTGGTGCAAACAGGAACCTGTTGGTTTCTGTGCGACAGTACGAGCTAACACCATCTAAAAATGTGGGAATACCTCCTAACAGAGCACAAACCAGACAATATAATCATGCCAACAGCCCCAGTTAGGCATATCAGTACCTACACAGTAATAGGGTTGGGCAATATTAGCAAAAAAATTAACATGATTAATTGTGGTATTTAGCAGATAACGATTAATTTGACACCCTTATGTCCTAGTCACATGACCAATTTAGTGGGAAAAGTTTGCTCTTCATAAAAATCTCTTCCAAATTGTGTCAAAATTACAGACTTCAGGCTATACATCAACTTTTTAATTGTGCTGATAGATAAATAAATTACAGAACTTTTTTTTTAAATGTTCGTCATGTTTGAAGCAGAGAGGAGCACTGGGCAGACTGACTGGAATAATCCCCAATCAGTCTGCCTGCTGGCATTAATCGTACTAACCGTCAAGTGCCAAAAAATAATCGATTAATGCTTTTCTGTTGATTAATTGCACATGATACGGTTATGCCTAACCCCACACAGTAATATAATCATAATAAAAAGGCCAGTTGTGTTTTGTTAAAGAAGTGGGACACAATCTTATTTGTCCTAAAGCAGACACAGTCAAAGCCACTCTGACTGAAAGGTTTGTTATTTGTTAGCCCTGACCCAAGCCCCCTAAAACTAAAGAAAACCTGGTACACTAATACATCTATAATCTAAAATTTAGAGTAAGATTATAAAAAACTGCCTCTGGGATTATACGTAAAACTACAAAATTTTTCGTTTTATACTGGCATTTTTTACATTGCATTTTAATTGCACTCTGGTATGGGGGTGCATTAGTGCCTCTGCAAGGGCAGCTGCCAGAAAGCCTCCACCAATGCAGAAACAGGTTTTACACCAACACACGATCCCACCCAGACGCTTCTTCAGGTAAGGTCTTGCATACTTCAGCAAGACAATTAACTGTGACTGGATCCATTCTGACTGCATGAATTCAGTCATCTCATCATTTTGAATGTGTTGTCACCATCTAATTCAGAGGTGCACAAAGTGGGGATTGCGGGCCAAAATTGGCCCACAAAACCATTTGATTTGGCCTCAGTTATGAGTGAGTAATCTGTCATCCCGTGTAGAACCATTTACAATCATTCCAACAGTGACTTTATAAGAAGCTGTGGTGCAGACAGTTTTCACTCATAGTGCTCACTTTATCTTTGAATTATATTGAGATTAATTATGAAACACAAGTAACTACAAGAGACATTTAGATTAGATTTAAGCACATATGTAGATTTGCACACTTTATGAAAAATACTCAGATTTGATCAATTTATGAAACGTCCCATGAGCCTTTGCTGTCTTTGCGTCCATCAAACTTTCTCCATGAGGGCTAAATAAAAACTAAACAAACCAACAAACAAACAAAAAACGTGAAAAATAAAGTAATAGTAAAATATAAAAGGACTATACTTTTAAAATGTTTGCATTTCATGTATTAAACAGTGTTACTACATTTGGCTCGCAGCCCATAGATTTTTATTTTGGAGCCCCCCGGTCTTATCCAAAGGGACTTTATTTAAAATATAAAAGTTTAAACATTTGATATGTTCATTATGTTTCATTGTAGCTATAATATACATTTATGAAATTTGCAAACCATTGCATTCAATTTTTTGTTTACATTCCACACAACACCAGCCTGGATGTGTCTCCTCCAAACAACGCCCTGAGCCTGGAGCTTCCATAAAGCAGCTTTACTGCTCTGGTCATGTCGCCTCCAGACCCAGAACTGTCACTGCTGCTGCTGAAACGTACACCTCTGCTCCAACACCGTCTGCTGCAGGTGACCCCAGGAGAACCTGCCACACATCGAGCCCCAATAGCAGAGGAAAAAAGCTGAGTGGTGACCACCCTGACCCCCACCCCCAACCGAGCTTCTCCATTAGAGCTCGCTCGGTCGCCCCCCAGGAGAGCCCCAAAAAAGAGGAGAGAAAGTGAGGAGAGCGACGCCGAGCCTGTCGTTCATAAGGCAGCAAACATGTGGCGCTTTGTCAAGGCCAAAGTTGTGCTGTGGAGTTCCACTGAAGAAGAGGAGGGGTGTTGGTGCTTCATCGGGACGGTTAAATGATCTTTTAAGTGCATCATTACCTCCAGAATGGTTTCCTTTTCTTTTTTTTTTTTTTATTTTATTTGACATTGATCCTGCACCGAGCTCGTCGATGTATTCGCAGGGGAGCCTTGTGGAGCCACACTTTAACTGAGCTGCACGGAGCACTCAACTCTGTTCTCCATACAGTCAGACTGAAGGGGCGTAAAACAAAAGAAGCTGGGCCTGCAGAAGGCATTGTATGCAGCAGGCATGTGAAGTGAAGGCGGCGCGTCGGGGCTGGAAAAGACACGTGAAAAAGCAGAAAAAGGAAGGGAGCTGTGTTTAATTTATCCCCCCTCTATGCTAACGCCTGCAGCATCTGCTCAGCCTGTGGTGAGGCGGTTTGATGGGAGTGTCAGACCGAGCCGTGAGGGGGGGCTGGATGTGGATGCAGGGAAGCTCCCCCCACTGTCCCATTCAGGCCTGACTTTGGGCTTGTGTTGCTAACTGGCTGTTAATTGTCTGCCCATACACACGGCCTCCTCCACACGCAGAAGCTGGCTCCTTCCAGGGATACCGGCCTAATGAGATTATCTGTCGGGAGCGTGGGCTTGTCTAGACACCCCCCCCCACCACCAATACACAACCCCACCACCAGCCCCCCCTCCCCACTGCAGTCCTGAATGCCCTCAGGTAAAAGTTACCTGCCTGAGGAGTTCCCATGTTATCATCACACCATGATGGCTTTACACAGACTTTCCCACCCACTTTCACAAAAAGTGCTCGTTAACTCGTGAAATTTTACACACCTCCTTGTTAGTGTATTGCGTGCCGGCGAGAGAGTTGTTTTCCCCCCCCCCAATCTGGGATTATTTCATTGAACTCATCCTTTACTGGAAGCACCTTTTTTTTGCTCGGTTTCTCCCAGTTGTGTTTAAACAAACTGAGACGGTGGCATTTCTCCGGTGGGCTTTCAGAGGCTTGCAGAGCCGAGCTGCAGCGGGGCAGTCTGTCCGTATTTGTTTTGAAAGTCTCTTAGCAGTTAATAAAGATGCATTTCCTCCGTCCCCCTTCCTGTGGGGACGGTATCAAGGCTCTGTTAAGTCTCTTTGATTTTCAGTCCCCTCCAATCACAGCAGGCCCCTGACTCCTCTCTGTGTCACTTCAAAGCCTGGGAATGGCCCTCCTGGCCCCACCTACTGCAGAGCTCCCCTTAAAAGTCATGGTCACCCTCTCCTGGAGCAGCATTTTTTCATCTGTATCTGCTGGGACCGGCTGACCTGTAAGTGGTGACTGGATTATTATTATTTTTTTCCTTTTGTACTCGAGGCAGGGAACCAGAGATACGCATTTTGGATTCGGCGAACATTTGGATTGTTTTAATGCAAAACCTCTTCCCAAAGTTTTTCCGCGCTGCTGCTGAACCAAAACAATGCAGTCCATCCGGGGTGAGCACCAACCAACCTTTCTCCAGCATTTCAAAGTGGACCTCTCAACTTATATTGTAGCTGTTCTATTCATGCTTAGTGTCTTATTTAAATACAAACTTCTACATGTTTTTGCAGACCTAAAACCTAACTTCAACGGTCCTCCTCCCACCTCCATGGCTGCTGCGTCTGAAACCTACCTCCAGGGCAACATCAGGATGACTCTGGAGGACCTTGACCTCTGGAGGACGTTCCATGAAATAGGAACAGAGATGATCATCACCAAGCCGGGCAGGTTAGGCAACAAGAAGAAAAAAAAAAAATAATAATCAACATGATCTGCTGGTTAGGATGCGCCTTTCTGTTGCTTTCTGCTAACTTTGTTTCAACCATGTGCCTTTTGTTCCAGGAGGATGTTTCCTCACTGTAAGCTCAGTCTGTCGGGTCTCATCCCCTGTGCCAAGTACATCTTACTGGTTGACATGGTCCCAGAGGACGGTTTCAGGTATAAGGTAAGGTTGTAGTTCTTCTTCATTGGGTAACAATCCTCTCAGATCAGTGAGCCCCCCTGTTTATTCACCCCCCCATTTGCTTCCCCTGACATTGTACATCAAAGACTATCGCTTCCTGTTTTTCTATCTCCTGCTGGGGGCCAACTGTCCTAACCCCCCTGACTCTGTGGGTGGTATCGGCCCAGCAATCACTCTTCCAATCCGTGGTGGGAAGTTGGGCCGAAGTTGCATCTGTGAATCAGCTTTCTATGCAACAGATTCAACTGTCTGTCTGTCTGTCTTCCTCCTCCCCGCAGTGGAATAAAGAGAAATGGGAGGTGGCAGGCAAAGCGGAGCCTCAACCCCCCTGCAGGACCTACCTCCACCCGGACTCGCCGGCCCTGGGGAGCCACTGGATGAAGCAGAGCGTCTCTTTCCTCAAGCTCAAGCTCACCAACAACACGCTTGATCAGCACGGGCACGTAAGTACGAGGCCGTGCAAGGCGAGCCTTTTACACGCCGTGTTTCGTTGATCGGGCTTTGACGCCTCGCCCCCTCCGCAGATCATCTTGCACTCCATGCATCGCTACCACCCACGCTTTCACGTGGTCCAAGCAGACGACCTGTTCAGTGTCCGCTGGAGTGTTTTCCAGACTTTCACCTTCCCGGAGACGTCCTTCACCGCAGTCACCGCCTACCAGAACACCAAGGTCGGTCTCTACCGCAACAAACCCACGTTAAACCCCGTCTGCAGGGGTCTCACTCAGTTTCTCTTTCTGCAGATCACAAGGCTGAAGATTGATCACAACCCGTTCGCCAAGGGTTTCAGGGATGAAGGCACCAAAAAGAAAAGGTTGGTTTGATGCACAGCAAGTGCGCCTGTTGATTTCTAAACAGATATGAAAATACAAACCCTGATTCTCCTCTGCAGGCGATCAAACAAAGCCCAAGCATGCATCGAGAAAAAAGCCAAGATGTCAGACAATCTGAGCCAGGACTCCAGAGAGGACGGCTCACCAGGTACCTTTTTAATGCTTTCCTGTGGGTCTCCTGTTCTCTTATTTTCAACTCATCCGTACGTTTGTGTCTTCTCAGGCCTCTGCGACTCGCCGTGCGACGGTTATGACCGAGACGAAGTGGAGCTGATCAAAGTGAAAGATGAAGATGTTGTAAAGGAAGAGCGTTACTCTCTGTGGGGTGCAGAGAGCCAGCAGGGGGGCCGGACCGACTCTCCTGCTGATGTGGACACAAGAGACGTCTACAACGCAGAACAACTTGTTCCGGCGCAGAGCTCCTACAGGTGACTTGTGACGTTACACCACAGAAACACCACAGACAGAGAAGTTATATCTGCATTTCCAGAAAACTAATCTTCATCTTTTGTCCCCCCTTCAGGGCTCACGGGTATGGAAAGTCTCCGTCGCCCCCCACCAGCGTCGGCAGCAGTAACAGTGGATCAGGACGAAGCTGCTTCGAGTCCCGGGTTCCCGATGTTGTCACCATCCCCGATCACGACTCCACCAAACCTCGCGCGCACGAAGCAGCCGGCCCCTCCCACTGTGGCCCCCAGCAGCACCTCCCGGCCCCCCAGGAGTACGGCGGCGCGCTCAACATGACCGTGGCCCAGGCCGGCAAGCCGGGGGTCCTCGGCCACCACATTTACAGCCCCTACAGCGCGGAGCAGCCCCTGGTGGGCCAGTGGAGCGGACCGGGACCTGCTCAGTACCCCCCGCACCACCCCCTGACCGCCGAATACACCTCACAAGCCGTGCACCACGGCTATCACCACGGCAATGTGACCGAGTGGAGTCAGTACCCGCTGTTCCCGTATTCCTGCTGGTGAAGGAGGACTCCAGGGTGGCGGGTTTATTAAATCTGCTGCTGAGGCGCTCACAGTTCTGAGAAGATGCATGTCCACACGAGGCTGGGCGGGGCCACAACTGTGAGAAAACACAAAAACGGAGAGAGAATTTCCTGCTCCAGCAGGAGTCAGAAAACTGAAACGGTGTTCTTGGTCATGTTGACTCATTGCCTTGTCGTCTATTTATTTTGTATTTTTTTTGTCTCGTCTCCTGCATAAATATTATTTTTGTACAGAAAGTAAGAATACGCGTGCAAACTTTATGTGTACAAGTTGTAATCTGACATGAAAATAAACTCCTGCTGTAATGTAACCTGATGTGTTGCTTTTGAATGCACATTCAGATCTGCATGAATTGAATCCTTTATGCTCATCCAGCTTCAGAAAGGCCATTTAAATGTGAATGATTTCAACTAATTTAGCTCCACAGATATTTCTTCTTTCAAACGTGAAAGCAACCCGAGACTTGATTTTGGGTTTTCTACCCCGTAAAGATCTTATTTTATCAAACTGGGAGATGAGCGTATTGTTTGGTGCAAGGAGGTGCAGCTGTATGCCTTTCACCTGGACCAGCCTTTGGGCTGTTTGTATTTCCACTAATGGGTTCTTCTCTGTGTTTTGGACAGGCCCAGCATGCATTAAAGATACTGTATTAGCGTGACTCCAGCTCACCTGCTGAGATTTACCCACCGGCACATAAAGCACTGCCCGGCCCTCGTTCTCCATGTCAATGAAGCCTTAAAAAGCATGAAAATGGGGGCCGTTGTCTCCTTTCCACAGCTGAAAAACACAGGCAGGGCCTATCACCTTCATCCTGAGTGGATATGAGCTGCTAATGACTGCTGTAAAATCCACAGGGGAGGGGGGAGAACGAGACCATCCTTCAGATTAGAGTGGGTTTTACTCAGGGTTATTTATGACCTCAGCATGTCTCACCTCTAACTTCCCCCATGGACTCATTTCAGGAGGAAACAACTGACCCTCAGTGTTTGGTGAGGAAGTCACCGTGATGACGCCTAAATTCAAAGATAATATAATTTACACAAACATCAACTTCCTGATTTAACGCAGTCAAAACACAACCTGTTTCTGACTCAGGAAACAATCCTAACATACATGTGGGTTAGCAGCAATAATAAAAGGTTATTTAACAAAAATTGATCATTAAATATTTTACCATGACCATTCTTTGTTTGTTTAAAAAGCCAATTTATGTACCTGATCCAGAGCCATGACACATATAGAGTTTTATAATCTCAAATAGTTTTCATGGCTGTAAATTATGTTCCAGTGTTGTGATATTATCAAGTAAACTTATTTGTCATTTTAAATATATTGAAGGAAAACTATGTTTCATTACTTTACCAGCTTTGTTGCTCATTCTGCTTGATTCAAAGGTAAAGCTTGACTTTTAGGATCTCAGGATCCAAAAAGCTCCTGTGAAACATGAGTCAGCACTAAACAGTGAAGCTGATTTCATAAGGCAGGACTCAGTAAACCAGTATTATAATCATAAAATATGATTTGGTTTTGCATGTGGAGATTCCTTCATGACATTGTTTTGGGATTGTGCATCAAATATGTTGGTTTAGTTCAGGGGGGGTCAAACTCAGTTACACAAGGGGCCAAAATTCAGAACTTGGTCCAAGCCAAGGGTCAGTCAATATTTATATAAAAAATACATCTTAATCTCATCAAAATATAAATGACCTTATTCCACATTATGTTCTATAGCGTTAGAAAATCTAACTTAATGGATAGAGAAAAAAGATTACATTCAGAAATACTCATCTTTAGCATTCATTTATTATGCCTTACTCCTCATCAACAACTTTTTATTTTATTGTTTCTTAAAGCCCTCCCTAAAACCCAATTATTTAAATTTACAATAACAGAAGAATAAGAAAAAGTCAATTTTCTGTTGCTCTTTCAATGCCAAAATCAAAGATTACTGAAAAAATGTAACTCAATTTTCGTGGTTTTAAAGTTGTCCATCTGTCATGAGAAGAAAGCACTGAATAAAGCGACAAAAAAAGAAAATAAATATATTTAACATTTAAAGTATTACCAGGGAAGTCTGGGTCTCTCTGCTTAGGCTGCTGCCCCCGCGACCTGATCCCAGATAAGCGGCATAAAACAGACGGACGGATGGACGTGTTACCTTTGGGACTGGATGAAATGGTAATGAGGGTCAGATTTGACTTGCAGGCCCTAAGTTTGACACATTGTTTATCTCTTATGAAGTGTGGTTCTGTGTAAAGGTTATTATGAACAATTAATATCCTATTTGTTGTAGCTCTTTGAATGACTTCCGTTTGGAGAAACAGAGTTTAAGTTTGAACAAACATGCTAACAGCTAGTCTGAGAACACAGCCGTTCACATCCATTTTGTGTGATTTGACAGCAAGAGGACAGCTCTGATGTGTGTCCCAAAATGTTTCTGTGAGCGTGACGTCAGTGTTACACAAAGCAACAAACTACTCAGACTGTTGTTCTGTGATGGACGTGGTGACCACAGTGAGACAATCAGCTCGAAACTCAACATGACAAATTACAAAACAGACTTTTCTTTATTATTTTTACTGAACATGGTTCTGATAAAACAGGTCATTTAAATTTTCAACCAAACAAAAATGAAAAAAAAAGCTGTATCTTTACAATATTCCCAAGGGTGATCCAGTGAAATAACTAAATAACTGCTGCTTGTGTGTGGTCCTGTCAGGTCGAGTGGTTCTACAGCAGATTCAGACCAGACTAGTGCTAATAAAAAGGTTTCTGATCACCTCTGGAAAAAAATGTTTTCAATGCACATTGTGGCCAATCACCTTAATTTAATAGCAAATGATGAATTTAAGCAGCAGGTGTGAGTGGGCTCTCTGCGTGAACTCAGTTTGGAGTAATACACTTGAATTATGATCAGACTGACAAGCTAACAGCTCATCAGAGCGTACCAGGACTAAAGTGGAACATTGCCATAACAAACAATCTTCAATATTTCAGTGTTTCCTGCAAACACTGTTTTATAAACCTCTGGTATCTGGAGCTTTTCCTGCAGGTATATCATCATATGTCTGCTAAAATAACAACACGTCAAGATTTATAAAACAATATTCACATAAAACACTGTAAAAGTTTCAAAGTTGGGTTCTTGGCCATGCTTGGACTAGTCTTTAGCTCATCACTCCAAACAAAATTAAACCATATTTCACCTAAGTGTGACCGCTCAAAGATCCATCCACAACAGGTAAGATATTACCTGCTTATAACCTCGCCACATTGCTCCCCTTCAAAAAGATCAGAGCCGTTGCATTAAAGCACTAACTCTACATGTTATGTCAATAAAATGTGTCGTGGTTTCAAAAAGAAAAAGTTGTTTTACGGCTCTTGTCGGCTCAGCGAAGCCACCAGGCCGATCAGTCGATGTCCAGGTGGGAGAACGATGGTTTCTTTGTTCCGTATTGATCTGCGCTGACCTTCTCCTCTGCAGCACAGCAGGAGAAATGAGAGTAAAAGCAACATTCCCTGAGCTCACCCACTCATCCCCAACTCCACTGGGTTTAATCTGCATAGCTCTACATCAATGGCTAATGTGGCCCCTTTTAATTGCTTTGATAATGGTGGAGCAAAGAGCTCCGGATCGACCAGCACTCAGATGTTTGTAAAGACCACTGACGTGGTTAAGTGCCCGACATATGTCTTAACTGCCCCCCAGGCGGTACTCCAGCTTCGGAATAAAGACACTGATGCATAAACACCACAGGCTGTCGGAGCTGGACGTCCAGCGCTGGTGTCAGCAGATCCCCGCAGACAACTTGCTGGGAGCTGGCACAATGGTGTGAAACAGAGGGAAGGTGGGGGGGATGCGCTCACTCAGCTGCTGCTGGGGGTGGGGGTGGGGGGTAACAGATGCAGATGAAACAGCCTCAGAGAGGAAAGTTTGCAGTCTGACTTCATAAAGCTGATGGAGTTCCAGAGCCAAAAGGAGAGGAACTAGTGGAGACTGGGTGGAATAAAAAAAACACAGGCTAACAACTTCCACAGTCAGGAGGCCAAACAGCTGCAGAGATTTCACATCACACCCACAAAACTGAGACGAAGACTGTTTGATGGAGCAGTTGCTTTGGTTAAACCTTGTAAATGATACAGATTTCATAAATAAAAAGTCTCGTGAGAGAAATAAATGTTTGCATATTTAATGCAGGCAGCAGTGACTTTAGATATTCATGATCCGATTGAAAGAAAACATTTCCCTGTAATCAGTCGTCTATTATCTCATCTGTACGACTGATTGATCGATTTTATGTTGGCTTACATCAAATAGCTGTGGCGGCCATCTTGAAAAGAGTTGACTTCTAAAGTTAATCAGCTGTAGATGTTTTGTTGTTAAAGTTTCATTAAAACCCAACCTGTGGTCCATGAAGTATTTTGATAACACTACTGACACACACACACACACACACACACACACACACACAAAATTGTTAGTCTTTTCTTTTCAGAGGTGGTGATATTAAAACCAAAGAAGATAAATATAAAGGTTTTAATGTATTTACTTAAATAAAACCTTTAACTTCCTGCTGCCATGACCCTTTAAGTCAGTCTTCTAAATATCTGCTGAAACCTGTCCCCGAATACATAGACTCTGTTCAGAAATAATACATAGTATTTTTATTTAGCTACAAAGCAAATCTTAAGTACTGCATCCTTTATTTTGTGAGAGAGAGACAAGTTGATTTCTTTCCCGACAGAACTGATGTCATATCAAAACAAAATTCTTATTTTTGGTTCTGCAACATAAACACGACACAGAGTGGCTGAGGTGTTAAAACTGAGCAGAAGTAACAAACAGATGCTTGCAGCATCATGTGACACAGAGCCAGAACATTTAAAAATCATGATGTCAATCAA
>JAUBOC010000001.1:7545133-7562383 GCA_032275365.1 Anablepsoides cearensis
ACATACAAAACTTTGGTTTATTCATCAACTCAGCAGTGATGTGAATAGAGCGTTTATATGTTGAAAGATGTTTTAAAAGTTAAAATGTTTAAACAACATCAACACTGACAAACATTTAATAATCTCTGTCAAGATCATTCCATTATCACAATCACATTTCTACAGGCGGCAACTCTTTTAGTCTTAATGAAAAATAGAGAAGGAAAATCTATATTTGGACTAAAAATTAGGGAAGTGGGTCCAGACATAAAGATGGGTGAATTTTCCCAAGTAAAAGATGTTCATAGTTGGTTAAATGAATGAATGAATGAATAAATGAATGAATGAATTCAAACATTGAGGCCTGTGAGAAGAATGAGGAAAAAAAAAACAAGGACAACTAAAGGAATGTGATTTTTTTTGTTATTGTGTGGTGACTGCTTGTTCATTAAATAAATTTCAGCAAATTAGCTCTCAGCAGATCTGTGTGCGGTCAGTGAACATCACTGATGTAAATTATGAGTGCACCTGATGAAAAAGTAACATCTTTCAAGAAAAGAAATGCAGAAAGCAGATTCTAGAGCAGATTCTCAAGGTTTTCTTTCAGTAAACCTAACTTCATAGAGTCTCTTGTCATGATGGCAGACACTTATCTGTTTCACTACACTCAGGGTCAACACACTCTGAGTGTCCACTAAAATCTACTTACTGAAATGTCCTCATTGTGATACACAGAGGTTTTTTTATGTGTTTCTTTATAAGCATTGTTGAAACCTCAGATACCTGGTGGTGGTGAAGAGACGGCCACCA
This sequence comes from Anablepsoides cearensis, assembly GCA_032275365.1. Classification (NCBI taxonomy): domain Eukaryota; kingdom Metazoa; phylum Chordata; class Actinopteri; order Cyprinodontiformes; family Rivulidae; genus Anablepsoides; species Anablepsoides cearensis. The sequence continues at coordinate 7,545,923 of JAUBOC010000001.1, forward strand.
ATATTAAGAGTCAGCCAGTCTGTGTGGGCTCCATGTTGGTCAGATGCAACCTTGGCTTCGTTCTGTGGGTCTGACAACAACAAACAAATCTTTATAGACACTTTGACTGACAGATGGGACTAATGCAGCTCAAAAAGCTCACCGATAAATGGATCTCCTTCTGACACATACAGCACATCGTCATCTCTGTTTAAAACACAGATATAAACCAATCAAAAACACTATTAGTCGATACACCCACTATCGTGTTAAAACCACTCAAATGATCTTACCGAATTAGGGCAATGTCATCTATGAGACCACCCTTTCCATTGTATAAACAAGAGGCTTTGATTCCCAGCTTATTGCTCGCTACAGATAATAAATCTGACAAGGTCCCATACACTGCTACAACCTAAACAGAAAAGGAAATTAATTAGTTTAAACATCAAAACAGCACGCTTAGAGATAAACTGTACCTAGCTGAGATGTCCTCGCAGCTATCATCCACTCATTTATTACAAAGAAAGAAGTGCTACATTTTTTGTTGTGTAGAAAAATACAGTAATGACTATGCGGTCCCCAGGCTACTCCCAACATCCAGATTTTGTACCCACCTTCCCATTTTTAGAGGTCCCGTTAACAAATAGGGTGACTCTTCTCATCCTTTGTGCGCTTTGGTCCAAACTAAACCTATATAATGTGTTAATAACGACGTTATTTACAGCCACTTGCTACTTGCTCTTCGAAACAAACAGCTAGCTTACATTAGACAACACACGAGACGAAAAGATGCCTTCAAAATGTTCGGGAAAAAATATTGCTAACACGGAAAAGGAGCAAATTTCTAAATTAAAGTCGATGTATAATTGTGCTAAAGGGAGAACCAGTTTTATTTTTTTATCACCTATTAAATAAATATTAAACACGAGTAGGAAAATGGGTATAAAATTCTAACTTAAGTTAATAAACATTACATTTCAGACAGCCCTTGAAAGCGTTTTTGCTTTACGGTTTATGATTGGCCAAGGAGTTCTACGTAGGCACGTTTTGTGCGTCTGACGGTCCTTCCCGGCTGCTGCTGCTAACTTTTACCAATCCTTACAGAACCAGAACACTAGCAACAGTTTATGCTTTTTTGTATAGTAATTAATTTTAATTTAAGGAGTTAAATAATTTTGTGTCTCCAAGCTAAATGTTTTGGCTTCCTGCAAAGCTTCTCTTTGGTTGCGGCAGATCCGTAGAATGCAACAACAAGGCACCACAATAGTTGTTTACAACACAAGTTTGTGAGCTACGCAATGTCTGACAAACACCATTGTTCGTGTTGCTCCCATCCTGTCTCCTCCCCCAGTGTTCACCAGACCCTGAATGAAATGGATTTTGAACGAGGTTTGCATCCATCTTTCTTATGTTTAAGACTAAAATATAGCAGGAAACGCTGTTACATGTTAGCTGGTTGTTTATGCTCATAACCTGTGTCTTCCCTGTCTGCAGGTATCTGGTCTGCTGCAATGGATGGAGACTTGGGGAGACTAAAGCTCCTTGTTCAGAAGGGGTCAGACCCAAATCTAAGAGACTCAGCTGGGTATACAGCTCTGGTGAGTTTATTCTAGCTGTACATGGTCTCTGCTCATGTTGTCAAATTTGCCATTCCTTGTTTATTTTTGGGCCGTGTCGCAGCACTATGGGAGCCGCAGTGGTCGTCTTGACGTATGTGCGTATCTTCTTGAGAATGGTGCGTGTGCGTCACCTCAGACACCAGGCGGGGCCACGCCGCTCCACCGAGCTGCTTACTGCGGTCATCTGGATGTCGTCAGTCTCCTCCTGCGATACAGAGCAGATCTGTCGCTCTGTGATGATGACGGCGCGTCCCCTTTGCATAAAGTACAAACATATCTTCAGCAACTTCAAATATGTGTTCCACAGAATCTATATTATAATATGCCCATTGCCTGTTGGTATAATGTTGTTTATCATTTGAGCAGGCTGCAGAGCGGGGACATGAAGAGGTGTGCCAGCTGCTTCTGGAGCACTGTCCATCACTCAGCAGCCAGGTCAACAACAGGCTCCAGCTACCCTACCAACTGACACAGCAGGGAGCCCTGCAGGAGCTTTTAAAGCCCCCATGATGCTTTAGACTTCTAAGATTACATAAACGGTGTAAGTGTAAAACCAAACATAAAAAACCCCGTTCTGGTTCTGTTATGAACATCACTGACTCAGGAACACAAATCATTGTCAGTACACTCCGTTCACTGTGCCATTCACAATTGCAGGTTAAAGCTCTATCATGCAATGAATACAAATATCAACACCATCCAGAAAATCTGTTGTCTCCTCTGGGCCAAAACTCACGAAAACTGTTTTGTGCACAGATGAATCTAAAGGAGAGGCACCATCTGGCCTGTTATAAATTAATTCAAAAGCCTGCATGGGCATGCATTATTGCTTATGGCATTGTCAGCCTACACATGTACAAAGACACCATCAATGAATAAAGTACACATAAATTTAGAATAACAAATGCATCTATCCATAAAAAAATGCCAGTTTTAACAGTTTTTTAGTTCCAACTTTGATGTTTTTATTATCCATTGTGAATAAAACATGAAATGATCAAACTTTTGTATTCAAGTTTATTTTACTTATTACACAATGCCTACTTTTATAATTAGTGTTGTACTACTTGCATCTAAAGCTACAGAAAAGTTTACAATCATTGCACCAGTATCGTGCAGATGTGTTTTGTTACACGTACATCAAGTAGTTGGAAACAAATATCTATAATTTATGATTAATAAGTCAGTGAAGGTGGCATTCTTTAGATGTATGTCAGTGTTCGTAATAAAAAAACAGTCTTTGTTTTTCAAAGACTGTCTTATAGTTGAGAAGTGATGCAGAAACAAAAAGTGTTTCCTTGTGAAATCCATGAACAGGAAGAAAATTAGTGTAATATATGTGAGCCATCATATCGAAATAAGGATTAAGTCAAATTTGGTCAAAATGACCTAATTATATTTTCAGATTCCTGACTTTAAAATATACATTTTGATACCTGGATCATTCTGATATCATAAATAAATCCATATACATGACTTAATTTGTCTTGTTGGTTTCAATAATACATAAATATTTGGTCTGAATCTTAATTTTATTTAATTTTAATGAGAATGTTTTGATGTCCTTATAAAGAGGAAACTCAAATTATAATTGAGTATTAACATTTCCCAGCGGAAAAGAAACAAAACATTTCTAGCTCACATGAAAAATCTCAAAATTTTGTTGCTACTGCTCAAAAAAGTGTTTCAAAAATTTGCTTTATGATTATATTTCAGACGGTTCATTCAAATGATACATTGATAAAGCATTAACTCATTATGTTTTGACAAAAAACAATATTTGCAAACGTTTTGATCAAAACACTATATTTGCCTATTTCTCCACATATCACTTTTGGACTTAATCCTCATTTCGATGTGATGGGTCACATATGTGGTGCTGAATATTGAACAAAGTGTATTGAACATATCAGAGAAAAAAAAATGTATATTTTTGAATCAGTGTGCTCTTTGTTAAATGCTGCAGGTAGAGGATGTTACGTCACCCTGCAGCTGCTGCCCTCACCGTCACATTAGTGCCTGTTTTCTTTATATCATTCTTTACTATCAGGCCAGTATAGTGTCTGTGTTGTTCACTGGTTTGGTTTTGTCAGATTAATATAAGGTGATCAGTTCTGGGCTGTTTGAGTCCCTGACAGCAGAGGGCAGTATTGTATTATTTTAAAAACTTCCTTCATAGATTTTTTTTCTTCCTTTGAGGCCTCTATGTAAATTTAATGGCAGCTAAGAGGGGGATGTGATTCAGTCTATTTAGCATACTGCTGGAAACTTTAACAGTGAGAGTTTGGGAAAGAGAGAAAAACAACCATTACAGCTGAGGGTAAGCCATTGTGAAGAAACATCTGTCTGTAAACAAAAGCAACAGATGTTGAAGGATTTTCTCGAATTGAAAATGTTTTTTGATATCACTGGCCAGAGTAGTCCTTTACATTTTGATTTGTTGGAAAACATCAAACAGTGCTGGGATGTTAATATCAAAACTTTCAAAATCTGAAGGCCAAGCATTCCTTGAAATGTAATTTGCCCACTATTTTTGGCACCAGTTTTAGACTGAGATCATCTTGTGTATGAAGTCAATTTGGTCAAACCTAAAAAAAAATAATGCTATTTAAGCTCATGCTCAGAGCTTGTGTTGTATATGATTGTCACAACTAACATACAAAACTTTAGCTCAATAAATGTAAAACTGAGTTGTAGTTATTTGTGTTTTATGTGGCGGCCATCTTGAACTGTGTTGACTCCATCAGTTGTAGATGTGATTCTTTACTGTAGGTTTACATTACGTTTGAAGACAGAGACTGCAAAAACATGATCGTCAGTCTCAGGCGTTAAAAAAATCTGATTTTGTCCTCTTGATCCTGGCAGGATTTATTCATACCTTACAGGGCCACGTTTCCACATACATCTTTAATCAATGTTCATATTCAAAAGGAACACTGACTAAATTCCTGGGGATGAATAAAAGTAGTGTTGTTGATTCCTCAGACAGATGGAAATACTTTTAGCTGTTGCCTGGCATCCTTGTTCAAAGCATGTTAAATATGTAACACATGCACATACAGGAGGTGGATACCTCTCTCCACATAGATGTACGCAGCATTAAGAAGTCTTGTCTTCCAGCGGCCCACGTGAATCTGAACCCGGGACAGAAACCTTCGGCTGCAGGCTGAGGAACTTTCATTGGGTCCGCTGGTGGGTGGTGTTTCCAAACTAGCATCAAACCACATCCATGCCGTGACTGGAGGGGTGTCCGGCCACATCTGGAGCTCATTGCTTCTGACGCCACACAGAACAAGGAGATGGGGGTGTTGGAGCGGGGTTAGAATGGGCTGGGATGGGGGGTCTTTCAGCTCGGAGGAGCCAGGAGAGCTGTTTATGCTCAGTGACAAGTTTCTTTTTCCATGCAGCTGAGGAGCTGTAACAAGGATCAGTCATTGTGACTGCCAAACATCAGTGAAGGCAGCTCGTTTAAAAACCAAAGGCAAAGAAAATATTTGATCTGAAGTGGATATAGGAAGTTTAAGTTCACTCCAGAGCTACCAAAATATAAATAACATCTAAAAGCCAAATGAAGATGATTATGCCCTTAATGTCATTGTACAGAGCACGATGAAATTACAGTAAAAATGCTAGCTAAAATAGCAAAAAGCTAGCTAGGATTAACCCCATCTCTTTCTGTTTGGTGTCAGCATCAGTAAACAGATGTGGGCGGGCACGCCTCCAGTCACAGCATGGATGTAGTTCAATGGTTGGAAGGAATCTGAAAGTAGCAAAACACCAACTCAAGGAGATAACTGGTTGGCTGAAAGTAGCAAAAGGCTTGGTAAAACTTTGAATTAGAGGAATGGAAGCTTAAAAGGAAAACACAACAAATACCTATAGCTAAAGGCAAACAGCTTGTTAAAGCATAAAGTGACAAAACATTAACTTAAAAACTACAATGCAATCTAAAAGTAGCTAAATGAAAGCTAAAAGTATCATAAGGGAAGTAAAAGGTTAAAAGCAATAAAAGAGGTTACAATATATCAGCATAATGGTAGCTAAAAGAAGCAGAACACTAGCTAAATGCTAAAAGTAGCAAAGGATTAGCTAAAAGCACGAGAAGTTACAAAAACCAAAACTCATAGAAACCTTCTCTTGATTTGTTATGATTGAGGGCAGGAGTGAACCCAGGATGCAGGCAGACTCAAGGTACCAAAAAAAGGTATTTATTTAAACAAAAATGCTGACAAGGCAGCTCAAAAACTTACTTAAACAAGGCGATGCAAAGACACCATGAAAGCTGTGAACAACACAAACACCAACAGCAACAATGATCCGACAGACCAGTGAAGACCAGACACAGAACTTAAAGGTGAGACTAACAAGGACAAACAAGAAACACCTGGGGGAGAAACATGAGGTTCAGGTGTGAGTGGGCGGGGCCAGAGCAAAGGCAGACAGGAGGAAGAAAACAGATGACAAGACAGAAAACCAGAATAAAACATAAACACAGACACCAATCATGGCATGATTGGGCCGAACATTTTGACAAATGAGTTGCTTTTTGACAAAGTGCCTAAAACCAGATTGTGAATTACTTACAGAAAAATAAAAAAATAGAAAAACAAAAGATCTGGATCAGGTTGGCCTATCTTCATCTCCAGCAGATTAAATCATAGTCAAAAGTACTTCAATGGAAAATTGACCTATTTTCTCGCAGTTTTTCCACAATTTTGCGTCACCGACTTGTCTCAACGGTGAGATGCCACATTGAGCAGCAGGCCCGCCCACAGCCCTCCTCTAACTGTCTTTTTACCAAAACATGATCAAAGTCAATGGTTTCAGATTTGTGAGGTAATGAAAACCCTCTGTGTCACTCAGAATGTCGAGGGGCCTCATTTGGTATTGATCATTTTTCTTGAGCTGCTTTGATTTTCAGCGCTGCTTTGCCCTTTTATGTGGAAACACTCACAAAAGGCCATTTCTTTTGTCTTTAAAGCAAGCCGTTTGAACAAACGTCTCAACAAAAGCGGGTGAAGATGGAGAAGTTGTGGTTTTTCTGAGAAATTTCACGTAATGTGAAGACTTGGAAAGAACTCCGTAAGTTTGAGGAATTTGGTCCGTTGCTCTATTTAGCGAGATTTATTTGGAAAGCAATGAAACTTCCTGGCCCTGGAAGCCACTTCCACCGTAATGAGTCCAAGTTAAACCAGGACTGGATGTTATTTTCCTCTGAAATAGAAGGTGGTCTGTGTGACATGCCTGTGTGGAGGGATTTTAAGACTGTAACCTTATTTTAAGCAGCACTTTAGTCTGTGAGTGAATAATGAAAGCTATTCTGCTGTGTGTACTTCAGTCTCCTCCATCTGTAAGATTTACAGCCTCTGTGCTATTCTCAAAGATTATTATTTTTATTGTTATTATCGATATTCTCTAGTTTATTATTTCCGACACCATGTAGTAATGTTTTGTAATGTTGTGTACACATGTGTTCAGATTTTAATGAACCTTTGGAGAAATAAACACAGGGTGTACACCTGCGTCTCATTAACTTTGGAGTCAGCCCAATTCAAGATGTCCGCCGCTGCACACTGAACTAAAGAAACACCAATATGGCTGTAATTTAGTCAGTTCTGCAAATATTGAGCTAAAATTTGGCGTGATAGTAGCTGAGAGTCATTCACTCTGACTCCAAGTGTTACTTATTGGGCAGGATCTTTGCTGCAAACTTAACGCACATAAAGTTTTTTCATGATTTGACTAAAATATTTATAATATGATGTACTGATAACTCATTTATATGATGATCTTATTCTGAAACTCTGACCTTGAAGGCAACTTCTTCAGGAAATGCTAGGCCTTTAATTTCTGTTTATGCGTTTAAAGATAGAAGGGTCATCTGGGGCTTATCTCTCTGTCCACCTGCATGAGACTAATGCCAGTCTCTGGTTTCCCAGCCGGCCTGGCAGAGCCGGACTTGTCTGAGCTTTCCCAGAGTAATCAGGTAAATGGCTGGCAGATGGGCACGCACTGAGATGTGGAGGGCCAGACTCTGAAATGGCGAAAACAGCCTGACATTGTGTATCCTGCACCGGGGTGGTGCACGGGCGAGAAAGGAGGGAGGAGGAGGAGGGCGTGTGTGTGTGTGTGTAATCAAATATACGAGAGCTGCGCTGCGGAGATGCTGCATAATCCAGTTTGGGCCCACTCCCACTTCAAAAGAAGCATGTCGTCTGCTGGCTGATGTGATGTTGCAGGTCGTTGCAGGCCGGATCGTGACGAGATCCATGAGTCCAGAGGCTGCAGCTCAGCTCTCCCAGGATCAGGATGCTTGTGATATCTGTGATACATGTCCCTAGATTTAGATTTAAAATTAATTTGAATGAAAATATTTCCAATTTGCAATGAATCAGAGTAAAAGTTAAATGTTGAAACTCAGAAATTGATCTATTTTTTGGGAGGAAAAATGTTCATTTTGAATGTAGCTCATAGTTGAGAAAGGATTGTGTTTTCTTCGGTGGATCAACCCCTCTGCTTTTAACAACGGTGTAAAAATGGAGGTCCTGAGGAGACCAGCTGCTGGAGGTTTTGGAGAGGAATGTTGTCTCGTTCTTGTCTGATGGAGGATCTGTGCAGGGACCGATGACTGGGTCTCAACCATCAGTCATGATTGCACCTCCTGTGTTGTTGTGGCCATATCTTATTTTCACAGATGTTTTTTTTTATTTCTGGAATGGCCTTTAACGTTCCTTTATATTGATTATGGAGATGTAATCTTCTCAAAAGCATTCAGGGAAAACAACATAAGCTGTTCCACATGACTCAGAGGACGATTAACGAAGCTTTCTGAGCCACATATCTGAGTCCATTTATAACAGACTGTTGTTAGAAATCACATTGTAATTGATCATCAGTCAAATTTGCAAACAGCTCTGCATAGTGTCCATAAACATCTCTGGATTTGTTTTTTCTTTTGTTTTTTTGTTCTTGAGCACTGGAGTTTTGCAGCTTGTTTGCCTTCTAAAGGAATCTAAACCTTCTGTTTTCTTTATTTTCTGTTTAGTCTGTTTTTAATGACTTCAGATTTCATTGTTGGCACCTGAACAGTTTCTCATGAAAACCAAGCCCACATCTCACGCACAATGAGTTGTTTTTACTGTTTTTGAATGAACACGGTAGACTAGACAGCATAAACCTAAAAGTTTATTATTTTATTGTGGCTTGAAGTGAACAAAGTATTGGGTATTTACATTTTCACATACTGATTTATTCATCAATCCAGTAACAGAGAATCAGCCTGGCGCTGTCAATCGTCTTTTTTACCACTGAGAATGTAAAGATAAATATATATACTTCCTTATTCCTTACACCAATTCTACACAGACACTTGAGTCCTAATTTATTGATCAGATTAGATTTTTAGGCTTTCAGACCCAGAAGATAAAACAGTTGCAGAGGTGACCAGTGGTCATAGCTAAAACTGCAAAGCTGGCACCTTTTCCGTTACGAAGTCCTCGACAGCAGCAAGCAACAAAACAAAGAGTAAACAGCAAAACGAGTGCAGTAAACAGCAAAATGATCCCCATGGTGGTGACAATACCTCCATTCAGCGTGGATCACTGCAGGGAGCGTAACATGGAGCTGCACGTGTAATTGAACAAGATGGGTACGCGGATGAACCGGGACTCATGGGGGGTGCGCTGTTTTTTTTCTGTCAGCAGGTGCCCAGCACACACTGGGCCATTCATATGCACATTCCTGTGCCTCTGCCCGACTAGCAGGTTCCTCCCGGCCACTTAGGGCAGAGGCTGACACACACAAAAGCTCTTCAATTTGCCTCAGACAACAGGCAGCATAAAGGCCCAGAAAGCCACGACAGCATTATGTCAAAGAGCTGGCTGGGTTGGTGAGGGGAGCCTGGGGGGGTGGGGGGCTGCTGATGGATGGATGAGGGCAGCATATAGTGGAAGGCCCGGCTGAGGTTTTTGCGCATAAAGGAGGATATTTGTACTTGCTGAGTAACAACGGAATGCAAACAGAAAAAAAAGAAGAAGTGGGGACAATAAAACCCCACGTTGAGGGGGGGTGCGATGAAGGAGCTGCGAGGGAAATCATCATGCAAAGCGGCCATATTGTTCACCCTGAGGATTGCATGACCGGGCTTGTGCTCGTGCTGATGTGTGGCTTCGCCTGCCTTCAGTTTGCCTTCTTTGCATCGGCCTTTAAACAGTGTCCGGCGCATTTCCTTACGCTGAAAAGACGAGGAAGGATCAGAAATGTTTGGCCTGAGCTTTTGTCAGCTGGGTCTAAGCAAAGATTTAACTGACTTAACAACCCGCACTATGTAAGATAATGACTTATTTGCATTATCTCTTCTTTTGTTGATAGCCAGCGTACATTAAAAAGAAAACATACCTGCTCTGTGTAATTATTGATACAAAAAAATCTACTTCATGCCTTCCCTTTACAGCCTTTCTGTCTGGTCTTGTAGGTGAGCGCTGTATGAGTTTCTTGAGCTACCCAGGCATGTGCACATCACAGCTATGAGTTAATGATTAATAGACCTTGTTTTCAAATTACCTCCACATATAGGCTGCTGCTTTCACTCTGTAATGTGGAGTGGTGTGCCTGTACAAAAATTAAAGGGCTGGCATTATGTAAGTTTTAAATTAAAGTCATCGTTTCGTCAGAATCTGTATCTTTTTTGCTTTTGTTAGTTATTGTTTGTGTTTTATAATTAGGTTGACTCCCTTTTGGTTATGCTTTTAGTTTTCAATTGTTTAATCTTTTCTCTTGTTGCGGCTGCAGCCACTTCTCTCATCCGGCCCAGTCCTGTTTGGTCAGTTTCACTTCATCAGTTATCCATCGTTGGATCACATGTAACATCCGGTTCTCCCCAATACTCCCCATATTTCAACATGCCTCCATTTGCTGCTTCAAGTTCTGCAAGTTTTGCTGCCATGTCAACGTTTTTGTTGTTGTTTTTTATTTTATTTTTAAAATCAGTCAGTTTGTCCATCCGTTTGTCCGTCCATTATCTTCCGCTTGGCCCAGACCTCTCTTTCCACAGCTACCTCTTCCAGTTCGTCAGGAACGATTCCAAGATGTTCCCAGTCACTCCAGCGTGTTCTGGGTCTCCTCCCAGTAGGAGGCCTCCAGAAGGCAGCCTTACCAGATGCCCGGACCATAATGATCCATATTAACTGAACTTCTCACCCTATCTCCCCTGAAGGGGTCCGACTTACTGCCAGCAATGCAAACCAACTCTCGCGCCGCTTGTATAACGACTGAATAACCTCTTCATCTGCCTTATATGTGCTGAAATCAACCAACATATTTTTCCTTATTCATTTGCTCCAAACTTCCTCACCCCTGCTCCGCTCTCTTAGGTCTGCGACACATCACCCGCATCTTGCCATCAGTGGAAAACAATAAGCAACCAAAGGCACAAACAGTCACCATATGCTGTGAATTCTGCCGAAGCTTTGAAGCGCTGCCTAACCCTCGTTTTATCATTAACAGACTTGCGCACGTCTCTGGGGAATTCTTTATTTGCGACACACAGACTCTCGTACTGAAAGTGAGGTCTATAAACCATATCTGAGACCTCACTGCTGTTGCATCAAAGATCTTCTAGGTTGTGTTTTTTCAAGCTGAAACTGTAAGATGTGGCCGACGACTGCACGCGCGCATAAAACTCTCACTGTTAGCTGCTCTAATAAGCATGCTTGGTGTTTCTCTGGTGCTGTCAGATTCCCTTTCCATTAGGAGAGCAGCGTAAATGATTTGGGTCTTTTGGTATCCGTATATTATTACAACAGTAGAAAGAAATTTGCACAATTCTAGTTTTTTTTCCCACCACAAGAGTTTCAAGAGAAGAAAACTATCTGTGAAATAAGTGGCAACAATCAACCAACAGTTGTTTAAGAACAGAGAAACAGGTTTGTTCCCATAAAAGAAAACTCGTATTCCTTCGGCTTTGTGATGTTTTGGACTTTTAACTTTCTATTTACAACACGGTCGTGAAAATGCTCTGCATGTTCTCATAACTAAACTATGAGAACGGTGTTCTCATAGCTAACAGAGGAAGAAAACAAGTAACCATCCCATAGTTCCTTTGAAGCAGTGGTCCAACAATTTACTACTGCAGGCCAGTAACATTCTTATGGAATTATTAACGATGCTTTCAAAAATACTTGCCTAGTTCAGCTTTTCTTTTTTTTTTTCAGGAAACACAAAAAATGAATATAATGGTATTGGGCCTCCTTTTGAAGTATTGATTGACATCAGTGTGGAGTGTCATGGAGGTGATCAACCTGTGGCACTGCTGAGGTGTGATGGAAGCACAGCCTGCTTTGACTGATGGTCTTCAGGTCATCTGCAGTGTTAGTTCTGGTGTCTCTTACTTTCCTGTTGATAACAGCACAGAGCTTCTCTCTGGGGTTCAGGTCAGGCCTGTCAAGCACTAACACCATGTTGAACCAGGTTTTGGTGCTTTTGCCAATGTGACCTGGGGCCAAGACCTGCTGGAAAATGAAATCAGGATCTTCATAAAGATTGTGAGCAGAAAGACGCACAAAGTGCTTTAACATTTCCTGTGTTGACTGTGGACTTGATAAAACCCAGTGGACCAATAGCAGCAGATGACATTTAACTGACTGTGGAAACTTCACTCTGTACTTCAGCAACATGGATTCTGAGCCTCTCCACTCGTCTTCCAGACTCTGGGACATTGATTTTCAAATGTCATTGTCAAATTTATTTATAAAGCACTTTTAAAACAGTTGAAGCCGCACCAACGTGCTGTACAGAAGTCAATAAATACACTATTTCTAATAAAAGAAAACAATCTTAAAATAACTTACAACAATTGCAATAAATCACAGACTGAAATGCCATAGAGTAAAAATGGGTCTGAAGAAGCAACTTAAAATCATTCAAGCCTTGAGCAGACGTGGTATAAGAAGGCAGATTATTCCATAAATTGGGAGCCATTACAGCCATCTGGCCATCTGGACCGTGGGACAGCTAGTACATTTTGATTACTTGACCTTAACGATCTCATTTTCGAACGTATATGTAACAGATCTGTTGCAAAGTGATGCAAAATGTGCTTGAATCTGAAAAGAGGATATTAGAACATTAAGTAACAGTCCAGTTTTTTGTCTCCTCAGCAAGACATGTCTGATGTCTCTGGTTCAGGAGTAGCTTGACTTGAGAAATAAGGCATTTGCAACTCAGGTCTAAAGGTAATTATGACTTCACTCCTGCCCAGACTGCCAAGAGTACTAAATGTATGTATTATTTACATTTTCTGAGATACTGAATTTTGGAATTTCATTACTTGTATGGGTGGATCAGGTGGCTGAGTGGTTAGGGGAGCCGTCCTCCAACTAGAGAGGTGGGGGTTCCATTCCACTGCTATTAATCACATGTCAAAGTGTTCGTGGGCAGGACACTGCACTGAACCTACTGCCACTGATGTGTGGCCCATCCGTATTTGAATGTGATCTAAAGCAGTGATTAGTCTCAATGATTTATTCAGAGGCTTCACGGTGGCTCTGATGGTAGAGCTGTTGCCTCTCAGCAAGAAGTAAGTAAGTAAGTAAGTAAGTAAGTGGACATGTCTGAGTCGAATATAACTCCCAGGTTGCGAAGACTCTGGTGGACAGCTGGACACAAGGAGCCCAGCTGCTCTTTAACCTTAGGATGTCCCTAGGTGTTAACATTTAAAAAAAAAAAGTTTTCGTGGTATTCACTTTTTTTTATCTGCACTTGTAAATCAAATCTCACTTAAGTCTCACTCTTGACATATAAAGGGATAGAATCAAATAACTTGATCATCTGAGGGTGTTGATTATTTTATTATTATTTTACCATAGGTGGCCAAAATTGTGAGAGGATGATTTTAGATAAAAGAAGCTCATTTTTGCTAAAAAAATTAATAAAAATAACTTAAGGTGATTTTTTAAGAAGGTGACATTATGTTTTTAAATTGGAGCTGGCACAGTACAAATATTGCACATCTTTCTGTCAAGAACTTAGTTTAACATTAAACCTGACATGAAGTGAGGTCTGCAGTCTTCTGCACTTACTCAGCAAAAAACACATTTTCTGAAAGGGAATAACAAAGTGTATTTTACTGCCCTGTTTAGCATTTCATCAGAATCATATTATATTGTGTTCTATAGCATCATGCCTTGTAATGCATTGTATCATTTAATGCTGGGGTCTCAAACTTGACATTCTGATTTGTACATATTAGGTAAAACGTTTGGAGCAACTAACAACATGCAAATATTTTTTTAAATCAAATTTACTTACAACATAGAACCAGAAGAGGACATTTTACCTACAAAGTTGCTCTAACCTTAGACATGAATATTATAATCATATTAAATAAAGTGACCTGTACAAGACACTGTATCTGAATGCTTGTGTTAAAAGTTAAAACAGTGAAAATACAAGCGGGAAAAATGACATCATCTTCCTTCAGTGAGCTGCTTGTTGTAAGTCACTTAAGACTTCAGTTTAGCAATATGTACATTACTTACCATGTTGAATGCTGAGAATAATAATTGTCACCTATAAGTTGGTGAGGCAAATCAATAATTTAGTGTATTGCTATATGATGTTGGGTTGTATTAAATCAGATCATACAATTGTGTTGTATCAGATTTTATCATACCATGTACCAACAAATAGATCTGCTGGTTTAATTTGAAATTCAGGTTTGCTGCTTTATTACACTGACTACATAAAGTTGGTGAAGGCCAGTTCAAACTGCACCACAGCAGAACTGTGTACGTCACAATCATCAAATGAAGATCCAACGATAGATGGAGAACAGAGGTTCTTTAGTTTTTGTGCAACTGGATCAACTTTTTTTTCTAATAATCAGCAGGAAGAAAGTATCGAAATGTATCACTGACTGCCTGAATGAAAAATGAGTGGTTTTCTTTGTGAGAATCATGAAAAGGAGGAGTCTAAAATCTATGCATGATCTTGAGCAGAAAGAAATACAATCTTGGGTTTTTATCTTGCCTGTGGCCTTTTGGACAGATTACTGCTCCTTAGACAGCACCTGCATTGATTCATTTAACTTTTTGTGTCTCTTATTTTCAGATCTTGGCAAAACCACACATCCTGTAATAATTATGTAACCATTTTTCCCCTTTTCTTACATTTTTTAATAAAAGCTTGACTCAAAGCACTTCAATCTGAGAAAGTGGCTCCTGTCTGGTGTCTCCTAAAGAGGAAGTCTTCCTTTAACTTTATTCTGCTGGATGTGTGAGACAGCAGACGTACGAGCTGAGGGAGACCCAGGGCCCACAGGAGACACAAACCCTGACTTGTCAATGTCCTCACTGAGACTGCGGGCAGATCCTTGGATAAATATGCTTACCTGCTGATTCTCCACCTCTGAGCATTCTGATAGTTTTCAGGTTTAAATCCTGCTGGTCTGTTGGGCTGACAGAGTTTTTCATGATAATTTGAAATAGGTCTGGATGATGTCTGTAGGTAAGAGCAGACTTTGGAAATCCATGAAAGGTCCCGATCGGCCCCAGAGGAGTTACAGGATTGTGGTCAAAGCTGGACATGGTTGGAAGGGGTCGGCGGGCCCCTCACATTTGTTGTGGGCTGTTTCTGGTTTGGACACAGCTACAACTCTGTCAGCAAGCCTGTCACTCTAAACAGACCACCAATCCAAACACACGACCAGCAATTTTCTTCGTTTTTTTCCACAGGAAAATGTTTTAACCAAAACACACAGTGTGAACTCAGTTTTAGACAATCTGGATTTCTTTCCTGAACGTTTTACAGATATTTTTTTGTTTTGTTTTGTAAAGTCATTTAACTCTGACCTGTGAATGATTCAAACTTCTAAAAAGGTTCCTTTACTTCAGGGATGAATCAGTGTTGGGTCTAAACACAACGGACAACTTAGTAAGAAACAAATTTGAAATGATCTTTGGAAAAACACAATTTATTTCTAGTTTTTGTTTTGTTGAATTTATGCAAAAAACACCTCAACATTCAGAAAATAACAAGAAAATGATTACCAAAAAACAACATTTGATCCACTCAGCGGAAGAGCAGGACTTCATGTGTTTTTAAGATTTTTTTGGTTTGTTTTTAAGGGTGTAGCTCATCCAACCTTCAACCTTCATGTGTTCATAGGCCAGTTTCTCCATTATGCTCAGATTTTTAAAGTAGAAACACATCACATCAAGCTGAGAATGCCAAAGGGTAAGGTAGACATTAGTAAGAAAAACCTAACAATGCATCACTGCCTGCATGCAAGAGTTAAAAAACTAAAACTATTTTATGTGAAGAAATAAAGGAGTTGAGCTGTTTTGATCAAACCTTGAAAATGACATAAGGTGCAATCTTGTGATATAAGATCTGCTGAGGATGACTCAGCTACTACCACATCATTTTTAAATCCATTTTTTTTAACCAGGAAGTCCCTCAAGATTACTGTAAGAACAGATATTTTACTCTTCGGTGACAAAATCCTTTACAGTAAGTTTTAGTTTTGTCTGGAGATTTTTTTCAAGACCAAGATGAAACATTGAGCTGAATATCTGTAAAAATAACTGACTTTTTTACATTTTTTATGTGTGCTGCGGTAGATAAGCTCTTGAACTGAATTGTCTCCAAAAGCTAATTAATTGTAGATATACATTAAATTATTATTTCATGAAAGTTTAATTTAAACCTTGTGAAATATTTTAGGAACAGACACACAGTGAGGGATGTTGTGTTGATGCATTTTCACTCAAGACAGGTTTATACTGAAAATACTAGATAGATAGATAGATAGATAGATAGATAGATAGATAGATAGATAGATAGATAGATAGATAGATAGATA
>JAUBOC010000001.1:7562483-7574700 GCA_032275365.1 Anablepsoides cearensis
TAGATAGATAGATAGATAGATAGATAGATAGATAGATAGATAGATAGATAGATAGATAGATAGATAGATAGAGTTCAGGTCTGTCCCCTTTGTGTAACCCCCAACCCTAAAGACAGAGGATGAACAGCCAGCACATGTCGAGGCACAAATCAGTTTGTTACGCCATTCTTTAATCCAACTACAAAGCCGGGCGTCATGTGTCTCTGCAGCCTCAGCTGTCAGTCATTTGTCAACTCTGACAGGAAATCAAAGACCACATGAACTCTCCAGATATGAACCGAGCGTTTCATCCATCAGAGTGAACTTTGCATTTGTGCTGAGCTGGCTGAGCTGGAATTCTGATGCTCTTTGAAATCATGCCAAATCTTTAAGCCTGAACATTAAAGCTTTTTTTATTATTATATATTCAACTTTTTTTATTTATAGTTCCATTGAACAGGAAGTTGATGAAAGTGCCCACTTTCTGGGGGGAAATGAATTGTTTTATTTGATGACAACCTGGAAAAAAAGACACACATGATGCACACATTGAGCCATTGGACTCTAATGAAGCTCCAACATGATAGGCACAAGTCCCAACATTTAGTTTTTTAAGTTACATTTACAGTTCCCCTTATACTGCATTCAAATGATGCTGTAAACCTGTGCTTGTAGGCTGATTCTGCCTCATATGTATTTTGTTAGTTTTGGGATCAGGACTGCCTGTTTTATTTCTCTAAGGCAGTGCTCTTTCTCTGCCTTGACACACCTTGATTTGAAGGAATGAGTGATTAACAGGCGTCTGCAGAACTTAAGGAACCTGCTGAAGAGCAGGGAACCAACTAAAAGATGACAGAGCAGGATGCAAAGTGTTTGAGATAACTGTAGGGTCGCTGTCTGTCTGTTGATCAGCTACTCGGCTGTTTTGTTCAAAGTTTGGAGGAGCTCTGCTGGAGTCTGGAGAGAAGCTGTGGATGGCAGGGGGAACCAGGTTCCTTCAAAGCGCTACAAACTTGCGACAAATTGAAGAGTTGCAGCCCTAAAACCGGAAGTTTGGTAGTTTGCCCTTCAAATTAAAAGGCCTGTACTCGAATTGAAATTTATCACCAAAAAATATAGCAGTTATCCTGATAATTGATGGCGTTTTAGCAGTTTTGGTCATATCCACGGATCATGTTTGTAGTCATAACATGAAAATAACATTACTCGCAGTCTTTCTCAATCATTGTCAAATGTCACTCTCAAAGTAGGCCTATGTGTTGTGAATGACTCTTAGCCACGCTACCCTGTCAAATTTCAACTTAAAATCTGTAGAACTTACTGATTTGTAGCCACTTATGTCTTGGCTAAGTTGACTAGATGTGGGAGTCATTTTAAACTGAACTCACCCCAAAAGTTAATTATTTATAGATGCAGATCAGATGATTATTTACTGAGAGTTTCATAAAAATCAGTCATTTGCTTCGTGAGATAATTTACTGACAGAAAAATGGTTTAATAACAATTAATGGCAAACTTTTAAACAAAAAACTCAGGCAATGAGCAGCAATTGAAGTGAAGGGCTTCCAGCTAACATCACACCAAATTTTAGAACATTATCTGTGAAATACATTGATGTTTATGCCTATTGATCTAAAAATGTGTTCAGCTGTAGATTTGCATCCAGAAATTACTTTCTGAAAGTTTCACTCAAATGTGCCCAGTGTTCAGTAAGAAATTTTGCTGACAGACAAACACAATTGAAGCCAACTGTACAAACACAACTTTTAGGTGAAGATCTTAACCAATGTGTTGTGCTTAGAGTATGTGCAAAGGATGACTCCCAGCTACCACCACACTAAATTTTAGCTCAATACTGTTTCTGTAAAGTTGTCTGAGTTGTCAGAATTTTTGTGTGTCATGGCTGTGGCTGCCGTCTGGATTAGGTTGACTCTTGTTAAAATTAAGCAGCTTATAGTTAAAGTTAATCAGTGAAAGATGTTCATCCATTTACTATTTATGAAAGTTTTTTCAGAAAATATCATGAAACGTACACCTCCTGATTCATGAGAATGAGATACTGTATTTTGCTAATGGTACAGAAAAAGGACATACATGTGATGGTTAAAATAAAATAAAAAATAATATAAAAAATAAAATAAAATAAAATTTACATTTCTCACTGTCTTTTATTTTGCAATCAGGGACCGGAAGTGTAAACAGTCTCTGCGCTCAGTGCGCTGAGGAGCGAAGAAGAAGAAGAACGTGCATTCTCTTAGATTTTAAGAGGGGGAGGTCTGCCTCTGCTCAGCGTTTCTCTGCCACGAACTGTCGAATTTTTTTTCCCAAAGTTAGTTTAAGTTTTGTCTTTCTCCCTCAGAAAGTTTATCACAGTGCGGTATTTGTTCTATGATATTTTGTTAGGCTGAGTTGAACAACTTTAGGGAGCCGAGTTTCTAAAAGTGAGGACCGCAGATTTCATCGCGTGCGAGTTGGGATAAAGGGATTACCAAAAAACCAGCCTCACTCGCTCAGTTTCTTCAGACCTGGCTAGCTTAGGTAAGATAAAAGAAAGTCGGCGCTAAGGCTAAAATAATAAGAACTGACAAAGGAAACACTTTGTTTGTGTTCGTGGCTCTCGGAGTGGGGCGACATTCTTTTTTCTTTTTTCCACTCAAGTTTTGGCTGAAATATGCACAAACTTGTTAGCTAAACATCGATAGCTCGGCGCGTGAGAGCCTCGTTATCGCTAAAATTTGGACTATACACGATTAATTTTGTTTTAAGTATTTTTATTATCATCATTTTGGAAAAATTTCTGCATCCAATCTCGGCTGAGGACTCTTCCTTATCTGACCAACACTGGCTGCTTCACGGCTCCCCGCCATCAAGGTGAACTCTTCTATTACTTTCATTTGTCTCCATTTTATTTATCCTTTACAATTTTGGTCATTAAAGTGGCGATTTGATATAAATAAACTAAAAGGGCTTCATTTGCTAAATAAAAGTAGAAAAAGTTGCTTTTAAAATGGCAAGTTAAAATGTTTTTATTCTAGCTTTCGACTCCATTGTTTTTGTTCTGAAGTTTTTTTTTTAACTTTAACTGTTTTCAAATGATAATGTAACATTTTGCTGTCTTTTTTTCTCTCTTTTTTCTTTTTTTTTTTTTAGAACAGACTTGTAAAAAAATAAATGGGTTTTTCTACAGGCATTCTCATCACATTAAAGACAGCGACTAGAAATCACTTCATGCCATAATTTCTTGGGTTTTATTGAGTCTTTGTGCTCTTCAGAACTGTATTTAAATGTTTGTGAATTCTAAAATATTCATTAACCTCCCTAGCCTCAGACAAATTTCCAGAGAATCTGCAATAAAGTTCCATCTCCACCCAGATATGATGTAAAGTTGTGTCTTTAAACTCTTTGTGGACATATCCTGGTGATCATTATTACATCTAATGAAGCCTGAGTTTAATGAAGGACCTGGTGTTATGTAAACCTCTAAATGTTGTGTTTTAAAAGGAGAGGGAGAAAATGAGTGGTTAAAAGAAGCAGCAATGTTTGCAGGGAGTTCATCAAGGTATTTTATTCTGATGTGTGTAATGAGAAGTGGAGACCAGTTATGCCCTTTAATTTACCTGCTCCCCCAACACTTGAGCTGCAGTGCTTTGATTAATGGAGGCTTCAACATTAAACAATTTCTCAACTCTTAAACAGATCAACATTTTGCAAATAAATATGTGAATTCAAGAAATCTTTTTTTTTTTAAAAGTGTAGCATCTGATCTTCAAAACAGTTTTAAAAAGTCATAATTTAAGTGGCAGAGCATCTCATGAAATTGATTGCCTGTACGTTTTAGTGGAGTCACATGACACCTGGTATCCTGTTACGACACGCTGCTGGAAAAGCTCTGCCTCAGATTGTGTAGCTGTGAGGTGAGAGAAAAAAAAGAAGACAAGTGAGGTGTGCGTTTTGTGAAAACAGTAGCCTGGGGGAGACTGTCTGATGCTCCTGTGTCCACTGAACTGCAGCCATGTGCAGACCAGCCTGTGTCTGGCTCCCAGCGCAGACTGAAGTGGAAAGGGTGGGGAGGTGGCGATACGGAATCAGGGAGCTGAGGAATTTTATGCATGGATGCCAGTGAACAGTAATTACGATGCAGGCCGTGTTATGGGTTAAGACTGTAACTTTTGTCTTTGTGTAATGAGAGAAGCTAAATATGTCGTGCATGTTCTAATCAGTTTAGTTGAGCCCCCTTTTTAAGTTTGGCTGATATCCAGGAAAACTCTTTCATTTCTTTCAAGCGTGGACAACTAGTGGGTTTCTGACCAGACGTTTAATTGTGTTCCTCTTTTCGTAAAGCATTAAAATGTCAACTGTTTCATTGTTGGAATTTTATGACTGTTTACTTTTTATGAGCTAATGATCAATCTGCTTTTTGGTTAAAACTTATACAGAGGGATTAACATATCGATTTTAACCAGTGAATGGATGTTTGAAGGGATATTCCAACCATTTTGAAGTGGGGATCTGTGAAAAAGTTGTCAACAATAATTATCTTACCTGTTGTAGATAGCTCTTTAAATGGCTTTGGTTTGGAGAAATTTAGTTTAATACTGACATGCTCACTGCTAGTTGAAACTCAAAGATTTGTGGTGATTCATATTTTTTGAAAACCTTCACACCACTGTTGATTTTCGACATTACTCACATTTTGGTTGTTTGTGAGCACACGTAATGGCAGCAGTGAGCTGTAAAGCTTTAGTGCAGCCTGCAGGCACTTAGGCCAGGAATGTTTGTATTTCTTCTGAAATAATTGTGTATTGTGAAATTGGCTGTAATTTATAAGTTTGAATAACAGTGTTTAAGTGAATGGCTTTGAAATTTTAGAAATTCAAATAGTCTATGGAGCCGAGGCAAAAATTGGTTGCTTGCATCCCTGAAATTACAACATGTAACACTGAACCACAAAGTTTATAGCAATGCAGTATCCTCAAACAAGTTTTTATTACGTTTTTGTTGACATATAATTGACCAAAATTCTGTTACGACCAAACAGATAAAAACAGAAACACTATTTTTAACTTGAGCTAGTTTATTACTTCAGTTAACTTGTCCACATGAAAACATGCCAGCAGAAGCAAGAGAGATAAAAACAGGTCTGTTTTAGATATTCTCAGGTAAACCAAATCCTCTCTAGCAAAACTTACTTCTGGTGAAAAAATAAGTCATTATTAGCATAAAAACGTAGCATTCTCATCATTTAATCAGTAAATCCAGTATCATAAAATCAGGTTACAGCTGTTTTAAGCTGTATTTGACCAAAACTGTGTTTTATATTGTTTTTAACTCTCACAGGGTGTGTTCTCTTACATGAAACATGTAAAAAGCTGTTTTTCTAAAAACACTGGAAGGTATTTTAAATATAAATTGCAGGCAGATTTTTAGGCACCTTTCATTAAATCATTGAGCATTTGGTTGAACTGAAACATTTGTTTTGTTATGGTAATATTAATGAAATTGAGGCTTTTTAGTGTTTTTATTTTGTTGAAATTGTATTTATTCATCATGTATTACACTTTTTAGGTAAAATAAAATGTGGTTCCATCATAAAATATGGTGTTTAGAGGAAAAAAGTGAAAGAATAAAACTGATTTCACAGAGCCATAACTACATTCAAGGCTCAAGTAACATCTTTAATTAACATCAGCTGTTATAAAAAAACACAGACACTTTATTTTCTTTAGTGTGATTTTGTTGTGTAATAAAAGGAATGGAGGTATGCTATTTAATAAAACAATATTATTTTACAGCCTGTTGATTTGTACATCTCAATTAAGAAATGTGTCATAGTTTTTAGATGAGTGTGCTCCGGGAGGTGACACTATAGCTCTTCGAGGATATGACTCAATGTTCAGTCACACTTTTAACAAAAATCTTTCCGCGTCTTGGAGATCCTGAAAGCTGATGTGGTTGTGAGGGCCATTGGCAGAGCGGTCAGCTGCTCTGTGTGGTTGTGTGACAGCAGAAGCAGTTTTCCCAAACACTGACTCATGGCTTACAGAGCAGAGATGACCGAGCGTCTTTATTCCCTTTGGACCACCCCTTGACCCAGCTCAGCTGCTGGAACACTGGACCATTCTTGGAAAGTGAAATTGAATTGGTTTTGAGGAGAACACAATAACGGCTTCAGAAAGGAACATTCATAAAAGAGATTGTCTTTAAAGGAATCAAAACTGCATCTGAGCAGGACTTTGTGTGAAAATCAAGATGGGGTTTTCTTAATCTAGAAATGACTCATGTTGTTGTTGTTTGAACAAATTGCAGGATTTTGTATATGTTTGTGTCCCATTTATTGCATTGTATTCTTAGGCATTGTTTACACTAGAAATGTTAGTGTTTTTCACTGTTGATTGTGGCTAATAAAAAATAAAAATATGTTTATGAATATTGCTGTGCTCGTTAAGTCTGCTGTAGTTTCCCAAAAACCTCCGCTCTGGGACCTGTATTCAAAAAAGATTCTGTCTCAGGGAAAACAAGTGCAGTTTTTGTGTGCACAAACAGCTGAACCTCAGCAGAATGTTACGGTTTCACTCAAAATCTGCATCTTGGAAACGCAAAATCTCAAGTGAACGTGTGTGTGTGTGTGTGTGTGAGAGGGGTGTCATCAAGGGTTTGGCAACTAAAAACAACTGTTAGGTGATAGATCTCTCGGTATGGAAATTATAGTCTGGCAGTTCTCTATGCTGTGTCATATAACAGCCACCAGGTTTTTTTTGTCTATAATAAATTCTTGAAGGCTGAGATGAGGGGGGTGTGGGTATGTGACTTATAGCCAAGTGTTAATCTCTGCAGCCAGATGCTCCTGAAGTGATGATTTGAGCAGATGTGAATGTGAAAGTTTTTTGTTGTTGTTTTTGGAGGACACTGTGGATCCTTCAGTAGAATGGGGAAAGCAAACACCAGCGTATAATGACCTCCAAGTCTAGATCTTTGTAGTTTTGACATTTTGAACATGTCATACTCATAAATAAGCAGAGTGTATCTTTTTTTTATCCAAACTATCAGAAAGTCTGGTCTTCTGCAGTTTCTTATCAGCGTTTTTGTACTAGCAGGCATAAATGCTGAAGCACCTGCCTTGACTTTCGTAAACATGCAGAATATTTTCTTTCTTTATGGGAGCGGAAATTACTTGATAAGAAAATATATGCTGCTCTTCCAGTACTGTAGATAATTTACTTAGTAGCAAATAGAGCCAGTTAATTGGTTGACCGTCGAATCGGTTTATCTCTAACTTGTGTCCTTGGTTTGGACTCCTTTGTGGTGCGATCAATAATCATTTTGTTTGTTTTTGTTTTTAGCGGTGTTCTGTGAATGACGTGCAGCTGATGTCCCAGGGATCTGAATGGAGTTCCAGTCGTGTAAAAGCCAACAGTTGTAGCTTCTTCAGCAGGATGCTGATGAGGCCAAACATACTTTTGTTTCTGACTTTCTTCATCCAAGTTTTAAGGACCCAGTGCCGGCCTGCTAACACAGATGAAGGTAAGCTGGCTTTAAATTAACTCTAACTTCACTTGCAGACATTGGGTCTTCTGGTTGTGTTTTTAATAACACCCATTATCTTGCAGTTGTTTGAACTTGAAAACATGTTAGGTCTGGTTTATCTTGTCTCTTTTCTTGAGAAGCAGTTGGTTGACAAGCTAAGTTGTGTTTTTTGGTACAGGATGCCATCCTAACATTTGTGAAGCCTGTTCCTTGTAGCGTCTGTGTTCTATCGACACTCCCATTTGGTCAAGTCTGGTGTAACTTGAATACATTTCTCTGCGTCCTTCATGCCACAATCCTGCTATCAGTTTCTTCTGCTTATCAGTTACTCCTTTGCTTTATTTATTTGGCTAAATTAACAAACTTGCATTCCTGTTCTTATTACAATGAGTCAAACCAACTATTGCTGACATAATTTATTGTCTAAGGGTGTGGTTTACATCCATGAGACCTACTGTAAAGAGTTTAGCCCTGCCTGGCTGTTACACCAGTCCACCTCAGAAAAGGGGGGAAAAGGGCAGTGAAATCAAATCCTTAAAAATGTGTTTCTTGGAAACCATCCAGCAGTGTAATAGCTCCTTGGATATGTGGGTGGATGGGTTTGAATGTTTATGTGCCACACTCGGAAGTGGAAGACAGCAAAAGAATATGATAAAGTTGAGTCTTATAATTGAAGTAATTGAGCAAGAGGGTCTCTCTTGGGCTCTGAGCCCTAAAATAAACTTTATGTGTCTGTGTTTAAGTCGGTGCTGGGACAGGGAGGAGTAAATGACTCCCATCTGTAGCCTGAGGGCAGCTCCACTACCTAGCCCCTGCTTCTCTCCTTTGTAATGAAAACAGATTTGTTGTCACTGAGAGCAGATGACTAAGAATTATCTTGTCTTTTTTCTTTTTTTAAGAATTAAAATGGAAGCATCATTAAACATTTCTTTATCCTCATTGATACATTTTTGAGCGTTTGTTGTCTAAAGTGAGCCCTATATTTTCACTTGGCCAAGGGGAAGTCTGATGCATTTACACTACGTTCTTGATTACCAAATGGCCAGGTACTATGTTCCTCTGTGCTTTTCCTCCTGCTCCCCCACTGACACTTTACTTGGGAATGCTTCACTTTCTTCCCCTGCTTCCCTGCTGTGTGACGGATGGCTCCAGCTGTCAGCAAACAATCGCAGCAGAGGCATTTGGTTGTGTTGCTTTTGTCTTGGGTGGAGAGACAAAATGCTTGTATGGAAATGTTCCTGTTTTATGTATGCTTCATTGTTTGTTTGTCAGTCAAACAAATTCAGTTCATTGAATTTCAATTGAATTCATGTGAACAGCCATTCAAAAAAAAGCTCCTTTTTTGTCTTGGCAGATATTTTAACAATATTTGCCTTTTGGTTTGAGCAGAAGAGCCACTGAATTTTCTGCAGAGGATATTTAAATTGTAAAGCTGTCAAAGTCTTGAAAAATACTCAATTCAGACAATCAGAGACAGCTCTGCTGACTCTAGTCGTATATTTGTGTGAACACAGCATTTTGTTTTTAGAACTTTTTTGAGGCCTTTATCCACGAAAAGTTCAGACTAATGTGACACAGTGACATTATTCATTTCTCCTTTACTTTTGTAGAAAAACAATAAGAAATTGTAACTAATTATATTAAACTTAATCTGAAGTTAAAAACAAACTAAAATCTCTCTGTAAAATAAGGAAGAAATTACAATTAAATATGTTTTTTCTTTACAATTTGTTGTTGGCAAAACAATCACTTTCTAATTTAGGTTTTGATCCTGAAAATAGTTTTTGAGTTTACCTATTATTTTTTTTAATTAAGTCCGTTTGAAATAGAATATACGAAGACAGAAAGTCTGAAGTCCTTATCATGTTTTCATTAAAGTGTTCTGGAATGAACGTCAGAAAAACTAATTTACAATCTGAGAACCATGTAATTTATGTTCTTAGTGAATTTAATAAACAGTGTTGAGTGTAGAAGTAATAAAAAAGTACTGACGCCCAGTTCACACAGTCCTGTTTTTCACTGAAACCATAATATTTCTGCCGAGGTTCGGCTGTTTGTGTACACTACAAAAAACGATAATTTTCTCTGAAACGGAAACTGCTTGAATCCAGATCTCAGAGTGAGAGTTCTTAGAAACGCCCGGCATCGGTGCAAAATTGTGTAGGTCAGGCTCTTAGGTAGGATTTTGGAGGATTACGTTGACACTTTAAGAACGAAGCTCATTGAAAGTTAGGAAATTTACGGAGAGGGGAAAAGTCAGACGGACCATTACCAGAGATTGAAAGCATCACACAACAGCAGCTACTGAAGCTGTAAAACCTCTACTCAGCATCTGTATCCAGGTTGATTCAATTTAATCTTTGTATCTTCCATTGACTTCACACAATAATTGCTATCAACCCCTCTACACATTGTTTATATAAGTTTACGAAATTGACTTGGAGTAAAAAACAAAGGTCTCTGTGGACCGAAGATTGGTCGGGTGTCCTGAGACATCGCCAGCTGATAGAGGGCATCATGAAACAGAGCAGGGTGTCGTTAAGACGCCCTGATGGCCCTCTAGCTAAATGCCTGGTGTTTGTGCACTACAGACGGCTGCAGACAGTTGTTTATCTGCACCTACACAAGTAGATCAACAGGTAACGATGGCAGATAGCAGAGTGCTGTTTGTGCTTCTAACTAAGGTTGGGCATAATCGTATCATATCCAATTAATCGTAAGAAAAACATTAATCGATTATTTTCTTGCACTTGACGATTAATGCCAGCAGCAGGTGCTCCTCTCTGCTTCAAATATGACAGAAATTCTGTAATTTATTTATCTGTCAATACAATTTTTAAAATTTGACAGCCTGAAGTCTGTAATTTTGACAGTTTGGAACAGATTTTTACAAAGAGCAAAACTTTCCCACTAAATCGGTCATGTGACTAGGACATAAAGGTGTTCAGGGGATTAATCTTCAAATTATCGGCTAAATACCACAATCAATCGTGAATATTTTTTTTTTGCCACTTATGCCCTACCCTACTTCTAACTCTTAAATTTATCAGAGCTTCTGACTTCTTGAAACGTCTGTGCTAGGCCAGCTCTTTGAACAGTGGAAATGCATTTTACATTCTACAAATTCGTAACAGGCTTATAAATGTTTTTATTCTCAAGATCGAAGTATCTGCATGTGTGCACGTTTTGTTGAAACACAAAAACCAGAGAGGCCAGCTAGTGACCTATCATGGAAATTGCACTGTTTTGTGGTCTGGTCTAAACAGTGATTCCGATCGCAGCATTGTCGTGTGCACGTGTTACATTTTCACAATCAACATCTGAAAAACTAACGTTTCCAGGAGTCTTTTCACTATTAACATGGTCTCAAATCTCCCCTGACCTGGGAACAAAGATAAGGAAGGTTAGTGATGTATTCTCTGTGTATAAATGTAGTACTCATTTTAGCAGCACATCTCTAAAAAGCAGTTTGCTGAAGTTTCTCAAACAAGATTTCATGACTTTTGTTTTCAGAAGACATGACTACTATAGGGAAAAAAAGGTTGTATAAATGAATGGCTTTAGTTTTTCTGCATTTTGTTCATTAAATAAATAATTTGAAGCCAAATGTAGCAGAGCTCATTTGAAACACAAAAGCCCTCATAGCTCCCACATGTTAATCCATGCTGAATGTCTGTGGTTCATTTAAGAATGAAAAGGTCCTCCACTGGAGTGTTTTAAGGAAGGACTCTCTCCAGGTGGTTTTAGTGCTTTCTAATGTGCATTGTATTTGTTTTTGCTTCCTGCCAGTGTTGCCTTTTGTTTCTTATCAGTCCCACCTGCACATCACCTACTCATTTAACACTGAGGAAGTCATATCAGTGAAGGAAACTTGAACTAGCTATTTTTTGTGTTTCCCACCAGCCTGATTTTCCTAGATTCAACCATCACTCCAGTGAGTGCAGGAAATCCCAGAAGTCATTCACGCAGCATATTGCTTCCTATGTTGAAGCCAGAGAAAGTTCCTTAGACTGGCGCCAGCTTTTCTTTTTAGTTTGTCCTGCATTTAATAGACCTCCTGTTTAAATCCTCAATCTGTCCTGCATCAGAATTCCTTTTGAGGTTTTTATAATTAGGCTGATTATAAATGTTGTCAGTCAATTTGTATAAATGGTTGACTGCACTGCACCCATGTTGGAGCATTCCAGGTGGGTTGTTTTTGAAACTGGATTTAATCTGTTTTTAATCCAATTATAGTTGCTGGGGGATTAACTGACATGAAACATCCTCAAATCAAATGAAGGATGAAAACTTGGCACTTCCTCAGAGGAGGTGCATATATATTTTTTGTGTGTGTGTGTGTGTGTGTGTGTGTTTAAGAAAAGTGGTTGTTTAAAAGCTTTATAACTTGTAGTCATATTTTGTGTGATAGTTCTGCTTTGTCTAGATTGTTATATTTTGCTTAAAATTCAGAAACACTCTTGCGTAAGCACAGACTCTTCCTGACTTTGGCTTCAATAAAAGCACAAGGAAGTTTTAGCTTTTATGGATGTTTTATGATGTTTGCAGACAGATGAACAGCTGGGATGTTGATAGGGATGCACGATAACTTATTTTAAGAACCGATACCGATAACCGATAACTTTCTACTTTTAACGGCCGATAACCGATAATAACCGATAACCGATAACATGCCAGGAGATAAGACTAGTCAAAAATGAGTAAGATCATAAAA
>JAUBOC010000001.1:7578103-7588611 GCA_032275365.1 Anablepsoides cearensis
GGTATGTCCGAAATTCATATCATAACGAAAATAAAAACCGGTTTTCGGTACAAAACGGTATACCGCCCAGCTCTAGTTAAAGGAAAAAAGGAAGAACTTTTATGTATATTTGTTTTTTTTCTTGTTTTTGTTTTTTGTTTTACAGTGCAGGTGCTGTTGTGTGGTTTAAGCTTGTTTTTTGTAAGAATAATTATTAAAGATTTGCTTTAAACAGTACATCTTGGTTTGAATAAATCCATAAAGCCCTTTCATACTTTCCATTCATGGATAGATGATGGTAGGTGACGGAGTCGTTCATTTCTGATCCAGCTGTGGTTGTGTTCACAAAACTAAATCTGTGTGCGTCTGTGTAACACATGGGCACTGTTTCCCTCCTTGTTACAGCATAATACCGACTTGCTTTTAAGGCTCTTGAAGTGGATGATTAAAGCAGAATGTGTCATGAGTTGTTAAAAAGTCAGTAACAAAGGTCCTGCTTTCTTTGTAGTCCCTACGGAAGCAGAGCTGTTCACGCTGTATCCTGGGGATCGCCTGGATCTGAGCTGCCCTCCCAAGGACGCCTTCCACACTGTGAACTGGACCAAAGACCATGTTGCTCTTGTGGATGGAGAACACACTCGGATCCGCAATGGTCAGCTGGAGATTGAGACAGTGGAGCTGACCGACTCAGGCCTTTATGGATGCAAAACTTTTGGCAACCATAGTGTCTACTTTAACGTCACAGGTAAAGTCATAGAAACTGGAAAATATTGTCTTTGTGGCTTTCTGTTGTCTGGAATATTTTTCTGGTATTTGTGTTTCCTCGACCATCAGGATACTTATTCAGTACCTTAGTTACTTACTGTTGAACTGTTTATTTGATGAACATTGTTCACCATTTTGTTATAAATTTTGTTTTAAATTGTAAACTTGTTTTTCTGTTGTTGACTCCTATTTTAAAAACCGAGTGAGAAAACAAGTTACCCTTTAACTGTCTGAAATTTAGGTTTTGATTTTACTGATTTTATTATATTTTTCTAAATTCACAAGCATTTATTTAAAAAAAATAAAATGGTTTGTTCATTTAGCTCTTCCAACCAACAAATGAATATATTAAAAGTCTCCTGTTTTGCTCAGTTTACATACAAAGTTTGTTCTTTGAATGTATGTCTGTATAGTCTTAAAACTGTTTTTTTTTACTTTTAAGAATATGAAATATTTACAAGGCCTTTTTGATTGCTAGTTGATACCTTGGCCTCATCTGAGGATGATGATGACGAAGAGGAGTCTTCATCAGAAGAAAACAAACAGTTGGCCAGTCAAAAGCTGATGCGTAAGTGATCACATCTCTACACGTTACCAAGGCTGCAGCAGCGATTTGTGGTTATTGACTCACCAAAAGTGAGGTTTCTGAGTAAATGATAGAAATGCTCTGTGATTTTGGAGCTATATAATAATTATAGTCCTGCCTTGTATGTGTGTGGATCACTACTGGATGTATCATTTCACTGTGAATCAGAGGATCTTTAATGCCTCAGTGACAGTGTTCACATGATTAATGTCTCTGTGGTGACTAATCATGGTTAACCTTGGATGTCTCCCAATTTGTCTATAGTGTAATTAAGATACTTTTTTATCTCCCTGCTACTTCCCGCTCAGCCAACAAAGGATCTAGCAGCTGCCAAGCATGAAAACCATGATGACCTTGAGTTTGTTCCCTGACTTATCTCTCAATGAAATTTACACATCACTACTTAGCTGACAGCTCCAGTTTCCTCGGTTTATTTAAAAATGTAAACAAATAAAATAAATACCTTATCTAATGACAAACCCTTGGACCATTAGTCCTCTGTCCTGGTGCTTGAGGTCCTGCCTGTTTTAGATGTTTCTCTACTTCATCACACCTGATTTGAATAAACGAGTGATTAACAGGCTTCAGTATAACTTGAAGACAGGCTGAAGAGCAGGGGAGCACTTAAAACATACAGGATGGTGGCCCTCAAAGACCACTGCCTTAGAGTGTAATTAGGAAAAACACTTTTTAATGATCATAGTTAAATCAAGCTAGAGGTCCATCTTAGACCTAGGTTTTACCTACTTTTACATCATTTACTTATTACCTGGTTATCCCATCAAATAAATTGTTACTTGTGAACTGTCATGTACATTATTATTATTATTATTATTATTATTATTATTATTATTATTATTATTATAATAGGCGACCAGTAAAATAAAATTTTACATATAAATTTGTGTGGTTCTTATTCTCCCATCATATCTGCAGCAGAATCGGGAGATAAACAAACTAAAATGAAACTCTGTAGCAGCAAATGTGGCCTTTTATTCTAAAATTAAGCCGAGTTTGAATATCACAAACATTCTTGTGAAACCATTTAAGTTGAGATTGTTTACAGCTACAGTTCCAGTCCTGTTGTTGTGAGCATTCTCCTTTGTTTACCTAATTTTAGTAGACACTGTTTGTTTTCAGGTATTACTGTTTATTTTTTTATTGAAGCCAGGTTTTCCCCTTTTTTAATATTTGTAACTTTTATATATAATTTTTTAGAACTTTAAGGGCTGCCATCCATTTGATTTTATTTGTGCATATGAAAATGTTAAAATTTGTTTATGTAAAAACATGTATCTTTATTTTTTTTATTGTTAGCAATGGCTCCACAATGGGCTCATCCTGAAAAAATGTTGAAGCAGCTTCACGCTGTTCCAGCCAGTAAGACAGTGAAGTTTCGATGCCAGGCCAGTGGCAACCCAACTCCTGTTCTGAAATGGTTCAAGAATGGGAAGGAGTTCAAGAGAGACCATCGCATCGGAGGCTTCAAGGTTAATAATAATGTCTTTTTACTACTACCAAAAACATTTTTTTTAATTAGATCAACCCCAGCTGCTTGGCCACCAGTAAGGATGTGTCTGTAACCTCATCTCCACAGTGGATCACAGCCCTCTCCCCTTGAGTTAAAAATGCTCTCTGCAATTGAAAAGAGGAGGCAAGTTTCACAGTTGACCTGAGAAACAATGCTAGTTGAAACCCTATGCCACCAGAAGGAATGCTGTGCCACAGTTATACCTGTAGGTGGGCAATTCTAGCCACCTGTTTGAGTGAAGAAAAACACTGACTGCCCTCATTCCAGGTGTCACTGATCGTTGGCTCTGTAATTACATCCATGCAGTAGTGAATTTACCATGATACCTTCTGTAACATGCGATTACTGTTTGTGTCTTTGTTTGCTGACAGCCTGTATTCATAGGCGTTAGTAAGTGTTAGTTATAAATAGATAAGATCGTTCACTCCAGTCTCTGGGTTTACTTAACAGAAGCATCAGGTTTGGGATGTGGGTGGGCTCAGTTGTTTGACTCTGTACTGTATACACTAGGGGTGCACCGATTCCAGTTTTCTTGCCGATTTCCGATCTTTAAAAAGTCTGACCTGCTGATTCCGGTTTTGGCCTATACTGATTTTTTTAAATAGCTGACACTGTCAGATATAATAAAATCACAATACAACTTAAATGTTCAAATGTTATTTTACTGAAATATGTTGAACAATACCCTTGAAACAGTATAAACTTGTTTTAACTGGATATTAGGTAGTGCTCACAGCAGAGCAAAAGAGGATATTGGCTGATTTTGAGACTTTTGTGGAGGTAGAAAAGCCGATCTCTTCCGCCGATCTTCTCCACCGATCATATCTAAAAAAACGGCCGATCTCGATCTCCCAAAATTGAGGAAATCGGTGCACCCCTAGTATAGACCATCCTGATCTTTGTGGTTCCCCAAAGTGATCTGCCTTTAAGAACTGTGCAGATCTTTTATTTCTTTATGGACAGATTTGTTATTCATCTTGTGGTTTAAAAAGCACCAGAACATAATTCTTCCACTAGATTAACTGAACAAGAATATTATGTCTTTTGTTAAAAGCTACATTCAGTACATTCATACAGCAGTTTGCTCACAGGTGTGGGATGCATGCTCTGGGTCTAAAAAAGCAATCAACCCTCTTCTGCACGTCTGCTGTTCTCATCAAGGTGTGGGTTAATCCGGTCCTGTGCTTAGCCTTTCCCAACCATCGCCTTCTGCACCTGGGACACATTTAGGAGTTTCCTCTTAGCTGCCCTTATCTCCCCTAAACCCTCCACCGAGCCAGGCAGCACATGTAACCATCTGGCTGCAGATTTCTTTTTTTTTTCTTTTTGGTTTATTTTCAGTCAAGGTGCAAAGATCTCGTGAGCGTCTAAAAGACGTCCACCATCCCTCCCACGCTTTTGCTTTTATGACGGGGCCTCTATTGTTCATATGGTCTGAACGGAGACATGCAGGAGTGATGGAGTAATGTAGACCACATGTATATGAAGCCAAGCACAGCACATCTGGCAGCAGGCAGCTGGAGTTCCTCATCACGTATTTTAGCTAAATGAGGGAGACTGTATGGCTCGGCCTGTGTGTATGCATGTTTGATGTTACCATTGCCTTAGAGGTTTGCTGGCTAATCACACACTGCCGGTCTTGGCAGATTTATAGAAGAAAAATTATAACATGTCTTGGAAAAAAGGAGCCAGACACCAGTTGGTGCTAATAAGACGGGTTGGGGCACGTACATTTAGAACATGTACCATTTTCTTTCAGCAGTTTTTGTTTGATTATTGAAAGATCTGTTAAAACTTTTAGAGCTGATGGGTTTAGTTTATCATGGTGATAAAAAAGCCCCTTTAATCTTTCTCACACAGTAAACTGTTGTCCTGATGCTTATTTTTCCTCATGCATTTAGGTTCGTGACCATGTGTGGACCATCATCATGGAATCTGTAGTACCCTCTGATAAGGGAAACTATACCTGTGTGGTGGAAAACCAGTATGGCAGCATTAATCACACCTACCAGCTGGATGTAGTTGGTAAGAGTTAAAGATAATCACAATAACTAAACATTCCTTTACAAAAAAACCCTAATTTCTTCTTTGGTTTTATGGTGAATTAGTTGCGTTAAATATCTGAAAGTAACACATCAGATTAAAGAACAAATGTGATCCCAGCAGCACAAAGTTACAGCATTGGTGCCTTTTTGTCACAGTTTTGATAAACTTGTTTGGGTGTTGGGCCTGCATAGAGGATAGATGTAATTACTCCTCCTGGGCCTGCCCTCCGACTCGATCTTGTGCTGTTGGTCTTATAAATCAGTCCCACTTCCTCCGACCGGCCGTCCCCTGGGCTTTCCCTGTTCCAAGTTGAGCACAGAGTGTTTTTAGTAGGAGGAAAGTATGATTACAAGTGCTTACTAAGTGCTGAAGGATGTCACTGTCAAAAAAGCTTGCACAGTTGACATCATTCCAGACTTTTAGGGGGCTGTAGGCTTACTTCAGAGTCATTATAATAACACTACTGGAGCCTACATTTACTGTGATCTCTTCTTGTGTTGCTAAAAATGTTTAAACATCTACTTCAACTAGTTCTAAAGATATTCTCAAGGAGCAAAAAACGTAGGAATTTATTCACCTAAAACCGAAATTGCGCAATATAAACTCACATAATTCTGTTAACATTGTTTGCCATCAGTCCAATCTCCAGCTTCAGTTTGGTTTATTCAGCTGGTTTTCAGTCAGCCTTGTGCACTTTACACTTTAGTGTTGAATCTTCATTGTTTTCCATAAATAACAGCTAACATTTCTGCTTCTTTCTGTTGTGCAGAGCGTTCTCCCCACAGGCCAATCCTTCAGGCTGGCCTGCCAGCGAATCGCACAGTAGTGGTAGGCAACGATGTGGAGTTTGAGTGCAAGGTGTTCAGTGACCCTCAGCCTCACATTCAGTGGCTGAAACACATAGAAATTAATGGGAGCCGTGTTGGACCTGATGGTTTACCCTACGTTCGTGTCCTGAAGGTAGTAGCTGAGTCTGTTCATTTCTTTTTACAGTTTTAGTGATGCTTTTTGGAAACAGCTAATTTTAGCGTGAAAGAATGTATACTTGTTTTTTAAGTGCTATTTCAGTCTTTTGTTTATTGTCCAGATTACCTGTAAATATAGGTTTATTTTTACATTGTTTTCAACCTTAAACTCATTGAAGGTCTTGCATCGTCTGCTGTTTTTGTTTTCCTGTCCTGCACATTGACTTGTTTTTATATCTAGCATTCAGGGGTGAATAGCTCCGACGCTCAGGTGCTCACCCTCTACAATGTGACTGAGGAGGAGAGCGGAGAGTATATTTGTAAAGTGTCCAATTATATAGGAGAGGCCAATCAGTCGGCCTGGCTGACTGTCATCAAATATGACCCCTCAGGTAACCACCACGCAGCAGTACAGGGTCGACACAAAGGAAGCGTTTCTAGGACCACCTGGAAATACTAAAGTCTTATAACCGGAGACAACCTCAGCTGTTTCTCTCCTCCCTCCCTTCGTTTCGCCTTCCTCTCTCCTCAGAGCTCCTGACTGTAAATGACGCTATGGAAAATTCCCAGCAGAACAGTTGAAAGTGTTTAGTCTCAGGTTTATGTTGGACCCTTTTTCATTCCTGCCCCATGCCTGTGCCTTGCCCTCCTAATAAGGGCCTCTCCTGCCATCTTCTATTACTCTTGCTTCCTTGCACATCAAAGTCATCTGTACACGGCTCACAAACTTTCTCATTCTCTTTTTTTCCCCTTGTTTTTCTGGTTCTTATCTTCAAATTGTGTTTTTACACACCTCCTATTTGTGTAGAGCTCATGTGTGAGTGTGACCTGTTCAGCTGTGGAGTTTTCCATGCCCATCTCTTGCATGTAGAGATGAGACTGAGGTATTTTATGTGGTGATGGTGTGACCCAACGTGAAGTTCAGCAGGACCGACTCAACCTGACCATGTTTTTCCACTAACAGATACTGAAGGGCTCTTCTGACAGAGTCCTCTGTAGGATCTTTTGGTGTTTTACTTTGTGGGCAGATGGTGTTGGACTGAGGAGGAGAACGCTCCTCCATCCTCTTTCTCTTTCAGAATTCTTTGCTCATGGTCCCATTTCCCTCTTGGGCCTTGTTTGGTCTACTTCCTTTATTTTCTAGACTGCTGGCCTTAACACCACGGACAAGGAAATGGAAGTTCTTCAACTGAGAAATGTGTCTTTTGATGACGCTGGGGAGTATACCTGCTTGGCGGGCAATTCTATCGGGTATTCTCATCACTCTGCATGGTTGACCGTTTTGGAAGGTATCAGTGGTTCTGTCTCTATCTTACATTTTCAAAATTTCCCTTTTACCAACACAAGCCTGGCTGTCCTCATTTACCAGAAAAAAAAAGTATTTTCAGACTTCATTTTCTGGTGATAAATGTAGGAGGAAGCCAGGGCACATTAAAAGTACTAAAACTCTCCCCTGTCTCTGAGCTCAGCATGACTCCAGCTCCATCTTAATTCTCAAGATGGAGTAAAGTAGGAGGCATGCTCTGCTGTTTCTACAATAAAATCAGCAAATGCCAAACAGCCCAAAAGCTATCTGGAACTTTTCAAAAGTAAAATATCATGTTATGTTCTCAGCCAGGTAGCTTAAATTTCTACAAGGGTTGTTTGGCAGCTCTGATTTCAAAGATTTCACTTTGAACTGTCTCTTCTTCTCCGCTCTTTAAAGGGTGATTGCACTTAAATTGTTTAAGGCTGATTTTCTTTGACAAGCGTTACAAATGACATGTATCACTGATGTCATTTCCTGCTGCGAGCACAGTGGCTGGCTTTGATAATTGGCTCTCTGCAGTGGATTTGTCTCATTCCTGAGGATACTGGAATGGACATTTCTTCAATTATCAAGCTGCTTGTCAGTCAGCCTTTTCACACAGGTGTAACTCACTTGTGTTGCATACGTTGTTGGTTAGAGGCGTACGCTTCGGGTTGTACACTTGGTTTGAGATGCAACATGGAGTCCTTCCAGCACAAGTGGTTTAAAGCACTCTGCCATTTACATAGAGCAACAGACTGTGTCAGTTTATTTACCGTTGATATAAAGTGCTGCGACTGAATGTTTATTGTAAAAAAACTAAGAATACAGGTAGAACACTACTTTGAGCTGAGGTATTTATTGAGAATAAACTCACAGAAATGAAAGTATTCGTGTAGCATTTATAACTGTTCACATTTTAGTTTTATGACAAACCACTAAAATATGACACTTCAACTTTCTACCACATCTGTATTTGTTTTACTTCATTTATATTTAAAGGCAAAGTCCTGAACATAATTAGTATCAGTATCTGAGATGTGGCTCCTCTGCACAAAGCTGCCTCTCAAACCAAAGTGTATTCTAAACAAATTATTTTTCTGAAGCGTTGCACCACTCCAACTGATTTGAATAAATGTTGGTGTTTTCACTAAGTGGGAGGAAAAAAACACGACCTGAATTTAAACTTCATATATTTTTAAGTAATGTTTTTTTTTTCTGCAATACAGTATGTAAGAATGATATTGCAACGACAAAAATATTACACTATAAAGAGATAATATCATTAATTTTTATTGTGTAATGAGTTAAACTGTAGCACTGAGCCTCTTTTAGTATGCTGCTTAGGCCTACCAGTACCTGTTAAATATTTGAGCAATAAAATTGTGAGATGTATTGATGTTCTGTCTAAAAGCCAGA
Organism: Anablepsoides cearensis; assembly: GCA_032275365.1. Lineage (NCBI taxonomy): Eukaryota > Metazoa > Chordata > Actinopteri > Cyprinodontiformes > Rivulidae > Anablepsoides > Anablepsoides cearensis. Next base: position 7,586,683 of record JAUBOC010000001.1, read on the forward strand.
TCCTTGACACATTAAACTATTTTTATAAGCTGATTCAATACTAAAATAAGTATTTCAGTCATAGACGAGTCGAAGGCTCTGGCTTTTAGACATTGAAGTGTTTGTGACTGTGTGAAGGGAGACTTTGGGTTTGTGTTGCTGTGAACTTGGCTGTGTTTATATAATTACTTCAAGATAGCTTACCCTGCCTCACCCTGCCCCCCTCATTTAGCTGCCACACCATACCCGCCAGCCAGCGCCACCTACCTGGAGGTGGTCATCTACTGTGTGGGCTTCTTCATCATCGCCACCATGGTTGCTATTGCTATAATGGTCAAGATGCGCTCCTCCTCAAAGAAGGGGGACTTCAACAGTCAGCTGGCTGTCCACAAGCTGGCTAAAAGCATCCCCCTTCGCAGACAGGTAACAGAAAGTAGATAGGGGGTTTGGCACCTTTATACTTGCACTTTCTTCTGTCATTTGTTTCTATTTTTAAAGATGCAAAGCTTTTTCCTAACACATTCTAGTTTTGGTTTGTGCACATTTCCACAACAAACCTTGTTGTCCAAAAGAATGTATTGTTTGCAGGTTTAATAAATGTTGATGGTCTTTGACATTGGGTAAGTTTGAGTATTTGAGCAGTACAAAGACTAAACCACACCACAGTTGTGTCTGAAGTTGGCATAAGTGGATTTTCTGGAAGTACAGCAACCACGTAATGACAGTTTCACCTGAGAGGCCTTCAAGCTAACTAAACCTCTGTGACTGGTGACTGTTCCACTTTGAGAGGAGTAATGTCACTGTTTCTTACCTCAGGTTTCTGTGGACTCGAGCTCTTCCATCCACTCAGGAGTGATGCTGGTCCGTCCTTCCCGCCTCTCCTCCAGTGGCACTCCGATGCTTTCTGGAGTATCTGAGTATGAACTACCTCAGGATCCTCGTTGGGAGCTGCCCAGAGACAAGTATGTTAAAAAATTAAGACAATATAATAACAAAAAAAGGTTAAACTAGAGTGACTCTTATGTGTCTGTGTTCGGCTTACAGTCTACAGACAAACTTGTATTCAGTCTTCTAAAAGGCAACCAGCACTTCCTGCTTAAAATAACAAGTTATACAGTGATTGTATTACTTCTGCTGTCGCTAACTTCTTTCATCTCAATTTAAAAGGAAAATGTAAACTAAAAAAAAAGTAGGCATTTGTCATGTCTACATTTGTTTGTTATTGCTCTAAAATGCTAGCAATATGCTATATTCATTAGATTTAATTTGAATTGTTAAAGTTGTGAAACACTAAAGGCAAACTGAGACCTGTAAAGACTCGACACTTGAGCCATTTATGATCTTTTAGGTAAATAAATAATGTAGCCGGTCAAACTTTGCTTATTTGTTATTTTCTTATATCTGAAAAGGGATATACAGAGGACTGAAATATGTTCTGTATTGATTAAGGAAAAAACTGCAGTTTCTGAGTTACTCCACTGACTTCTCCTCCCCTGCTCACAGACTTGTTTTAGGAAAACCACTGGGAGAAGGCTGCTTCGGTCAGGTGGTGATGGGGGAGGCAGTGGGTCTGGACAAAGAGAAACCCAACCGTGTGACCAAGGTTGCAGTGAAAATGTTGAAATGTAAGTAAAAAATTTTTTTATTGCTTTCTGAAGTTTGTGTATAATAAACTTGCCGGTAACAATGCTGAAACTATTTCTTGAGGCTCTGTTTACACATGAATGGTCTTTGGAAACTTTAGTGTTTTTTCAATGCTTATTATTACAAAAAAGCATGTTTACATCGATGCATGAATCTGCTGTAGTTTCCATTAGTGGTGCAACGGATCACAGCAGATCCGTGATCCGTACGGATCACTTGCCACGGTTCTGAACGCATGGGTACCGCGGATTGGGTGTTTTATTCTAGAACGCGATGATTGGTTGATTATTTTAAAAAGCCGGTTGT
>JAUBOC010000001.1:7613568-7626273 GCA_032275365.1 Anablepsoides cearensis
TAAAGGGGACATAAATACTTTATTATGGTATAGTATTTAAATATATGCCTGAGAAACACATAATATAACCCCTTTAACCGGATGTGGGCCAGTTCTGGCAATGATGGCACCCAACTCCTCACTAAAATGAAGTATACCCCAATATCATTAAGTTTACTTAAGTATAATGAAGTCTGTTTTCCCAAGTGTATTTTTATTTACTAAGTACAACTTTAGTGTATTTTTCAGTAAAAGCCAAGTACAGGTAACACAAACTTTAAGTATATCTCATCTCTGAAGTATAAAAAGTAAAATGAAATATACTCTCTTAATTTTAGTTTAAAGTTAATATACTTAAAGGACATCTGTGCTACTTTTTAGTAAGGGTTGTGGTTTGGTTTATGTGCTGCTAAACTGCATGTGGGCCACCAAAGAGCTGCCATACTGTAATATCTTAGTGCTCTGTGTGGGCCACTGGGCCAGACATGTTTTAATATGTGGGTTGTGTGGTTATTAAATGTAGCTATTAATGAGTCAGTTTGTGGTTTTATTTTTCTATTTAAAACACTGTTTCGTGGTATTTTAGTATTTTCATCCGCACTGTAAAAATGTGCTTACAGACCAAGCTTTAACATTGTCCTTCAGCAGCACTAAAGCTAATAGATTGAATCTAAGATCTGACTACAGATGGCTCTGCAGTAAAGAAAAGAGTGCCAAGAGTAAAACAGAAAATAAATCCATGTCTGACAGTGAGCACTCTGCCTCTGCAGTGTGAAAAAGCTGAATATGCCGTCTGGTGAATTGATGAGATTCAGTTAGCTGATGAGCTGCAGGCTGCAGACCTCGGCCTGCTGTGAATGCTAATAAAATCAAATTAGCAGAGAGTCTGTGTGGCTTCAACCAGACAGAACAGCGATGCACTCATTTTTAAGACGTGAACTTTAATCCTTAAGAAGAATGTTTTCCATTTGTTTTCATGCCTCCGTTTTAGTCCGACCCTGTTACACCTGAAGTAGCTAAAAATACCAGCTTGTTCCTGGCTTTTATTGAGCTTTACTCTGACAGCACAAACTCCTTCCAGCATGGATGACATTCTGCAGAGCTGGCTGGATTTCACAGGTTGCCTGTTATATAAGTCATTTGTTCTCTCTGCAGGTTTATTGAGAATAACGACATCCAGACTCTGTCGAAGTACACCTTCAGAGGGCTCAAGTCCCTGACTCATCTGTGAGTGGTTTTGCTCTTTAGAGGAAATTCTGCCTCTTTAAAAGCTATTTAATTTGTTTCTTACAAGACTAAAAATAACATGGCATACGTTACAATTTCTTCTGAATCACTGTAACTCTGCAGATCTCTCTCAAACAACAACCTGCAGCAGCTGCCCAGAGACCTCTTCAAACATCTGGACATCCTCACAGACCTGTAAGTGTCAGATCCTGACCCCACGGTCACAAATCAGTGCTTCAGTTTCCCCGAGAGTTTACCAGACCTGTAGGGCTTCAGTGTGTTAGGTCAATGAAAATGAGATTTGCATAATTTCTCATATAATTGACATAAAAAAGTTTATACCCCCATTGTAATAACTGTCAGATATTAAATGTTTCATTGTGAAAATATTTACTCAAAGGACAATTAATGGCCTCTTTAAGGTGGAAATTTGGAGCAAAGAGTTCAAATGCCATTTTTTCTGATGAAGGTTTAATTGGTGTATTTTTTTTCCCCCAAATGTGCCCAAAATGTTAGCTTGTGAGCACATCTTTTGTGCACAGCTCTTTTTACAGTTACAACAAGCATGCTTTTTATATGTCTGTCGCTCAGAGACCTGCGTGGGAACTCTTTCCGCTGCGACTGTAAGATCAAGTGGCTGGTGGACTGGATAGAGAAGACCAACACCACAGTTCCCGCCATCTACTGCGCCAGTCCCTTTGAATTTCAGGGACGCAGAGTCCCTGATCTCGCCCCACGAGACTTCAACTGCATCACTGCAGGTTTTACCCCTGTTTTTTCTCGGGGTTTTCTGCAAGGTGTTGTGGTACAGTTAGTAATCTCTGTCCGTTCTGTCCTCCCACAGATTTTGCCGTTTACGAAACTTTCCCTTTCCACTCGGTGTCAGTGGAGTCGTATGAGTTCAGTGAGGATCAGTTTGTGGTCTTCGCTCAGCCGGATTCGGGGTTCTGCACCCTGTTCATTTGGGACCACGTGGAGTTGACCTTCAAGAAGTTTCATAACATCACCTGTAAGTTATTGATTTGGAAATTAGAGCAAATAAAATCTAATATGTTAAGAATCAAAGAAAAACCTGATGACTCTGTGCTTTTCTCCTGAAGCTCGTTCTGCTGTTTACTGCAAACCTGTGGTGATAAATAACACTCTTTACATGGTTGTGGCTCAACTTTTCGGTGGATCCCACATATACAAGTAAGGTTTCAACACATTATAAACAACCATGAAAGCAGCTTTTAAGACAACACTGATGGGCTTTCTGTGACCCCAGGTGGGAAGAGGACCCACAGCGGTTTATAAAGATCCAGGATATCGACACCAGTCGCGTAAGGAAACCCAACTTTGTGGAGACCTTCCAGCTGGATGGAGAGTGGTACTTCATTGTGGCGGACAGCTCCAAGGCAGGCTCCACCAGCATTTATCGTTGGAACAGCAACGGCTTCTACTCCCATCAGTCCCTCCACCCCTGGCACCGGGACACCCACGTGGAGTTCTTGGATGTTGGGGGGAAGCCTCACCTCATCCTCTCCAGCGCCTCTCAGCCGCCGGTGGTTTACCAGTGGAACCGAAGCCAGAAGCAGTTCACCTTCCACTCCCAAATCACAGAACTGGCCGACGTGCAGATGGTGAAGCACTTCTGGGTGAGGAAGGTGCTTTACCTCTGCCTCACACGCTTCATCGGTGACTCCAAGGTCCTCCGGTGGGAGGGGCAGCGGTTCGTGGAGATCCAGACTCTCCCCTCTCGGGGTTCGATGGCTGTGTACCCCTTCTCAGTGGGCGCACGCCAGTACCTCATCCTCGGAAGTGATTTCTCCTTCTCCAGAGTGTACCTGTGGGACGACCTCACTCAGCGCTTTCAGCCCTTCCAGGAGCTCAACATGAGAGCCCCGAGAGGGTTCGACCTGGTGTCCGTCGATGATAAGGACATTTTGCTGGCTGCCAGCTTTAAGGGAAACACTCTGGCCTACCAGCACCTGGTGGTGGACCTCAGTGCCAAATGAACATGTGAGAGCTTCAAGATGAGTTTCTCATTATAAAAACAATGTGCCAAACGTCTTCATAGTTCTGCTCTTCAGGGGTTCCCACAGCGAGTCAGTCTTCCATCTCACTTTGCCCTCACTCCAACTACCTCCATGTCCTCTAATCCAAATGTCTCATCTTTGTCTTTTTCCTGGCAGCAGCTGCATTAGTAACATCCTTCTGTCAAAGCCACTGTCTCCAAACCATACAACATAGATGGTCTAAACCTTTCCTTTGACCTTTGCTGCCACCCTTATGACACAAACCACTCCTGAAACATTTCTCCATTTGGCCTGTAGTCTCTTTTTCATCTCTTTATCACACTCTGTTTTCCTGGACAGTTGACCCAAAGTATCTGCTCCTTGCAGCCTCACTGCTCCACCTGCCTCTCATTCACACACATGGACTCTGTCTTGCTACAGCTGTCTTTCATTCCTCCTTTTTTCCTGCGCAAACCTTCACCTCTCCATGTTCTCTTCCACCTGTTATATACAATGTGCCAAACAAAATCGCAAAATGTTCAAGCCACTTAATTACAAGTTTTCTCTGATGTTAAAGGGAAAATAATTAATTGAAAGATAATTGAAGTCCTTATTAATGCATCATTCTCTAACAGCTGAATGCAATAAAATAGTTAACACAAGTGTCATGTAACTGCTGCTGTAAATCACTCTTTGTGCAACCAAACTCTGACCAAGGCAGTGCTGTTTTTCAAGATAATTATGTTTGTTTTGTACTTAACTAATGTTTAAATAACCTGCACGTGCATTTACTTAATTATTTGTTGGATTGTGCTGAATATGATAAGTGTGAGAGGAAAACAGGGATTTTGCTAATTATATGCTGAACTGAAAACTATTTTGCATGACACTGTGTAATTGTGCCCAACACGAATGCAGCACTTTATTACTGATCAGCAAGAACCCAGAGACTAATTATTTGTTTTGCAATTAAAATGGAAAAAGGCTGAGCAAAACAAAACCAGAGGTCATAAAATAATTGAAAACACCTACATAGGTAGTCTGATTATGTCTATTATTAAAATTAATTTGTTTTATGGGAATAATGTATGCACGTAACAATAAATTCAAATGTGAATAAATGTTCTTCCCCCTGATGATGTTTTGTACATGCACAAACTGAAATGGTTGTTTTGCTTTAAACACTGTGGATATATGGATTGTAAATAAATCACAAGTCGTAATTATGAGATTTACTGGATTTTTTTCTACCAGAGAAAATGAACGCATTAATAAAGTAAGCGCATAATTAGCGCAGATATGATGTCCGTGAACACAACTCTAGGTGCGCTTGATTTGTGTACTGGCGTGTACGCGTGGGTGGGAACTCGTTCTTTATGTAGCGCATTAGATTAGGTATCACCGCTTTTCCGTAAGGGTGTAAAGTCTAAGCGCACGTGAGCTTTGTTATTAGCATGTGAACGTTAGCTCGTGTTAGCATGATTTCACAACATCATGGCGAAGAAGGGGTGTACTGTAACAGCTGACATAAAAGCTGCAGCTCAGACTTTTTCTCCAACAAACGGTGTCTGAACTTCTCTGCTATCTGACGAGACTTATTACATTTTTGATTCTTCTAGAGAGCAGGTAGTAGATGTTGGTTTCTAAATTAGCTAGCTGTGTTAGCTGCCTGCTTAGCTCGGACAATCTGGTTTGTATAATTTCAGGTTTCTCAAGAACGGATTATGTCTGACAGCGTCGAAATGACTCTGCCGCCTGAATGGGATGACGACGAGCGTATGAACTTTCTGTTCTCCGAGTTCAAGGAGAACCGAGATGTCAACACCACGGACTGGGACAGCAAGATGGACTTCTGGACAGTTCAGATCACGAAGAGCTGCAGGGAACGCGGCTCGGTTTTGGTCAACTTGCAGGACCTCAATAAGACCTTCCGGAGGAAAGAAAAGTCCCCTCTGGGCTTGTCATCTGTCCTCCAGTCCATGGCCAGGTACGTGGGGTTTTGTCGGCTCTGCTGCTGTCTGTCTGTCAGGTAATAATGTGTGTTGGACCTTTTGCGCAGATGTGGGAAGATCCAGAGGGAGTCTGAATATGCTGCCAGTGTGGACTGTGGGTGGGTGTCCTGGAGTGTGGGCATGCTGCTGGTGAAACCACTCAAGTGGACCTTCTCCACTCTTCTGGGCAGCAGCCGGGTTCCTGTGGAGGAGTCTTTTGTTGTTCTTGATCTGGTGAAGGTTTGTCAAACTCAGTGTTTATCAGCATCCCAATGTGATGGATTTTTTATTTGTACACACTTTTTAAATTATTGCTCTTTGCAGTAATGCATCCTGATGTATTTTGTTTGAAATCATTGGTTTTGTAATAGCCAGTCTTATTCTGTGTAATGAGATCAGTCATGGACCAATCATTAGTGCATTTATTATTGATGAGTGTGACCTGTAAGATGTGCATGAATTTGACAGGTTGTTAATCAGATGGATAGTTGTAAATAATGGACAATCATAATTAGGGATGCGCGATATATAGTGCAGCCCTAACCATAATTGTCAACAGACTGAAATTTAACTTAGAGTTGTACAAAGAAGGACCTACAGCATATTCACTGCCTTTGTAAGCTGTCATTTTTTATGTAGACAACAAGTTTAATTTAAAATTGTCTGTATTTTTTTTTTTGCAGGAAAAGGCAGCAGAACTACTCAGGGTTTACCAGAGCAGTGAATTTTCAAGCTGCTCGGTCATTTCGTTTCAAGAGCTCTGTTCTCTCTCGTCGGACATCTGCGCCGATGAGAGCACCCTCTGCATGGCTCTCCTGCAGCTGCAGAAGGACAAGCAGGTCATTGTTTCCCTACACGAAGGAGAGAAGGTAAATCACAGCTCGCTCAGCGTAATAAACAAACCGTTCGGTTACCTATTCATTTGTTTTGTTTGTTTTCCCAGGTTGTTAAATTTTGCCAGACTGGACAGGACCGCGTGTCCCCCCTCAGCGATGTGGATATAGGGGTTTATCAGCTGCAGCGCAGTGAGAAACTGCTGGGAGAGCGGGTGCAGAAACTGAGCCTGGAGGCTGACCGGTACGACCCAAACATTAACTTCTAATCTGAGCGTTTAGTTATTTTGTATTAGAGGTGCTTTTTATCTCCAGACTCTCCTTTAATGATCTGTGTGCAGGTGCAAAGAGGAAGTAAGATCTCTGCTGAGGGAAGGGAAGAAATCACAGGTTATTGTTACAGAATTGCAAAACAGAAAAAAAAACATCTTTATAGCCGTCACAGCAGTTGGTTAATTTGGTCATTTTTACCATGTGTCCCAAAGGCGCTGAGGTGTTTGAGAGGCCACAAGAGGGTGGAAAAGAGAGCGGACAACCTCTTTGCCAAATTGGAGACTATCAGAGGAATTCTGGACCGAATAGCTCAGTCTCAGACTGATAAGATGGTAAGAAGCTGGATTTAAAGCTGGACTGAATGTGTATGCTGTCAGTACTGAGTGTTTGCTGTGTGTGTGTGCAGGTTATGCAGGCGTATCAGGCCGGAGTGGCGGCCCTGAGGCTCTCTCTTAAAGACGTGACTGTGGAGCGAGCCGAGACCCTCGTGGACCAAATCCAGGAGGTTTGTTGTTAAAACAATAAATTGTCAAACAGGCGTTTATTTTTTTGCCCCTAATGCTCTTCATGTATGCTCCTCCAACACACGACAGCTCTGTGACACACAAGATGATGTGGATCAGACCATCTCCAGTGGGGTGATCACAGCAGGTGAGTCAGTCTGTTGGTGTCGTGTCTTTAATCACTGAGGTTATCGCAGAGCTTTAAGTTTTAATATTTGTGTTTAGATGAAAACATGGATGAGCTGGAGGAGGAACTGAGGGCTTTGTTGGACGAATCAAAGCCGGACTTACCTGCTGTTCCAACAAACGATCTGGGACCCTCCAGTGAGCCGTTCCTCAGCTCTCTGCCTGACGTACCTCACGGCCACTTGAATGTTTCTACTGGCCAGCTGGAGGAAGACCTGAATCGGTTAACGCTGTCAGATACAGGTTTGTGTGTTTGGATTTCTCAGCTTGTCTCCCCGATTACTTATGAAATATAATGTCTGATCATGTCTCTGTGTTTAGGCTGTCAGCAGAAGAAAGTGACGACACCAGGCAGGAGAATGGAGCCGACACAGTGACGGCACATCCTGAAAAGCTCCTGCAGTGGATGTGTTGTCACTCAAATAAAAAAAACATGCTCTTAATAATAATTAGAGAAAAAGAAATCAGGTTACAAACGAGGCACTTTATTTCCTTTTAATTAAAAAAATTCCTCCAATGTAGAGGCATGCCAATTTGGACTCTTAAATTACACCTTTTATTTTGTTTGAAACGTGATTACTTTTTACAGTGTGAAGAGTCAAGTCAAACAGGTAACTCTGCTTCTCTTCAGCATGTTGGAATGCTTTTAAATCTGACAACAAAAAATCAGATAAATTAATGGTTTATTGAGTGTTTGTATGTGTCACAAAGTGTGTTAAAGTGGCCTTCTAAATTGTACATAGGAGCTGAAATAATAAACAGAATGCCAAATGATTTATTATAAATATATATATTGGACTTGGGAGGACTAAAGAACCAGACCTGAAGTGAATTTAACCAAATGTGTTCTTCAAAATAAAATTTATTTTAATCAGTTGTTGGATGAATTGTTTTTACATCAATCAAGTGAAATTAAACCTTGTTGGTTTCCATAAAGGAGTTTTAACCGTTTGTTCTCATTTTATCATATATCAAAGTGATTCATCAGGCTGTTTCATTTTTATTTACTAAATCAGAACGTGTAAACAGGCAGCTACTAAAACTACGTTACCAACAAAATACAATTTCCTCTAACGCTGTTTTTCCCTATATCAGACAGGAGGATCACTGAACCTTAAGAGGAAACAATTATTTTAGTTTTGAGGCTTTAACATCTTATATTATTATTTTATTATTTTGAATAACATATTCAAAATATTCCTTTTCGAGTTCAATTTAAGCCACAACTTCTTAGTTTATTTTGTGATTTTTTTTTAATACTTGCGACCTGTCCAGGGTGTACCACGCCCCTCACACTGTGACTGCTGGATATGAGCTCCAGTGACCCTGAAAAGAAGAAACGGGTATAGATGATGGATGGATGGACTAACTGTGCTTTGCAGTGTAATATCAGTAAAATCATTAAAGGAGGGAGTAGTATGTGTTTTCAAGGAACATAGTTCTATTCTATACCACAATCAAGTAACTGTTACCTTCAGTTGTTATGAAAATGTTTATATATCAAAATAAATTTGACTAAACACCTTGAAATTGGCCTCTCCTGCCATTTCAGACACTCCCACTTAAGCATGCCTTCACCACAATGCTATCGGGGACGGGTGCTCTGTGGAGTAGGCGCCCAGCTGTGGACTGAGCTCCAGGGAGTCAAAGCAACACTCATGTTTCTGATGAGGGAATGACAATAAAATGGTATAAAGCTTAAAAAAAGGTCAATTTTGCACAACAGCCCCAGCTCCTTTAATAGTAAAATGACTGAAGTTTTACTTATTTTCTTATTTTTTATTTCATATGCAACTGATCTTTTAAATTGAAGAGTGATCTTCAGATGCTGAGTTTTTTTTAAATTTATCTTTTCCAAAGACAGTGCTTTTAAAAGTGTATTACATTATAATATTGTTACCGTGTTTTTTAATGAAGAAAGGTAGCAACATTTAATAATAATTAAACTCGCAACACCAGGATATGATTTTTTATGTATTTCCACCACTAATTGCCCTATTCATATTTGTTCCGAGGAAAACTTAGAGCTTAGGCAAACACTTAGTTTTCCTGACTTTTATTTTGAAAACTTTATAATCCAAGTGGGACATCTAGTGGCTAGTTGGTTAAACTATGGATAAAAAGTGGTAAACCTTTAGTTCATTTTGTGATGTTTGTGCTGAACAAACTTGTACTAACAGGGTAAGAATATAGGATTGTGGATCTACGGATACCTGAGGGTTTACCTGGAGAATATGAAATGTTGGAGAATCAGTGGAGCAGGTTTATTTTTGAAGGAAGCGCAGATATTTCAAAGTTTGTAGCAAATAATCTGAAATGACTGTGCTCTGAAGAGACACAGATTATATCTACCTATTAAATTAGCTTTCTTATTTATTGCATCATTTTACATCTGGAATAGTAAAATGTTCTATTTTTTGACACAACACCTGAAATAAAGCATTCAAACCAACCATTTAAAAAACATTACTTTATTATATTGATTTGTAATTGATAATGACAAGGGATTTTACTGTGAAAAGCAGGCTAATAGAAGATTTAATTACCATCAAGTTGGTAGTGCAATACAGAGAATATTTGACCTGTTCTTGTACATTTTTCTATATTAAATAATAATAAAAAAAAGAACTGATTACAAATTCACAGCCTTTAAAAAGTACATTTAAGTCATATCACAAATATCTTGTTAAAGCAGTGTTTTAATAAAAATGTCCTCGTGTGACAATTAGCATCAGCGGATACTGTTTCAGCCAAAGCTAAATTCTCCCTGCGGCCCTCGCCGTTTCTCAGACACACACGCCTCCTCACGCACACACACACACCAGCTGATTACACTCAGCTCATATTGCATTAAAACATGTCCACTGCTGCGCTTTCCTGTCAGCAAAAGGAATCGTTCACGTGTTACCCCCCCCTCACCTCCATGACCTGCGAATTTCAAGAACACATTACGCAGCTTCTACCTACAATAACATGATTATACAGATATCACAAGCAGAAAGACATTCTAGGAATATTAGATTATTTATTTCACTTCTACCCTACGCAGCTGCAGACGCGTTGTTCTACCTTTTTGTTGGACGGAGATATGTTTAAAGATAACTGGGAGCCACGACTACAGCTCATGTATGATTGGACCGGTGAAGCAGGCACTGATGCAGATATTTGGCTGAGAACTTGGATCTTCGCTCCACAAACAACAGAAGGAACTGAAAGTCTGAGCAAAACAAGTTGCGATGTGTATAATACAAAGTCTCACTGGGACAGAAGTAAGAAGCGTTTGGCATGCTGTGCAGTCGTCTTTTCCCTGCGGAGGATCAGGAAAACAAAAAACAAAAGTCCTGCTGGAACATGACTAAATGATCTTTGTTTATGCTGCAGCGTTACACAGTGGGTCAGACTTCTTACTCTCTTTGCACGAGGATCAGATGCATAAACAAACAAAAGCACAAACATTGTTTGTACATCAGGACGGTGCAGTGAGAAGGATGCACGTCGAAGAGAAAATGAACAGAAAGCTAAGCTGGCAGCTACAGCGGTACAGTTGTGATTTATTTCAGTAGCTCTTCTAGTTGGAAGACATTAATGAGACCTTCAGAACGTTATTTAAAAATTGCACTTCATCACTGGTGCGTTCACTGCACCAGCATTAAGCCAGTATTTCATCATTTTATTAAGCAAATGAAATAAGATGACTGTCTGGAGCCGTTACCGGTGAAGATGAAACAGGCGTACGTACAGTAAAACATCAAAGACATTTACAAAACCAGATGTTTGCACAGCTTTCTGAATGTGGCAAAAAGAAGGCGTATGCCAGTTTCCTTGTATGTACACACAGCTGTACTGATAAAAACTACTGCTTTATGCATCTGGCCCTCCATGTGTTGTGTGTGGGTTTAAGGATTAAACTGTCCTGTCTGCTTCTGAGCACTTCTGGATAACCTTATCCTCGTTGACCTGATCCACAGCCAGCGTCTCCAGCTCTGCTTGAGGCGGGGCGAGAGGGAGGGCGCCGTGAGGAATGCGGTGGGCCACGCCCACGTGAGCCCTGTGCTGGCGGTCTCGGGCGGGGCTGTTGCGGGGACTGGCTGTGGCGCCCAGCGGGGGGACGGGGGAGCGGTCGGAGGCGATGGGGGGGATGACGGAAGGCCGCTCACGCACCACCTGCGGTTCGGGGGACTCCCTGCCCGCCTGGAGGAAAGGGGTGGGGTCGGGCATGGCGTCGACCGTCTCCCGCAGCACCAGCCGCCTGCCGTCTGGACCGAGGCGGTACACCTCGGTGAGCTCGGGGTGGAGAGGCTGGGAGAGGCTCTTCTTCATGCGACGCCGTGGGGTTTCAGGCTGCCTGTCTTTAGCTGCTGGAGGCGTGGGCCTATAGGAAGTGATGGGGCTGACGTTAGGACTGGCCTCAGAGGAGCTGCCCGCTAACAGCTTCTTCTTAGTGGCATGGAGCTGTGACGTCAGGTAAGCAATGGTGCTCGCCCTCTGCTCCAGCTCTCCGGACAAAACAGCCAGCTTGTGGCTCTTCATCTTGAGCTCCTCCAGGTACTTCTTCTCCCTCTCTTTGATGGTGTTTTCCAGGACAGAGATCATAGCGTTCTTCTGCTCCAGGTCCCTGAGCAGCTCCGTGTTCTCTTCCTCCTTTTTCTTGAGCTGGGCCTCCAGCTCCTCACACCTCCTCTGGAGCTCCCTGCATCGGTCCTCACCGCTGTCTGAACACACAATGATAAAAAAAAAACGTTACATACACAACTGCAGGTTTGATAAACAGAGACACACTGATCTACACACACATCACAAAACACGAGCAATCATTAGTACATTAAGCAGAGACAGGCTGTCAGCAGACAGGAGCTCAGGTCTCACATTACAGCTCTGAAAGACAAAAAGAGCACTGCAATCATCTGACCTCCATCACTGCAGCCCCCACCTCACCATGTAACATCCTCTACAGGAAACACAACCACAATGTACTGTGTGTGCCAAGAAATGAAGACAACAAAAACACTACTACTACCTATACATAGGAATACTTTCTTGTACTTCCTAAAGTCAAATAAAAGGATGGTTGGAAAGAATAAATATTATGTATTTTTCTCAGGGGTGGGGGTGTTTGCAGCCCGGTTGGAGCAGCTGCAGTGAGCAGGTTGAAGGCTGTGCATTAGTGCTGTGACAGATAATCTCATTTCCTGCACTCCAATCTCTGAAATGTTACACAATAACACAACAACACACTGCACATGCCCTGTTCAGACACACACATTAATGTTTTGTTAATAAATTTAGCTTATATGCAGTGACCTGACCTCTATGACTGTGTCCTGACTCAGATCTGGGATGTGGGGAGGTGTAATAAACAAAGTGATGTTCAACCTTCTGCTCCAGAACGCTCCAATGATGTTCAGTTTCAGGAGAAAACACTCATTAAAGGACATTTCTGTTACAGACGTCTGACTGCATCTTTTCTGCAAAAATGCCTGTTTGAGCTGTTGTTTAAATTGTGTCTTTTAGACTTTAAAACAAATATTGGCAAAGTTATTACTGATATTAATTGTCAACACTTAACCAACACCAGTGATTTACAGGTAATCACCAGACAATCATCTCTTCTGATCAGCTGAATACACAAACACACATACATCAGCTGAACACATACATATCAGCTGAACACATAAATATCAGCTGAACACATACATATCAGCTGAACACATAAATA
>JAUBOC010000001.1:7654991-7668087 GCA_032275365.1 Anablepsoides cearensis
ACTTTTTAAATGGAATTACTGAAATAAATCTACTTTTTCATGATATTCTAATTTTATGACCAGCACCTGTATATGCTAGAAACTTTGAGCAACTTTTCCCAGAAACCATTAGGGTCCGAAGCTTCAGTCTGAGTCGGTCTGATGTGAGACAGTGAGCAGGATCGTCTGTGCAGGGGTTAACCTTTAGGACCCCCTGAGCCATTTCATGTACTTTAATCTACTGTGCGTGCTCAGTTTAGTTAAAAACAAAGACACCTGTAAGTATTTTCCTCCTTGCTTTTGTTTTTAACTAAGCTTTAAGCTAAACTGAGGCACTGCAAGCATGCACAGTATGTTCATGGATCCTGCTCCTTCCTGTCTGTTGACCAATAGGAGAGGAGCTGATCCAATTTTGCATGAGGCAAAAATGCATAAGAAAATGTAAATACAGGAGACAGAGAAAAATGTAAAAAACAACACATGGAAATAAATTACTTGTAGAAAAAAAATGTAAACAATAGATAAATATAAACGTTTAAGAGATACAAATGCATGTACAAGTAAAAAAAAACATTTTTTTAAACGAAAATGTAAATTATGTGCTTAATATAAAATTTATTGAAACTGAGTTGGAAAATAAATATGAATGTCAAATTATAAAACATGAGGTAAAGTTCTCCTTTTTTAATTTAATTGGTGCATTTTAAGTGTATTTATTTATTTATTGCTCAATATATTTCTGCTTTTATTCCTAATTCAGTCCTCCATATGGCTCTTCTTTAATAGAAGAGAAGAAGATAATACTGGCATATTTCAAAACATGCCGTATCCTGTTTTATTAAATGTACCGTATGTCTGAAACAGGTCTAGGGCAGGGGAAAAGTTGTGAGAAAACTTAGATCTTTAGAGAGCAGAGTGACGTTCAGGAGGTGCTCATGTTTTTGCAGCTTTCAGGTGATTTTGTGGTCAAAAGAGTTGATATTTGATCTAAAGAGGCCACTAGGTGTCTCCTGTTACTGCTGACACTGAGCTGCAGACTTCTGCTCTGGTGAGTCTTTGTTTTTATCAAAGTCCTCAGGATTATATACCTGAGACGTATAGTAACCATGTACATTTATTTTGTTACAGTGAGGATTTGTAATTTTTTACGTATTTTCTAGATCATAAATAAAAAAATTTTTGGTTACATTCAACACCTAAAAATGATATGTTTATTCTTTTCTTTAAAATGAACACCTCGTTACAAATTTAAATAAGACTCAACTCATCATGTTGTTGATGAGTTGTGTATGCACTCTAAAAAATGAGTGTTGAGTTTACTTTTAATCTTAAACCAAATGTCTTGAGTGAACAAAAACAAGAGAATTTGACTTGCTGTTCCAATCCTTTTGGAGGAGACTGTAGATGATGCTTAAGTTGCACACAGATCATATCAGCAGACTACACATGAAATTGCTCTAAAATCATTAAAAAACTATTGAGTTAATCAAATTTATAAAGAAAATTCTAACCGGAAACAACACAGCAGCTGAATATTCCTGTAAAGGATTGAACTTAACTGGACTGTGACCAAATCTCAGGTAAATGAACACAAATGGATCTGGTCCAGTCATCCTCAGTATCAGTTCATCTCACCCAGTTAAGATCCTTCATAGTGTGACATACATTCAACCTGCTCTGTTCACATCATCTTTATTTTTCATTTGCTTACTCATACGTAATAAAGAGCTTGGCGAGCCCGCATACTCCCAAGTTTACACAAGGTTATGAGGAGAGAGCAGATCGGTCCGTGTCCAGCCAAATCAGATTGTTCCAAAGTATTGCTTATACATTCATCACTGCCAGAGGAAAATTCCTCCGACACGGTGTCCTGACTGAGATACGAGGAGGTGAATTCAATTTTAAACTAAGAAAAACCACCGACCCGTTCTTCTTGGCTGTTTGAGACCCTGGGAGCTGTGTGAGACCCCCCCACTCCTGCCAGCTTCCTGTGCTGCATCTTAATGCTCCAAATCACAGCGCCGTTGATTTGTTTCGAGGGGGCGGGGGTCCACACCTGAAAGCTGACGAGGTTGATGAGGTTGATTGCTGCTGGCAGAGGGGTAACTGCAACAGCTGGACGAGGAAACAGAGCTTTATTGTTGTGGGGTTATTTTATTCCAGGCCACAGCCACCACTGTCCTCAACCCACCACCACCACCACCACCACCACACACCCCTCCACCTTCTATACTTTCTGGAACCAGGCCAAGCTTCTTTTTTTTTTCTTCTTTTTTTTTTTTTTGGGGGGGGGGCGTATGCCTGCGGAACACTGCACTAAATAGCTGTGTTTTTGCATTCTGGCTTGTTTGTCTGCGATGAAGTTAGGGATGGGCTCAGAAAATGATTAGTGGCGTTGTCGGTCCTGGGTTGACGCCCTTTGACCTAAAAACGTCTGTGTGTGTGTGTGTGTGTGTGTGTGTGTGTGTGTGTGTGTGTGTGTGTGTGTGTGTAGGCAGGATTCAAGCGTGAGGAACTGGACAGATTGTGAGGCAGTGACACAGGGTGAGGACTGAGGTCAAACAATTACCTGATTTTTGCCGTAACATTTAAACACATGGCAGCTTGTAAAATAGTGCAAGTCAAGTTTAGTTTAACATAAGCCGTAGCCTCTGCTTTGACTTTCAGCAGATGGTGCCTTTTCCAAGTCAAACACACAGGAAGTTTGGCTTTTTGTGTTGGAGGGGAAAGGGTCTGCTGAGGCTGAATGAGGGGCTCTGTTTACAGCTTTATCTGCAGCTCTTCCACATTCAGAATAAGGCTGTTTTAAACTTGCACCTGAACTCCTCCTGCAGCCTGCACACTGACTGCCACAGGCTCCTTGCCTCACCTGATTCTTTGCATACATTGGAGAAACCTTATAACCAAATTCTTGATTTGCATAGCTTACCAGAGTTGGTGCTGCAGCAGATGGAGGTTTTCATGGTGACCAAGAGAATCTCTGGAAAACTGGTGGCAGCTTTCAGATTTGAGGTGGACGTCAGACTCGACTGCTTTGTTCTGTCTTTGTAATATGATGTGTTCCTCGCCCTCTCTGCAGCAAAACAAAGACACATGTTGTTCCTGAAAGTTTTATAAGAGTAAATAGATTTCTGAGAGCAGCTGGAGGCGCGGGGCTTCTTCCTGTCTCTCTCAGGATGCAGGATATTCTGTCTGGCAGCAGCAAAGAACCGTTCTGAGCTTTTAAAGCCAGGCAGAAGCAGTGAGGGGATGGATAGAGGTAAGACAGAGGAGGAAGGAGGTGGTTGTGTCCAAAAAAACAAAAACAACAACATTCAAATGGAGTTTTTGCAGAAGACACAAGCCAAAAGCAAACTTTGACATTTCAGAGTGAGCACACAGTGTGCAACACTCCGCTGTGCTGGATGTTCTGAGCCCCGCCGAGCTCTCGAGTGGGTTCCCTCGCCTTCCGACAGACCCTTGCTCTGTTTACAAGTGAGGGGGCTGCGTGAAAGCCTCTTACAAATCTTGACTTGAGAAGTATGTGCAGTTGGCTGTGAGAGACGCACCCTGTTCCACTGGCATCTGAGTCATGCTACAGTCAACAGCCAACGTGCGAGGAGACACCAATAAAACTCAGGCACACGGCAAAACGATAGGAAATGCACCGATAAAGACAAAATCAATAACAAAGCAACACATTTTATCATGTTTGCATGCAAATCATTTGAACACTTCTGTGATTTTATGCTTTCGTGCACAAGATCAAAGTGTAATTCTGAGAGAAGCACTGCAGTAATTATCACTTTGAAGGTGAAACATGGTTGTTTGCATTTTGCTGTAAAACCTTTTCCTGTCCACATGTGTTTGACATTAACCGCTCCGTTCCCCACATTGGTTAAGACTTTCTAAGACCACTATGGAGGCCGGAGGCAGGAGAAAACCTATTTATAGAGCGAGATCACAACAGGCAGCTGCTGATTAGTCAGGTTCGATGTGGAGAGGGCGGCGCAGTGAAACATTAGAGAGGGAGAAGATGTTCCTCCTCCAAATTAAACCTGACGCTCGTGTTCGTCTAAAGGTTTACAACCTATAATATATATCTGGATCCTTAGCTTAAGTGTTCAACGAAACATTAAACAAGAAGATGCTCTGTTTCTTAACAGTGTTATATAATACTTAAAGGATTAGTTCAGCTGTTTTTGGAGTTTTGTGGAAAGGTTATAAACATCTTACCTGTTGTAGATATCTCCTCCTCACATTGAAAGAATAGAGTTAAATGTCTGTGTGAAGGAAAAGGAAATTATTGCCCATGTATTTATAGTTTAAAGGCATTTCAGCTATGTTATACTTATAAAATATACTACTATATTACTACTATAACTACTATGTTATTTATGTTATTCTGAATTATTTTCACTCATGTTGTAAGTTTCCAGCAGGGCACCTTAATGTGTCATTTCTCGTTCTCCAAGCTTTAACTTCACATACTACTGTGGTTTCAGCACAACTAGATTGCAGAACTATTTGCTTTGTCACTATTGGAATGTTTATTGGAATGTAAGAGACAATCAAATAGAAAGTATAACCACATTTTAAGGTGTTTTTTTTCTCTGTTGAAGAACCACAGAACAAGTTTTAACTGAAACTAGAACTTTTTTTGTTGCTCAGATAAAGATCCACTCCTTGCATGTCAGAAAGAACCAGTTTTGGGACTAGTTTCTGCTAAGAGTATAAAAATGTTCTCACTGAGGCTGTGCTCTCAGACTCAATTTGTACTGCATGGTGCAGGTTGGGTCTCACTTTATTGCATTAATAATTCAGAGGCCATTGTAGTGAAGAATTTTATTAATCATGCATTTCTGCAATTTTGTTTAACAGAGCAGAAACCTTTTTCCATCACGTCTGAGTGTTTGTCTCGTGTAAACAAAATCCTACAAACATTAACATCATTATCATGTTTGCATTAAAGTAGACCCCCAAAATTCGCAAGGTTGCATTTTTAGAGCAATTGCAAAAATCTGCAAAATTTTGGATGTGGTCAAAAATAAAACTGTTTTTTTGCCAAGCAGCACATTTGCAAATACAAGAAATTTGCTTTGTGGTCCTGGTGCTGCAGAAATATTTTAAAAGACTATTTCAAATAAATTGCCAGTTAAAACGATTGAGTCTGGGTTCATCTGCTCCACAAACAGAATCTGTATTGTGTGCTCTACATGTCAGCTCAGGGAGGATAGATACAGCCACCAGGATGAATAAAGTGAACTCCAGGAGGACAAAAAAGGCTGCAGGTCAGGAGCACAGTTTTATGGGTTCAGTGTCACATCAGTATAACTAGTTATCATTGATGTAAAAACAGAAGCCTCACTTTTCATTGGTCTGCGATGTGCTCTGCTCTAAGAAGCTTGAAGCCTGCCGGCTGCAGCGCAGGGTCCTGGACCAGCTCACAGAATAAGGAACAGGAACTTTTGAGACTAGGTTTGTTTTAAAACTGCAGCCGTCCGCTTTAATTTTGACTCCACTCAGACAAACTATTGGCTTGTCAATCCCATCAGACTCAAAACTCTACCTGTAAACTGAGGCTCTTCAAATATCTACAACAGGTGAGATATTAACCTTTACACCAAATTTGCCAATCTTAACCAAGTACAGATATAGCTGTATGTTTATCTGTTGACAAGCCTCCAAAACGAACAACAAAATATCACAATAAAATACTGATGGTGATGACTGGTCCTTAAACTAACCCTGTGTTTCTTATTGTTATTGCAGAAACCAACCAGAAAGCAACAAAATATTTCAGTAAATGTTGCGTCTTTAACTTGATCTCATGTTTTACTCAAGTTAACAAAGTTAAACTAAACCTTTTGGCCATTTAGACCAAAACAGTCAAGTTAAAAGTAGAAAACATTTCCCTGAATAAAGATGCAAATTTAATTTATTCATCTTTATACTATTCAATTTTGTATTTAGTCTGGTATAAAATGAAGATAATAATTCAATCTTTTCTAATAATACCTAACCAGAGTTTTCTTACTTTGATTCCTCTCATTGCAAAAAGTAAAATAACCATGTTGATGATGTCATAGATTTTAATTTATTTAGGCAAGTAAATGACTTGATTTTTCCACGTTTTAGTGAATATAACATGCTGCAGCAGAAGCTTGCATTTTCTAAAAGAAGACATAAGCAAAACGATTTTAAAGCTGTCGTAACATAAATACTTTCTGGTAATCAGTCACAACTTGAAGATGTTAAAAAAGGTGAGAATGAATTGCATGAGGGTCTGTAGGTTGCCCTGCAGAGATTTGATCTGCAGTAAAAAACATTCTTTTTGTATAAATCTAAAAATTACAGCGTAAAGTGAATGTTGCCAGAGTAAAATACCAAGTAATAATACAAGTCGTTTCATGTCTTGTTCCAAGATCCACTAATGTCATGTGGTGCGAGTGGAATACTTGGCAGAGTTGTTCCTTGTGGTTCCGAGATGGAGGACGACTCACAACAGCTAAAACTGTGGAATAATAAAATGCTCCTTGTGGTGCTTCTGGATCCTGACAGGGTGTCAACATGCTGGACAGGAATGTGCTGAGATCCTTTCTGATGGGAGTGGGGGGGGATCGCTCAGAGCTGTGTGTGTGTGTGAAGTACTTGAGTTTATGAATGTGTGTGAATCTACCTGTGGGGGTTGTGATGAGTCAGCTGGACCAGAATGTAAAGGGAGTTCTGACTAACAGAGGAATTAGTTCTTCTTTAGTTTCTAACTGGTGTTTCCCCATCCACTCTGCAAAATGTTACAGCTTTGATCACTTTCAGTGAAGGAATTTGTGACTGTCTGATTCAAACATTTAAGATCTGTTCATTTGTTCCTTCCCCAGCTGTCGTTGAGCCAGAACCGGCCCATCCCTGGACCCGTTAGAGTAAAATGTTTAAATCATTCTGCAAGTGCATCCCGGTTCATCTGTAACACAGCTGCCCTGCAGCGAGGTGGACATGTTTCCTCTGCAGAATCTAACATCGTGGTCCTGTTTGTGGGAAGTGGGAGTGGAATGTTCAGGCTCCATTTTGTTTAGCAGCTGTTGCCCAGAGCAGCAGCCGTCCCCGTCTGTGGTGCCTCCGCAGTCCGGTCCAGCTCAGCCCACACACTGTGAGAGGAACAAGTGGCACAGAGAGCTCCCCGGACGATCCTGCTGCATGACCTGGATTAGTCTCTGCAGAACAGTTTCATAGTGTATTATTTAGATTCCCACAGGTGTAAGTGCCCACCCTGTCCACCTTGCTGAAGATGATGATGTTCTCACTCAGGTGGAAAGGCAGCCGAGGTCAGTTATTGTCTCGAGAGGAAACATGGCGACTGCTGTCAGCTCAGAGACACAAAGACTTCTTCACACAGAACATGTGTGCAACACATGGTGAGGCCTGCACCGAGTGGGAGCCACGGGCTGGAGAGGCCCACACAGGCTTGGCTTCAAACAACCACCCAACATCGCTCATGTTGGCTCGCACAAACAACCGCAGTTCTTGTTCGCTCTTCGTTTTTGTTAGGGAGCCACACAAGAACGCTGCTTTACAGGTGTTGCCCCACGCACACTCGTGAGATGTTAGTGACACATCCGGTGTACGCGTGTGAAAGTGTTGGAAACAGCCAGAGAGCTCAGAGGGCTCGTTGCAGCTAATGGTTTAAATAAAGCACATCAACAGGGACGGCACAGATGTCCTTCAAACACCTAAAGCCTCTCGCTCACCTCCTGGTTTTCACATCCACAAACTTCGTCTCCCTCTTTGCACCTCATCCCTCATTTGCTCTGGTCGTTTGACTGACCCTGGAGCTCGGAGCGCTCTGCAAGAAGACTGAGAGGCTGTTGGAGCTGATTAAGGCTGGCCTGGGCTCAGACTGCTGAGGCGGCTTTTTTTTTCTCAGCCGTGGGGTTTTCCCCCCCTTGCTGTGGTATTGATGGAATCCTAAAGATGCTCAGAGCCAGATGTCTGAAAGACACAGAGAGAACGATGAAGCCTGCAGCCCCACACAGGGCCTTCAGCATGCATGAGCTCTCTTTAGTCTCGCAAAGCTGAGACCCATGTGTTCTGATCTGCAGGGATCCAAAAAACCAGTCCAAGTCCATCTAGTCTGTTGGATTTTATGTTTTTCTTTTCTGGAAGAGAAGCTTAAATCTAAAATTATCTTTTAAAATCTGTGAAGTTATTTAAAGCAGCTGATGATTCTAGAATAAGGCAAAATATGGTCCGGATTTCAGAATTGGCCTTTTTATCGTCTTTATTCAGTCTTTGATGTCCTCAAATCAAACAAAACACCTAAAACAGATCAATGACAACCAACATTTTATCGATGAGTAACTACATTTAGGAGTAGTGCAATATATTAAACAAACACATCAACTATCCCACATAACAAAATCTGTCTGACCCAGTTCTGGCCCATATAATCCACTAACACCGGACCCAGAGACTAACAAGAATATTGTGCATTTAATCACCCAGATGTGGTTTGCAACGTAAAACCAAATCACAAACCGGGCCAGTTATGGCATGCCATCTTAAAAACAGTGCTATCTTGCCAGATCTGGCCCACATCCTGTTGACCACTTGCCATGCCACAGCCAACAGCTGTCCACTAACTGGGCAATAATGTAAAAATAGTTTTGATGGTTTCTTCTTTGCAAAGCTGCCAATCATCCACAGATCGACAGTTAGGAAAAATGGGCATTTGGGCAAGGCAGTTCCTAAGACGGCTGCTGTCCTGAAGCAGGTCAGCTCAGACTGACATGAGCTTGTGGGCCACATGAAACTATGTTCATGTATATTATATATACTATATTCACTAATATTTTGAGTGAGATTATGTCTCATCAACCATGAAAAGCTCTATAGAAGTAACAAAATGAAAAACCTCCCAAACACCAAACACATAAAAGTCTTTCTTCACTATCCCACTGCCTCGTCTCCTTTTTAGCTCTCTGACAATCTTTCCTGTCAATCTGGGCTTTCTCCCAGAGAGCAGTTCTGGTCAGACAGGAAGTGTGGTCTCCTCTAGAATTAACCCATCACAGTGCTGTTTATTGTCATAACTGCAGGGAATTAGCATTGTAGACACGGAGTACAAAGTCAAGGGCATCAGAGTTTAGGAGTCTGCAGGGGAGTGGGGCGGTGGAAGGAAGCAAAACACAACCAGACTGGGTTGTGTATTTGTTTAGCGTGGGATGTGAAACTGCAGAGCCAGATAATCAGAAGGGAGAGGAGAGAGTGGATTCCGGTGGAGTGATTGTCCTCCAATCATGTCTGTGCTCCTCATTACCCTTCTCCCTTCACCGACTTCCTTCAGTAATTTAGAAATTATCTGGTTGGATGGGGTGTGCGGGCGTTCCTCTGTCTCCTCCACTCATGATAAAATCATTTCCTAGCTCATACCTGACTTCTCTCAATCGCTTCCCCATATGTGTGAAATACGCAGCACCAAACTGCCTGCAAACGGCACCTTCTCTGCCTCATTAACCTGGGCTGTAAAAGGGGAAGTTAATGAGTGACAGAGTGTGCTCCTCCTGCCTTGCAGAGCAGTTAACGTTTTCTTCCTTCACAGCAGCAGGAAACAGGACGCTGCAGGAATGTGCTCTGTCCACGCACAGACAAGAAGAAACAACATTTAATAAATACGAATCTGACAGATGTTAGACTAAAAATATATCCATTTAAATGTCTTTTTTAAACAACAACAAAAAAATGTCAATATAAAAATAAAGGTCAGATCATTTTATAAGGCTTTGTTGGAAGGTTATGAACAATAAACATCTTACCTGTTGTAGATAACATTTTGAGCAATTTCAGTTTTACAAAACAATTTAATTCTGACTAAATTTACCAACTAATGGTTAGTTTGCTGCCATCTTAAAATGTTTACACAGAACTATAACAGGTATTACAGCTGCTACAGTAAACAGTGGAAGCTAGCTGTAGCACCTCAGGTGCAGTCTGGGGTCGATTCTAACAATAATCAAATTTTTAATAAGTTTTTTCATTAAATATCTGTGTAAAAATGTGATGAAGTCAAGGTTTTTTAAATAGCATAAATCACTGTAAAGCTGTAGAAAATGGAGAAAATTATTTTAGTAACTTTTGTAAATTACTTCTGTTTAAACATATTAGGGGATAAAAGTGGCAGATATTAGATTTATTCTTCTTCTGCTGCCTTTCATTTTATTTGATTTTTGATTGTATGTTTTTGTTGTATATAGTTGTTTTGTTTTTAAAATGAATACATTTCTAAAATAAAAATAAAAAAAAAAAATATATATATATATATATATATATATTTCATGATAACAATCCTTTACTTTGGGGTCAGTCAGTCCAGACTAGCTTTTAGCTAATCAAATGCTGATTCTGAGATTGATCAAAGATGTATCCACAACTGATATGAATATGAACAAGATCTGAACTCTCTCTTTAAAACACATGAGTATTTACACGCCACAAACCTATAACTTTATTCTTACAGGTAAAATGTGTCAAACATGTTTGATTTTTTTGCACATTTCTCAAATATTCAATAGTATTTGTAAATAAATCCAACAGTATAAAAAGCGAGTATCAGTCCATCCATTATCTACCTGCTCCTTCCTGTCAGGGTCACTGGTGCTCAGCAGTCACTGGTGCTCAGCAGTCACTGTGCGAGGGGTGGGGTTCACCCTGAACAGCTCGCAAGTTTATCACACAAACAACTGTTCACTATCATTTACACCTAGGGACAATCTGGAGTTACCAATTAGCCTAGATATACATATTTTGGTCCATGGGAGGAAACCAGAGTACCTGGAGAAAACTCACACATGCATGGAAGAGACATGCAAACTTTAGTTAAAAGTTCTCAGTTTCATGTATTTGGATTTGTCTATCAACTAAACTACTGCAACATTAATTTTACCTTAATATCTGTAAAACTGACCAGAATGCAACCATTTTATGTGGTGGCCACCTTGAATCAAGTCAACTCTAAAGTAAATTAGTTGCAGATGTTCATTCATTTTTTTATTAGTTATTATTTATATTTTTCAGGAAAATCTGTCCAGTGGTTCCTGAGGTGTTTGCTAACAGTTAGACAAACAAATGAGTGGTCAGGTGGTGGATTTTAAATGAGTGATGCTGAAAGTCTCTG
The DNA here is from genome assembly GCA_032275365.1 of Anablepsoides cearensis. Classification (NCBI taxonomy): domain Eukaryota; kingdom Metazoa; phylum Chordata; class Actinopteri; order Cyprinodontiformes; family Rivulidae; genus Anablepsoides; species Anablepsoides cearensis. The sequence continues at coordinate 7,666,117 of JAUBOC010000001.1, forward strand.
GAGCTAAAGGGAACTGTGGTTTTGGGTGACAAATCTCTGTGGGTGAGTGACATATCTCACATTATGCACAAAGCTTTGATCCGCTGTCATTTTTGGACTGTTCAGAATTTGATTATTTTTCTTCCTCCATCACATTAATTACTTTGTTTCAGAAGGTTTATTAGTTTGCAGGACTGCCTGACTTGAAAGTCAGGGTGACTTTATGCAGCTTTTACTGCAGCCAGGTGGACTGAACAGAGAGCAAATCCAAAACACGCAGCTTCAGTTTGACAAAGTTTTAGAATCATGACAAAAAAAAACTTCAAAAGTGCTTTGTAAACCAAGTCAATGTCAATGGCTTATGCAGTTAAAGTCAATTCCCATGGTTTTGTGGTTTTATAAAATATCAAAAGCATAAAGCTCACTATGCCCAGAAAGTGGCCACATTCAGCGGGAGCCAAGAAATTATCTGTCCCATTAAGCTCAAAAAAGGCTCCAGTTGGTGTTATTAGTGACCGAGTTCAGAGAAAAACTCAGAGCTCCTCTGTTGCTCTGCTTCTCTCCCCTGAAATTAAAGCCGTTTGTCGTCCTGAAAAAAGAAAAAAAAAAAACCTGCAAACAGAGCAGGAGCTGCAGAGCTTGGAAGCGAAACACCAGCCATGCCCAGATTAGTTACAACGTGAGCAGCCAAAAGAGAGCTGGACATTCATGAGGAAATCCTACCTGCTGAAATTAAGTGAATTACTCATAAAAACAGCAGCGTAATGACTCTGTAAGGCATTTGTTATCTTTTTATTAAGTGGAATAAAAGACTTAATGAATTTAGGAGGTGAAACGTAAATATTCAACAGCATTCTGCTGTTAAATGTGTTTTGTTTTGCATCGAAGGGAAATAAAATCCCATAAAGCCCTTAAATGTGATTGAGCTGCTTTCCAAATCAGATTTGACTAAAAGTTTTAATGCTTGAGCCTCTCAAAGTGCTGGGAGGGAAGAGGAGAAATCACAGAGGGGCCACACAACACCGGAGCAATCAAACCTAAAGAGTGAACTCTCAGCGAGACGTGGACAATGACTCTTAGGAGGATTTAAGTTGCAGCCGTCTTGATGAAGACCACATCCAGGCGAGCCGTGCTTGACAAAGCCTGTAAATGAAGGTGACAGATTCAGCTGCGGAGGAGCTGGAGGTCTGACTCAGAAGAGGCAGGAAAAGCACTCCACACAGTGACACTAATCAGGAAAATCTCCCTCAACTGGAGAATTTGAGATGAAACCACAAACTGTCTTGGTGGAGTTGACTTTGGGGGTAAAAGTATAAAATGGCAATTAAGCTCTGGCTTAATGTAGAGAGCAGAGATGCTTGTGATGGACCGCTCCAGATAAAAGGGATGGTTATTGTAAATATACGCTTCAGTGACTGATGAAACTGTCTTTGTCTGAAGATTCTGCTCCAGGGGAAAAAAAAGCTAAATATGTTGAGTGATGGTGTAAAACTTAAAGCAGGAGTGGGCATTTTTTTCTCCAGAGGGCCATTTTAACTTATGAATGGGGTTAAAGGGACACACATTGAACTGAATCATTATTACTGAAGCTACTATGAATAACGTTACATCATCTGTAAAAATACACTCAGTGGAAGTTTGTAAAAATACAATTCTGGGGAAAAAAGATTTAGGCTAAACTACTGTGCAACCATACAAAAGCACCTTGTTCTATGTCTCTGTTTCATCCTCCTCCTCTTCCCTTTTCACCTACAGGACTTCCGTTTTTAGGGGTACCGAGTGGGGTCAAGACTTATAGTATAGTTGGAAAGTATATGGAGGTTTCTTCCTGTTATCAGGGAGTTTTTCCTCTCCACTATTTGCTCAGGATGGGAGACTGTGATGAAGAGATTCAATGCAATCTGCTGGCTTCTTATTTAGATTGTTCTTTTATGTACAGTGCCCTGAGACAACGTATGTTGTGACTTGGCGCTATATAAATAAACTGAATTG
>JAUBOC010000001.1:7710323-7723464 GCA_032275365.1 Anablepsoides cearensis
AGAGATCAGACGTTTCCTGTAGTTCTTGACCAGGTTTGCACACACTGCAGCAGGGATTTTGGCCCACTCCTCCATAGTTCACAGTTGACGAGTACCTATGATAAAAATTACAGTCTTCTACATGCTTTGCAAGTGGGAAAACCTGAAAAATCAACAGTATCAAATACTTGTTCTCTCCACTGTACGTTGGACTTACTCAACACAATTAAGTGGAACCACTTGACATAAGTGAGTTAAGTAAATCCAACAATCTGTTTTTTGAGTGTAAAATGGAAGCAGAAAATTTGAATTCAATTGATTTTGGTTTTACAACCATGTTTTAAAAGCCGGTTGGTAACCAACAAATCACATTCAAACAGTTCCAGCATCCTGACGCAGATCTTTGCAAACAAAAGGTTTTGTAAACCTGTGAACTCTGCATCATGTGACCCGTGGTGAAGTTTACATCTGGAGGAGCTGGATTTGATCAAAGCAGAGGATAAATTTTAAGCAAAACTGACAATTCTTTAACCTGCAGCTGCTACAAATATTTTACCTCACATTATAAACTTTGTAACCTTTCAAAGCTTGATTAGGTGACCAGTAAAATCAAAAGTTTACGTTTTGACTTTTACATGATTCCTGACATAAAAGAAACTTCATGTGAAACAGGAGGTAACGTCTGAAGCCTGTTTTTAAACTTATTTCAACTTGTTTCTGACTCAAATATAACCGTATACTGCCCCCTGCTGGAGAGTAACAATCATTACATTAAACCATCTCTGCAGGACATTATCAGAGTGAAGCTTCAAAACCAAACCAACAAATAATGTGACCCTGAGACCTTGAATGGCAATAAGCTTTTTATTTAAACATTAAGGCAGTGTCTTTTTTTGTTTGTTTTTCATTTTTACACTGCTATCCACAAAGCTTGCTGGTGGGCATGTAGAATTTAACCATGTGAATATTTTTTCTTTTCATAATACCAACCTCGAAGCAAGCCACATAAATATTTACATCTCTTCAATTTTATGTACAATCCTTGCTATTATACAGTGGGTTATAATAAAAAAAATATGCACAAAATGGTTGAACAATGTATTGTTTTTGTCAACTCTCTCCGACAATCAGACAGTCCAGGAAACAAACCAGCAATCAACTTTGTCCTTTTAAGGTCTGAATGAATTTTTTTTTTTTTTTTTTTATAAATGACACAGGTGAGCCATGAAAAACACTTTAAAAAAAAAAACAAAAAAAAAAAACATAGATGCATGTTAAAAACTCATTTTGATGTAATTTTAAAAACATTTGTTGAGGGAACAGCTGGATATGGCTTCGTCTGTTTAGTGTCACATTCTTACATTTCAGCAGTGGAAAAAGGGGATTTACATAAGAGTGCCCGATGTATAGAGCCTGGCTGTGTTTTTGCCTCGAGCGATGAAGTTACACACTCTCCTGTGGTCCGAATAGAAAGAGCTAAAACACAGCTGAGATGAGCCGTCAGCAGGTAAGGCATTCCTGGATGCTTCACCATCGATAGCGAGGGATGACGGAGGGAGAGGAGGTAGTCCTTTAACAGTCATGTCTGCGCTGTGAAGAGTCCACCGCCACTAAAATGAGCCAACGACCAACCAGTCTTTCTAAACAAACTCACTTCTATTATCAACTGTCGGAGGGAAACTGCCCCCCCTCAGAAACTCCTCTCTTAAAACTACAAAAAACAAAAGTGGCCTTTAAAATACTGCATGAAAATGTGAGAACATGTCAATAGAACCACCTCTGACCCGGACAGACATGAAGGTGCGATGAAGTACACTTGTAGCAGAACGGCATCTGACGGGAGGCCAAAGAGAGCCGAGGATGAGGAGTTAAACCGTTGAAAAATAAAAGACAGCAAGAGATTTGGAGAAAACGGTAAAAAAAAAAACCAACAACTCAGAGGTAAAATATTTTTTAAAAAATCAGGACGTTTCGTTTCATTTTCTGGACACTAAAGGAAACTTGTGCGTCACTCTTCAGCACTATACATGTAAAATAAATGGCACTTAGCACTAAGAATATCTCATAACTGTACAAAATCTGCCAGGATGAGGAAAGGAGTTGAAGCAGCTCCTCTGGGCAGTAAAAGGTCAAAGGTCAGACCTCCTAGGCAGGACTCTGGGAGGCCATCTGAGTCTGACAGAACCATAAAATAAGGGACATGGAAAGATGGCTTTTTGTCACCTTTTTAATGCAAAGGAACTTCGAGTGACGCTGTGGAATTTGCTTTTAAGCAGCTTTAAAGGTTGGTCTGCAACCTGCTCGCAGCGGCTTTATCATCACTCATTGACGTGATTGTCGCTTTGAGTCGGGTAAAAAAAAAATAAAATAAAAAGAGCGTAAGCAGCAAGACCGAAATCACCAGACGGGTGCTAAAGGATCCCTCCACAGTGAGATTTCTGTGCTGTTTGACTCCACTTTCACCTGCTCCTGGAAACACACAGGGTTTTTTTGTTTTTGTTTTTGTTTTTTTAAATGCCACTGTGAACAGATTGACAACTAAGTGCTCAATATCCAAAAACCGTTTCAACAAACACAGACATGGTTAATATAAAAACAGTGAGAAAGTGTCACTTGTCTCAGTTCCATCCATCTGGCAGATCCAACCCGTCCCACACAGATTCCTGAAGTCAGCGGGGCTTTGCCTTCCTCCAGGCCGTCCCCAGTAACATATGACATCAGCAATAAACCGCTAGTTTACCCTGTAAACCAATGATATGACCCCCCCCACAATAATCTGTCCCCTAAACTCCTCCCCTTAAGAAAAAAAAAGAAAAAAAAAAAAGATACATCTTTGTAGATAACAGACAACAAAATGACGCCATCAAAAGTTCACCATCAATTTGTACTAAAAGTCTCAGCTCACAAACACGGGACCGAACTGACAAAAGTTAAAGAAGAAAAAACGCTGCAGATTCTCCTCCCGTCTCCGTGTGTTTATCATTGTAGTGGTAGCAGGTCGCCGGCACCTGGAGTTCACCGTGAAGAAAACGTGTCGCTCCTCACTGTGCAGTCAGCTCCAAACAAACAGCCTGTCTCTGGAGCAACCGTCCTCTCCAAAAACACCCGCAGTACATCCCAAAGGTACAGGTCCACGCAGCTGTACTGATAAGGCCAGTGAGGAATCGTAGCAAAGAAAAAAAAAACAAAGTGATTCGTCCTTCAGAGTAGTCCTGGAGTGAATGTAAGTGCAAACACACACCGAGCAGCAGAGCTCCACCTCATCACTTCTGAACTATGATCTAATGAAGGAGATGCAGGTCTGCAGACACCTCAGCAGCACTGTGTGTGTGTGTGTGTGTGTGTGTGTGTGTGTGCAGCTGACATGTTAGCAGGTCCTGTTGTGGCATTTCTGGGTCACTCGCTGTCAGACAGGGTCTCATACTGAGACATGAGCAAAGGTTTGGGCTCCTCCTCCCAGGAGCGACTCTGCCCAAGTCCTGGTCCCTGGCCCCCCTGTGGACCAGAGGAGGGGGAATGAGCTGAAACGGTCCCACTGGGGAAACGCATCATCAGTGGGTTACATGGGTAGGGAGTGGGCGTTGAACCTGCAAACAGCAGAAATAAACAGTTTGAATCAGAGTATTGACTTTATCCAGAGCGTCTGACCAGGTGGGTCTGATATAGACCTGCAGACAAAGGCCGGTCCTCCCAGACACGGTTAGTAAGTGGAGTTCTTCTGTTGCAGTCTCCCTCAGAGTGAACAGAGGACACAGATGAAGGTCTCTCACTGCCAGAGAGACCTGGTCCTGGAGACTTGGCTTTACGCCCGTTGGAGCGCCCATTGCCCTTTGCAGACTTGGAGCCACCTGCAAACAGAGACCACAGAATTTCAGCCTTTAACCACAGCTGGAGCCGTTTCTCAGTAAAGATTAAACATCATAAACAGTAATATGTTTGTTAAACAACACACTTTAAATAAAATCTCAAACATGTTTAAAATTCCGTAAGGAGTTTTCATCAAACTAAATTACAAAGAAACAAATCAATAAATGTGAGGGCAGTAGTTTAAATGCTGCTTGAAAAAAGGCAAGTGTATCTTTCAGGAAATGATCAAAGAAAAGGCAAAGAGTTTAAAGCTACGTTCACAATGAAGACATTTTGAGCAGCCGGTTGACATGCAAAGTCTATAGTGGACGCAGCGCGCAAGGAAGCAGAAGCTGCAGTTGAGCGTTTTCCGTGCGTCCAAAGCAGCCGACGCTTGAGTTAAAAAATCTGAGCTTTTTTAGCTCGACACGCTGCATCAACTAATCAAAGAGAATCATTTCTCCACCTGACGATTTCCTATATGTTGCCCACTAACCTGAAACAGACAGGAGCTCTTTAGCTGAAATCCACTGTCTGTAGTTGGTGTTCTGGCAGGAGATATCAGCACTGATGTGGGTCAGCAGCTCGTTAAACTGACCGCAGTGTTAAACTAATAGTTAAAATAATAGTTTGTCAGCTCGCAGCTCCTGGAGAGGTGAAACTACCCGAACACACCGCCTCTAAATCATCTGGTGAATTAATCATCTGATGAATTAATCATCTGGTGAGCACAACGTTCACTTGTTCTCAGTAAAAAAAAGCAAAGCCACTTTCTTTATTTCATCCACCATTAAAGACAGACCGGAAAAACAGACGCTCGTCTAGTCTCTGTCCAGGTCTAACTTGAGGCGTTGGGCGCATTTTTGCTGCTCAAAACACGTTTGCTATGAACGCAGCATCAGACCTGAACAATCAAGATGCTGACGCAGCAAATCTGTGCCTCTGAGCGAAAAGCTTGATGCAAACTCAACAAGTGCTTTAAAATCAATGGAGATAAAAACAATCACTACATGTGGATGAAAGTTTCAAACCAGTGTGCTGAATTAAGTCTTAAAACATGCCAGTAAAAATTAAAGGAAACATATCCTGCTTTTAATTTTTTTTTCACATTTAAATCATTCAGTTGGGGTCTATGTAAATTGGAACTACAATATTTTGGTCTAACTTCCTCATTATTGTAACTCCACAAGCCCCCCGTTCCCCTCTATACTGAGGTGTGTCTCAGATCAACTCATTTTGATGATGTCTCTTTAAATCCAAACAAGGTGCTTCACACCCCGCCCCCCTCCAGCTTCCAGAGCGATCCATCGAACCTTGATAGAGGGGTTACATTTATATAGCTGCACAGAAAAGCTTTATTTACAAATTAATTAAAAGACATTTTGTAGACATGTTAGAAATAAACTAACAAACTACAGTCAACAAGGAACAACTTGTCCCTCCAGCCTCCATGTTGGAGCCAGAGCCTGACTCAGAGACAGGAGAATAAAAAGATGAACTTCTAGTTGGTGAGTCACTGTGCTGCTGGCACGTCAAATAACATAAGAGAAACTAAATCCATGCTGTGAACGTCATTAAATATAAAGAAAGAGTTTTGAAGGAACCTTGTGAGAATGAGTCTTCAGCGCGTCCATCAGCAGGTGCAGCAGAACCTGTTGGGTTCATGGTGCTGGATGGAGAGCGTTCATCTGCTGAACCGTCATAGTTCCCCATCAAGGCCTTTCTGATGATGGCCTCCAGGCCTATAGAGTTCCCCTGCGCCTCTGGAGCCGGGTGGCTGCGCTCGTTCACCGTTACTGCAAAGACAAGTGTTCTGGTCAATTAAAGTATGTAAAACAGCAATTCATGAAACTGAGAAAAATATATAAATATATACTTTTACACTCGTGTAAACAAATTCATCACATATTTCTGCTCTCTACTCATTTGACCCAGTTTCAAACAAGTTCATGTTTGTGTTTGAAGAACAGTTTTCCCATCTTTTTTACAAAGATCCTTCAACAATGTGAAGCCATTACCAACAGTTTGATTACCTGCAGTTGTGGAGGCTGGCATATTGAAGATTTCTGTTCCTGGCTGACTAGTATCTGAAAAGACAATCAAAGAAATCAAATGTAAGATTGTCCTCTCCTGGTAAAACAGGTTTTTCCATTTCCAAGCCGAGGTCAGACTCACTAAACTTGCTGTCATTTCCTATAACCATCTTCTTGCTTATCTCCTGTTTCTTAGACTTCACGATAGCGGACGTGCTCTCCGTCAGCTTGCTGAAGAAAGCTGGGGGCTGAGAGGAGTTCGGAGGAGAACGGGAGCCCAGTCTGCAGGAGAGAAAAACAAGTCTTTAGTTTTGTCTCAACAAATCCTGAACATTATCTCAGAAAATGTGGGACTGAAATAACAGTGAAACACTACAAACAATATGAGAGGTCAAAACTTATTCTTTCTTAACTGCAACACTGAAAAAATATTCACATTAGATGCTTTTTTATTAAATTAAATCCCTACAAGCAAGAACAAACTATATGAGGCTGCTGAAACTTTAACTTCTTGATATAATTCACTAAAACTAACATATACAGAAACACAGGATAAAAGAAGATGCAGCTGAAATGAGGTTTGTTGCTACAATGCTATGCTAATAGAATGCTACAATGAAAGAGGCTGAGGTGAGAAGTCAAGCTGTTTTGCTGGCAGATTTTTCAGAATGCAGCAGACAAATGAAAGAAAAATTTCTCTGTTTTGATGTCTGATAACCACAGAATATCAGTAACAAAGCATCATTTGGGGATAAAAAACAAGCTACATTTATTTCTATGTTTTTTTTTTTAATAAAAAGCTTTCAGCTTATAAGTTGAAACACCTGATTTATTAATGTTGGAAGAGTTCAGCAGCTTAGTGAGGACTTACCCCTGCTCGCCTCCCTGGATGTCAGGATCAGAGTTGGTTCCAGGAGGAGACACTGGTTCAATGCCGTCATTAGAAACACTGACAGGTGAAGACTTGGACTGAGGGGGAGACCTAGAAACAGTACAAAGATATAATTACTGCGTGTGCAGCAGTGTTACTATCCATTACACTTAATTACTGAAGACTAGGGTCACAATGATTAGTCCACTTATAATCAATGTCAATTATAACAATTGCGGCATTTTAATGTCGAGGCATCATATTTACACACATGAATGTTCATTTGTTACTGCAATGCAATACATGAACTGCTGGGGGCAGAACTGCTTCTATTGTCTGCAGTTGCATTGTTCTTTAAGAACAAGAGGTGCTGGCCTGCAAACCACAGAAGAAGCCGCGAGAAAATCAAAAATAATGATGGAACAAAAACATGATTGTGTCAAAGACTTTACCAAAAATCAACCTATAGTAAAATGTAGAACGCAGTGTATAATTTCCTTTTTATTATGTTTACATGTATTAATGTTAAAGTTAGGGCTGCACAATATACCGCAAATATATCCTAATCATAATATCACTGTGCGCAATATTCATATCACAAAAGACAGCTTGGAGTAAAATAATTGTGAGTGAGTTCTGAAGTTGTATTTTCATTCTAACAAGATTTAAACCATTAGGACGTCAGCTTGGCAGTAAAAACTCACACCAAACACAAATGCCATTCCCAAAAATGCTAAAGGTCACAGAGTATGAAGCACACATTAGAAAAGGAGGGGAAACAAACTAAAAAGACATACATCGCACCTGATATCATCATTGTAATATTTACAAAAATTATTGATAATTTACCTATATATCGTGTTATATAGTTAAAATACATCTGTGTAAGCTATCAGGTTTGAGGTTCAAGTTCATAAGTTTCATGGGTCAGTATTTTAATTTGCTATGAGAATGTTCTGTTAGGATAGAAACTCTGGAAACAGGGTGAAATTCTCAGACTGCAGCTGGAACAGGAAGTGGACACATAGATGGACCATGTGACAGAAATAATAACCGTTGACTAATAGACTAAAAAAAAGGTAACGTCTGTAGTGACATTCAGAAGCAGAAATCCTTTGTAATAAAGAGTTAAGGTGATTCCTACCTGTCTCTGTTACATTCTCCAATGAGAACATCTGGATAGCGGAACCCTTGGACAGGCTCCTGTGAAGTGGGTGGCAGCTGGGAGGCACTGGGTGGACGGGTCAGGTCCAGGATAGGGTGGGGATAGTTTTGCTGTTGCTGCTGGCTCTGCCTGTAGTCTTTAGTTATCACCTCCTGTTTGCAGAAAACATGCCCTTATGGATCAACACGGCACACTATTCTGACAGAATTGTATTTTTTTGTGTGTAAAAATCATGAAGTTAACATAAGCAGGATGTGATTCATGGTTTAAATAGTTTAAATAGTTCGGTTGTCGGAGCTTCCTTGGACTTACACTGATGTGCTGTGCCAGAGTGACCACCCTTTGGCTGCCTTTCACACAGGGGGACGGGGGCTGTTGAACCGGAGACAATCTTTCTTCAGAGGGAGGGTAAAGACCAGATGGTAGAGCTGAGAGTCAAAATCAAACACACACACAAATACAGTTAGCTTTGATTCTCAGTTTAAAGTCATAAATCAAGAGTTTTCACACATCCAACACAAGAGGCTCAACCTCAGAAACTTCTCTTTATCTCTTAGAACAAAGGTATTTAAAGCTACAAACTCTCCTATGAATAATAACCGTGTATTAATGTAAGACAACAATAATTATAATTTTTAACATATCAGGGTTTCCCCTACATGTAATTGATCGTGGTGCTCCGCCACGGCAAAAAAGCCACCACACCTTCAGAATGAAGTTTTTTTCCATTGTTTAGGTTGTCCGAAACAACCTATTTTCATATCGGACAACCTGGTTTCTATTATCAACTAATCAAGTAGTAACAATAACTTTGATAAAAGTAATAACTGAGTACTTGTTTCACATATTGATGACCATATTTTAATGACTTTTTTTAACTGTTTTATGTTTGTCTAAATTAAATTAAATCCAGAGAACATCATGAATCCACTTCATGAGCTCTGCTCCAAGTCTCACGATGAGTTTTCTTGCACAACTCTTGCACTAGTTTTCATTTCAGAGCAGGATGATGTAAGCCGAGTGTGCAGGGCTGGATTGACTATAGACTCATTGAGTGGACAAAATCTTCCCGTGGGGAACGTGATGCTTTGGGTTATGCTAATGTGCAAAAACGTAAGAGTCGGATTTCATTTCAGCAGCACCTCACAATCTCCTAAACATCTCTGTGGTTCTTCATGCTGCATTGTGAACGCAGGAGAACAGCAAGGGGATGATATCTACCAACATTTGTTTAAAAAGCAAATCTCCTGTTGACAGATGTGTCAAAGTGGCTTTGATTTACTAATCTGAACTTAGCACGCAGGTGGAACTACCTCTGAAGCGTCATTACGTACACTACTCTGCAAATAAACAAAAACAAAATCTTAATAAACAGAAACTCTCAGCGCTTTGACAGATAGATGTTGAGAACTTGCAGAGTGGGAGAAATAAAAAAAAACAATAAAACAAAACCAGAATAAATCAACATTGTGGGCCAGTGAGCTTTAACACAAACATGCAGAGAAGCAGGAGTACCCCCTCCCCTTTGAGGCTGAAAAACTCTATAAAATGCCCCCCATCCCCCTCCCGTACAGCGCCAGTGCTCTTTAGGACCCCAGGGAGAACGAGTGGTGGTGGATAAGGACTTTCAAAATGTTTACCAAATTTCTACGCCCACTTTGATATATCCACTTTACAAGTTGATATGATCCAAGGTTCTCAGCTCACTGTGATTCAAACAGTAAAGTATCTGCTGGAGACCGTGCCACACGAGGAGGAACGAGCAACACTTGATTTATGAAACTGAAATATATCAGTCCTGATAAACCCAGGATCTAAAAACGTCCTACGATGTGGAGTTGTCAATATTAATTTGTTTTCTAAACAGATTATTGTCCGTGTTACTACACAACTGTATGAATGTGGAGCACAGAGCGTGCACACGCTAGTGATGCTGAATGTATCTGTCTGCCTGATCAGTTTACTCCACCCCAGGTGGACTTGTACCAGGCTTGGGCAGTATTGATAATTTCCATACCATGGTATAACCTTTACAAAATACAGAGGCATATGTCATTAGAGGGGTGGGGAGGGGCTGGATTATGGTCTGTAGCGTGTTGAGTATGAGTAGTTAATAATTAATGGAGAAATGGCTGTTTCCAGTATTTACATGTTGCTGTCACTCAATCTGAGAGCAGCAGGAGACACAGAGCGGCTTTTGTCTCTTATCTAAAAGAGATCAAAATAAGTCCAACTGCGTCCAATTAGGGTTTTAAGATTGAAAATAATCTAACTTCTACCATCTTGCTGCATACTTTTAGCCAGTCAGTGTGCTAATAAAGTTTGTATTTATTTCCTCCTTTTGTAGCGAGGACCTCAAGAAAGAAATTAATTTAAAAAATCAAAAAAAAAATCACAAAGTTTAAATTTGAAGTAGTAAAGTTAATCACACAAGTCTTCTGAAATAGCCTAGAATGTTTATGTCCCTGTTTTCATAGCAGGCTTGTGGAAATTTGGCACATTACCTCAAATGACTAATTAGGGCTGCACAATATATCGCAAATTTATCGTTATCGCGATAACAGCCAGTGCAATACACATATCGCAAAAAAATGCATAAAATGCAATAAATATTTGGCTCCAATATTTGCATTTATGTTGTTTGTTAGCATCAGTCTGATAAACAAAATGGACCAGAGAAATGAAATCAAACCAGAATCGCTCCATCATGTTGTAATGGAAATTATGAATAAGTTGTTTTTTGCTCTGAACCCAGAGCAGAAAAACACCAACACTGTATACTTAATTTTTTTATTTATTTATCACAAGTTATATCGACATTGCAATATTAAGCACTGTTATCGCACATCGCAGGTTTTCTTGATATCGTGCAGCCCTATCACTAATAACGTCAGGATTTTTAAATACATAAGGTCCCTAACACTGGTTTGTCTTTTTGAGAACATTTTACACAATAGCTCTTCATTAGCATTTAGCCTGGAGGAAGGCTGACATGGTACTGATTAATGAAACAGATAGACAGAACATTACTTCAAAGATGACCAGACTATCCCTTTAATGCATTCAGCTGATGGTGAAAAACTGTGCAACTGTTCTGTGAAACTGCTGGAGTGGATGAACAGCACTGCTGCCACTGATATTAACAAAAACATATCTCAGACAATAAATGTTGGTATCCATTACTAAAAATGAGAAAATATTTCTGTTAATCTGAATGAGGTCAAATGTTCTGTTTAAAGGAAGTAGAGTAATGAGGGAGGAAGGCCACATGATCAAATCACAACTTTTATGAAAAGGAAATGAAGCTAAGCAGCAAAAGATGTTTTGCTTAATGCCCCACCATCTTTACCTTAAAGGACACCCAGGATCCTTTTGATTTAAAAATGTTTGAGTTTTACTTTTTTTTTTTTTTGGTTAATCTTATTAATAAATTCAGCCAATTTTATTCAACCAAATTTGGTACAATTTTGATAGATGAAAGAAAATCTCCAAAAGACACCCTTGGTGGTCTTTAAAGTTTATGAAGAAAAGCCTCTACTAAAATTGAATCAAAGCAACAAATTGTGGAACAAAAGTGTAAATGAATTGGGCTGATTTGATAATGCCAATCACCACAGCTTGCAGTAGGCCACAGACTGACAAGAAGGAAAGGTCTGGGTGATGAGGAGGACCCCTGGGGTCCAGAGCATCTTACCATCAGTGGTGCTGCTGGCAACAAGCGAACCCATCTCTGGTATCCCCTTTTCATAAGAAATGTGATGCTTAATAAGTTTGTTTATGAACTTGTCTGCACTCATGGTGATCTTACCAGATGACCCATCGTCTGGATCCTGAACAGGCCTCGGTTTCTTTTGAGTCTTTTCTCTATTAGAGGAGCTGATATCATCACGGCCAGAGGGGTTATCCGGCTTCTCTAACCGAACCGGGGAATAGGAAATCTGGTATATTTCTCCGTGGCTGGGGCTGGGCAGTTTGGGGTCAGATTTACTGGAGGGCCCGTGTTGGCCTTGCATGTGTTTGGGTAGACCTCCTCTGGCTTTGCCTCCATCGCGGCCCTGCAGCTCTTTGGCTACATTAGAATCCATGGCAGGTGGGTAGCCAGGATAAACTTGGTAGCGGGATGACCCTGAAGGCATGGGCCTGGCAGGACAATCACCAACCATGAAAGACAGAGATGGAAATCAGTGATTTATTCTGGAAAATGTTGGAATAAATCAGCTTTAGCACATGTGGCAGAACTGTTTTTGTGATTTACCGTAAGACAGACGAGTGCTCAGACAGACTTCCAGTATTTTGCAGGACACTTGGCCTCTGCTGGTTCTCCTGGGTACGAGGAGACACTGGGGAGTGCTGGGGGATGTAAGGTTGGGGTGCAGATCGTCCACTGTTGCTGCTGCTAGTCAAGCTGTGCTCTGTACCTGAAAAACACAGATTTATAAAGCTCTAAACAAGAGGAAGTATTTCCTCAAAGCACATGCATGTTGACGACACTAATATGAAGACAAAATAAAATCTCTCTGACACCTGGTCGCCAGATGGGAGCATGCTCCACATTTCCAGAAGACCCGCCCTTCTCTCTGTCTCGGTCCCGATCCCGATCTCTTTCCCGTTCCCGATCCCTTTCCGAGCGGTCCCTCTCTCTGTCACGCTCTCGTTCTCTTTCTCGCTCACGCTCTTTGTTTATGTGTGAGGAGCCAACTGACGGGGAAAAAAAAGGAAATCTCAATGTAGGAAGAACAAAACGCAGACAAATTTCCTGGAGATACTTGTAATAAACGAGGCATACTGGGGGAGATGGGTGAGGTGGTGTAAGGCCTGCCTGGGAACGCAGGGCTTGTTCCTGGGATGTAAGTGATGCGATCCATCGGGGAGCCAGCTGTCCCTGCAGCGGGAGGGACCAGGACAGGTAAATGTGGCACCTGAGAGAGGTCGATGATTCCTAGGGTGCAGAGGGAAGCAAGAGAAAGGTTGAGAAACAGCTGACTCAAATATGGTCAGCTTTGATTGCAGATAAACACAGACCACTATGTTACTGTGTCGGCCATTAAAAAATAAATAAATTCATAACATTGACCACTGATTTTTGTTCTTTTATGTCTTTTATGGTCCTCTCAGCTACAGCCTGATGAAAAAAAGGACAAGGTCCAGCTTGTTTTCATCCCTGATTATCACACTGCAAAAAATGTCTTTCTAACCAAGTTTTAAAATCTTATATCCAGCCAAAAAATCTTTTTGATCTTGTTTTGA
>JAUBOC010000001.1:7736493-7752052 GCA_032275365.1 Anablepsoides cearensis
GTTGTCCATCGGACAACCTGGAGGCGGGATCTAGTTGTCCAAAACGAAAATAGGTTGTCTCGGACAACCTAAACAGCACTTATGTCGACCCCTGCCTATATTACAATCAAAAAACAATCAATCTGAATAAATAATTATATTGTGAAACTTCAGTTACTAAAAAGACACCATAGTCAATTAGTAAGGATACATGTACTATGTACCCAGTGGAAGTAGTGCATGGACAAGAATACTAAAATATATAGCGTATCAGTGTTCAAATCCTCTGAATTTTCTCATTATTTTTGTTTTTTCTCTGTCTAGAAAAAGTGAAAGTCATTTTCCAGGTTTTTCCTTCATTTTTAAAGATGCTGGGAACCCCGATTCAACAGAGCTGAGTCATAACAATGAGTGATAATTCCCAAATATATAAAAGGTTTAGAGTGGTTCTTTTCAATCCTTTATTTATTCATATAGTAAAAAAAAAACATCCAATGAGAACCAACAGAATAACTTACAATAGGTGGTATAGTGGCAGCCCTCTGTTTGAGCTGTTTGAGATCCAGGGGCTTCTGTAGTGGGGATGAAATTACCCCGTCATGAGTGTAGTTCAGCAGGCTTGGCCGTGGAGAAGAAATTCTGCAAACGCAAACACGGTAGTGGTGAAGAGGAGACTGATGGATGAGCCAACATTTCCTGTTTACTGTGTTTACAAACAGACGACATGCTTCATAATTTAAAAAAAGTTCCACAAATTGCCTAGTGTTTGCTTTGACTGTGTGAAACTCAATGTAACAATTCATAAAGTGGTGAAAGTAGCAAGAAAAGAAGTGCAGATTGTGATAAAACCCCACATGATGACTGTTCCCATCCTCACAGTGCATGATGTGACAAATTAAATACCAGGTGCCTTTTTATCAGAAATTATTTTATGAAATGGAAACTGTTCTGAAGTAGCCTTGTGTTATGTTAGCTTTTCTTCTTTCCCATCATTACCAGGAATTATCTTAAGTGTGTTTTCTTTAATTACTTTAACTGGTACGTGGATGATGCGACCACCATCACAGCTATTATGGACTAGCACCACCTACTTTATCATTTATTATAAAATAAAATGCTTCTTACTGCGCTGCAAAAACAACACACAAATCCCACCCTTTAATAATTCAACACAATGACTACCAGTAAATGCAATACAAGTCAATTAAATTTCAGATTTATCTCAAGTCAAGCCTTGTTGATACATACTGGACTAATTATTTTAAAGCTGTTTCAATGTAGACATGTTGTACAAATAAGCTATTATTCAGATTTTGGAATGAAAAAGATCAAGTGTGTTTGTGTGTGTATAAAGTAAAAAAAACTGCTTTAAATTTGCTGAAAACACAACATACACAGCATCAAAAGACACGCTTTCATGCACGCAGCACAACATTATTTAGTAACACACGCACGCGCGCACACACACACACGTACACTCCTCCCTCCATTTGTTTGATTTGGCACAGAGGGCAACATTTCCCTCAGCTCTGCCAGTACATGCAGTCTGCTGTCATGGAAAAAAAAACTGAACAAACACCGTGCTAACAGGACTAATCACTCCTCCCACGCACTTTGACACCCATTTGTTCTGGCCTCATTCACAGACACACACAACATATACTAATGGTAAATATATGTTTCATTCATGCAAAGTGCAGATAAAATTCCTGTTTGATAGGAAAGAACAACCTGTAGTAGGTGCACGCACACACACACACACACACAAGTGGCTTGACAAATATGGTTTTGCAGCCGTACGGTGTAGCTAGGCAACTAATACCACTTCAAAACCCTCTCTGCTTTGTTTTCTCATGTTTGCTGTGGTAGACCAGTGAAGTAGGACACCCAGATAAATAAATAAATAAAAAAGAAGCCCTTTGATACAAATAATCAACAAAGTAAAAAAAAAAAATTGTTGGATGTCACTACTTTTAAATGTAAAAAAATAATGATAATATTAAAATCCTATATAAAAAAGCTACTTAAGAAAACTGACCTGTTCTTGTCTACAGTGTCTGTCTCCTCCACTTCATCAGCGCTGCAAGTAGCACTAGAGTCGCTGTCCCCGTGCAGACCTGTTTTGGTTGAGTGATCTTTCTTGGAACTCTTGGTGCTGCTTTTGACTTCTACCTTTTCTGCTGCCGGCGGTTTCTTATCTGTGGTGTTGTTGGGTGAAACTGGCTGCGGCTGCTCTTTGTTGGGCTCCCCTGCCTCAGTTTTTATCTCCTCTTTAATGGCCGACTCTGCTGCCTCCTCTTTGACGGGAGGCTTCTCGTCCTCTGCCTGGCCCATGTCTGGCTGGGCCTCCTCCTTGTCCGCGGGGTTGGAGTTGCCCTTCGGCCGGCTCGAGCCCTCGTCTTTAGCCTTGCTGTCCTCGGAGGAGTGTGGAGAGGGCAGGCTCTCCGTGTCCGAGCTGTTGTTCGCTCCACCTGGCGCAGAGGGAGGACAGGAAGAGGCACAGATTAGAGCTCACGTACTGTAAATTATTTTATGTCCTCTTGCCTTCCCCCCCAATCTTTTTACCCCTAAACTCCATCTGCTAGACCAGATTCTTCTCAGTGCCATCTTCTGACTAATCAAATTTCACCCTGCAATAAGGGGGAACATAAAACCAATTGGGATGATGGATGTAATCTCCTAAGGATTCAATGGTCTGCTGTGGAAGTGTAGTGTACGCAGCAGGTTTCTGTAAACAAAGTAGCAGGTTTTCCACGGCCCGTCTTGGTTTGCTGTCGCAGATCACAGTTTCCAACACAGATAGCCTGTTTGCTTTGAATCTTAACTTAAAACACAATTTAAAAATGGTGTTCATCCATAGAAGAAAACACTAAATGCCCAATGGTACCACATTGATGCTAATATAGATCATTATGTATGCTGGATTATAGTTTCAGGGATGCTAACTTGAGGATACATAACTTTTCAGGGAGTTTCACGTGACCACATTTAAATAGGAGTATGGAAATG
Organism: Anablepsoides cearensis; assembly: GCA_032275365.1. Taxonomy (NCBI): domain Eukaryota; kingdom Metazoa; phylum Chordata; class Actinopteri; order Cyprinodontiformes; family Rivulidae; genus Anablepsoides; species Anablepsoides cearensis. Next base: position 7,739,482 of record JAUBOC010000001.1, read on the forward strand.
ATACAGCTTCTTCAAGCAGATTTTTTTTACAAAATAATAAAACTTTAAAAGGACAGATTTGGATTACAGATTACAGCTTGTAGGACGGACATACCTTCTCCATCCTCAGGGGCTTCCTCTTCATTACAGCTGGGTCCCGAACCCTCCATCTCCTCCTCCTCTGCAGTGTACGGAACACTGGCCTCCTCATTCTGGGAGGCTTTTCCCCTTCGACGGGCCTTTCGCTCTTTCTCCTGGATCAAAACAAGCGCACACTTAAATAAAATAAGCCCTGGTGATAGTCACATTCCAAAGAAAACAAGAAATGATACTTTAGCACGGTGTTGCAGGAAAACCTCAAAAAAAAGACATATTTTTTTGCATTACATAAAGCAGGTATGACTTGGCAAATTCTATTTGCTTACCGATTTCATTTTATGCTGCTGCAGAATCTCGTCCAGTTTCTGCCTCTTCTTGTAGTTGAAGTAAAAGTTTTTGCACTGTGACACGGTTTTTGATCCCACCATCTTGGCGATGGCGGACCAATTCCTACCATACTGGAGAAGGCCTGGAAATAAGAAGTGGAGAGGCAGAGGGATTACAAAAGGAACCAGACAAGCACAGATGCAGATTTGTGAACATGATACTCTATATGCAGCTGTAAACGTTGTGGGCTACACTACATAAAGTGCACTTGTTGAAAAGATGGGATATTACTTTGCAAACCATCAACACAATCACAAACCGTAATCTCTAAATGTACTAAACGGAAATCTCTTCATGGCAGAGTAAGTCTCGCCTTCAGCAGGCAAAAATTGTCTCTAAACAGCTGTCAAGTTTTATTCTTCCGGTAGCAGCATGACCTTACACTTCCTTAACACAGACAGCCACAGAGACAAAGAGTAAGAGCCAAAAACACGGGAGGACTGGTGTGGTAGGAGGATGTCAGCCACACAAATGACATCACTAACCCCCGTCCTCTGGGGTCACTCTGTGTCATATTCTAACTGAATTTGATGTGACCCAATTCCAAGAAACCCAAGTCCTTTACCCAGCCAAGCACATGATTGTGTCTTACACAAGAGTCAACAGGCACCCGCTGGGCCAGAGCTGTGATAGATCAACCTGTCATGAAACACACGAGCTCGCCCGCGCACACACACACACACACGCAGAGTGCATCCATGCTAAAGCAGGAGATGTAGAGCACAGTCGTGCATGCACTAGTGAAAAGATGGTGCAGGGTTTGCTCCAGTGCCCCTCTCCTTGGGTCTGCTGTTAGCCAAAGGCAGCTCATTAACAGTGTGTGTTGTAAGAGGCTTAGTTTACACCACCCACTTGTTTTCTGTGCCAGCCTGACAGGTCCTGGCAACAGGACAGCTTCTTGAAAGGTTGTTTGGGGCGGACGGGAGAAGTGTTATTAATGGGCACAGAGCCAACACATCTTAGGATAACTTTGGACACGGGTTCAGAGGTCTTTGCATCTCATTGCTTAATGGAAGCAGTAAGACAAGAGAAAGGACTCAGAGCTGCAGGAGAGGAGAGGACAGCTGTTAACAGCTCTGTCATTTCAACTCTAACGTTTATCACTATGGTTGAATAAATCAGCATTAAGATTATTACCAACTGCTGAGATAAGAGTTGCTCTAATATTTGCAACACAAATCTCTTTTAATATATTTCTACACATTTACTCCTGGCATACAAGATCTGCCATAATAATAAAGTTACAATAAAAGTTCAATCCATCCATTCCCCTTTATAAAGTTATGTCCATGTTGACATATTTCATCATCTGTCCACATATCCATCGATAAAAACATAAAAACAGCAAAAAAGGATAGTAAAGCTCTACATCATCCAGTAAAAGCAATTCTAATTGTTATTATTTAATTTATCTATGCTAAGAGAAACGCCAAAACAAGCATTAGCCTTTTTTAAAGGTTGTCACATGATAACATCTAAGACAACTTGACTAAATAACTCATAAAGTTGATCTAATCATTAGCATTATGTATATGTCCAAAAGAGGCTTCAAGTTAATTATTTTATTTCATCTTCAGTGCAAACATCTTGAAAGTCTGACAAAATTTCCACAAGATAGCGTGACAGAACCTTAAGTCTGCACAGTTTAAAAACTGCTGCACATGAACCTATAAAGAGTTTGAGTGAAACAGCTTTGTGTATCGCTGAAATGTTCAGTTACCGATAAAGGCAATGAAAGAAAAGCCTGTCCATGAAAAACAAAACAATAACAAAAAAAGTAGTGCCAACTCTTTCCAAGAGAACAGACATGTGACGAACAACTACTTCCTCAGCTGAAGTAAAACAGCTGCATCAAATAAAAAGTATAAACAACTAAGCTGGACTCTTTGCACCACGTCGTGAAGCTGAAACATCACCAGAGAAACTCATCTACTGAAAGCCAAGGGTCACGTTGTTACAATGCCAAATAACATTCTGTTTATTCCAACACATGCAAACAAATACACAATCCTAAGCTGGTTGACTCAGGGACTTATTTGCAGAAGGAACACACGAGGAAAACATCCAATCAGCAGTAGTAATACTGAAACAGGTGGTTAACTCCGTATCCAATCACAGCACTGCATTCCCATTAGCTCCTCCCAGATAAAGTCCAATCAACACCTGGTGCAGCCAGAAAGTTGTTGTTCCTGTCTGTCACATGCCTGTCACTCCAGCTGTCGTCCTGCGGCCCCGCTCAGGATAGCGCTATCAGACGGTCTGATCTCTAGAGGGCCAGCTGGAGAGCTCTTCAGGGCTGGGCCTTCCGATCCAGAGCCCAGAAAATGAAAACAGCTCAGTCTTGGCGCTCTTTCTGCCAGCTGACTTGATACTTGAGCCGGTGTCAGGTCGACACGCTTCAAAACGGCACATGCTCCTGGCCTCTCCCCTCCTTTCTTTTTCCACTATGTCCTCCCTGCGCTTCGCGGTGAGTGCTGGTGTGCTCCTCTCTGCCGCGTCTCTCCCCAATGGCGGTCGTCTGGAAAGACTTCCACAGGAAAGTGGGACTGTGGGGCGGTGCTATGTGCTCAGCCTCTCTCTCCCTCATCTGATCTCTCCTCTATCTTTTTTTTTTTTCACTTCTTCCTCCCTCCCTCTTTCCGTCAGTCTGTCCCTCCCCCTGCCTCGCTCTGCCAGCAGGCACAGCGGCGCGCACGCACACACACTAACACACATATGCATGAGTGAGTACAAACTCGCTGGAACCCCCCCCTCTCTCTCCGTCTCTCTTGTTAATACTCTTGCACACAGACACAAACACACATTCAGGCAGTCCAAGAGTAAACAGAGAGCAGCGAGGGAGAGGAAAGAGATAGAGAAAGAGCACAGCCTCCAAGCCAGAGAGACAATGGAGAAAGGGAAAGGAAAGGATTTAGAAGTGGAGAGGTGGCACAGAGGAGAGAGAGAGAGTTGATGTTGATACCATGAGAAAGCATAAAGGCTTTCGCATTTTTCCTGACTGACCTGTTTTTCATCTTGAATGTGACCTCTCCAGTTTATAACAACACAAAGTGAGGGGAGAGAGAAAGTGGATGTGGGGGGGGGGAATGAGACGTTTGCCAAATCTTCCACAGCTCCTGCCAATCTGGGCTTTTGCCATCTCCCAGAGACAGAAGTGAGAGACGGAGCAACAGCAGAGGAGAAAGACAGAAAAGATAATACGGCAGCCTCTTCCTGCTGCTCCTTTAAATGGGTTCCCCCTGCAAACAGTGCAGGAGTCATTATCCAGCTGCTTGGCTGCACCCAAGCAAAGCCTGTCAGATTAAAGCGCTTACATAAACCCTCTACCAAAACTACTGCACATGCAATCACACACACCGCATGGACCCAGTGCACACAAACACGACCTTTGCAACACATTTCAGGCATGTACACCCACCCACACAAGACAAGCAGAGCTGATGGGTTTAATGGAGGAGCTTCACAAAGCCTGGCCGTCTGCTGTCTGAGTAGTGTGGTCTCATCAAACTTAAAATCAAAACTGGCTGGCACCAATGTCCTGCCGAGCGCCGTAATGTCATTATTCAGATCTGGTTAGCTTAAGGGGATAAATACAACGGCATCAGGACACCTAAGCTACTTTTAAAAATATATACATAAAGTTCTGGGATTCACTGCGAAGAGGCCTGAGGAGAGACTGTAACCATCCTGGAGAGTTTCTGGGATTGTAGGAAACCTGTTGGGCAGGTGAGATCTCATAAAAACTTTAAAAACATAAAAAGTCCACCTCTACAGCCTCACGGTACTGTAGCAGAAGTTCTGTTTTTGTGGTTACATAAGCCTTCATAGAAGCCCAGCTTCGGCTGAGCTGGCAGGCTAATCCTCTGCAATGGAGTGCCCCACTAATCCCACGGCAGGAGAAAGGAACTGAAGACATTAACCAGGATTACTACACAGGACCATGTTCAAGTGAGGCCAGCACCGGTTATCGCAAAATAACCTCGTAACACACAATAACGGCTGCTAACGCAAAAAAAAAAAAAACTCATTTTGCAGCAGACACTACACTGCCCAAAGCAGAAACACACTTAATATCGCTCCAAAGAAGCATTTTATCTGCTGTTGAATTAGAGAAGAACAACTCAAGAGTCACGCCAGGCACAGTGACACAATGTTTGCTAATCGTCACAAAGCAGCTGCAGAGAATTTGTGCAGTAATGTTCAGAGTTAAGTCTTTGAGATTACGATGATAACGGATGATAAGAATTAGATCTGGTGCAACTGATGACTGACAAATCTCAATTAGAAGAGTTCTGTGGAAAAACAAGTGACTGACCATGAGGATCTCATTCAATCAGTAACTGAGGTTAGTGCACGGCAGGTAACGACGACTATAAAACACACACACTGAGTGCTGGTGCTAGGGAAATGGGCAGAATGTCAGTGACCTCTGTGAATCAGGCAAAGGCTTCTGGGTAATCTTCAGTCAGAGACAATAAACAGTCCAAGTTAATGACTGCTGCGTTTTCAGAGGCTGCCTGATAAGAGGGCAGACTTTACAGCCTTGATAAAAGACGAGTTGCCTTGACCCAGAGAGACGGGGAAATGGCTCCAAAGAGCAACAAATGCCTTCCAGGCAGACTGACAAATACATGCACAGACGCAACCTAGCAGCACGTGGCAACTGCCGCTCTAACAGGAAGTCACACCCGCATCAGTCGCCTCTGCTTTCGAACTCTGCCTGAGCTGCTAATGCTCATTAATTTGACAACAGCACTGCAAATTAAAAGACAACCAAACTGCTCAGATGGTAAAAGAAAATCCCTCCGCATTACCTTTTTTGGCGGTTTCCATCTCTTCCTCAGTCCAGCGAGAGCTCTCATTCATTTCCAGATTGACTGTGAAAAAAAAAAAAAAAAAAAAAAAAATAAAATAAAATAGATAACCACCAAGTTAGAGAAGGCGGGGCAGTGGGCAGTTGTCACAAAGTCAGTTAGGGAGTGACTGACAGAAGGAAAGGAAGGGGAGACACACATTAAAAAAAAGAAAAAAGAATGAGAGGGTGGGGGGCAGAGCGGCTCGTGCTGCTCACCAGTGGAGCACTGCAGCACGGGTTGCTAGGGACTATTTGTTTTAGATGGAGGAAGCAGGAAATCCAAGGAGAGAAGTCAGTTAATGATTATAGACATAACAACTGGCTTCTTTCCCTGCACAGCCTATAAGCCTGGCTGTCCCTGTGTGGGAAACAATGGAGCTGGTGTGTGTGTGTGTGTGTGCTCTATATGGACGTATGAAGGGCAGGTTAGCAACACTACTAGCAGAACAAACAGTGGCAAAGGGTGAAGCTGCTGACTGTGAACCCTACAGGCTCAGTCACCTGGGGATTCCCTGTGACTAAACCTGTACTGCAGGAACGACTGCGGCATGCAAACAACTGCTGACACATCAGAAACCCTGTGCTGGCCCCGAGCAAGAGTTTTAGAGTAGACATGGCCGAATTACCATCAAAAGAAAAAGAAAGAGGCCTGAGCAGGGGAACAGTGCTGATACAGAGGATTTGTTCTTTAGCAACACTTCTGGGTTTCATTGGCCAACAGGATTAAGAACTACACACACACACGCATGATCAAATCAAATTTACAGTTTCATTTCCCATCATTATATTTATCTGTCAGTTTGCCAAAAAGTAATGAGTGCAGGACAAGTGAAGGAAACAAAACGAGGACAAAGGAACAACAGTACACTCTTGTGGTGAGGAACAGGAGGCTACAGCTAAATCAAAGCTGATCAAACTCATTATGTACCGCTTGATACAAGTGGAATAATCATCTGTGCTCTTTAAATAGCTCGTCAAATGCAATTGTTTTGTTGCAATTTAATCATTGCATCCAGCTTCAAGTCAGGCATTTAGAAAGCATAGAATCGCATATTTAAGTTGTGTTTTCTTAAGAAGACAACACTGACTTACTGAGGTTTGGATAAAAACAGTGTTTGCTTTTTCAAATTACAGTATCAAGTGTCTTCGTGAGCAGGTTTGTGGATGATTAAAATAATATGAGATATGATATTTGTGCATTTGGGGTGAAGCAAATTCAGACTAACCAAGCTCGTTGTTGAGTGGAGGAGTGGTGGTTTCCTCCCCTTCGCTGGTCATTGAGCGGGTAACCCGGCCTTTTCGACGGCCTTGGCTGTTGGCAGTACGTCTCCCTTTGACAGCCACAGTGGGTTCTTTGTCCTCTGCATCTTCTCCAGAAGTATCATCCCTTTTTTTTTTAAAGAAAAATGTGAACACAGTCAACTAAAGAAGAGAACAAAAGAAACAATTTATGTATGTTGCTTTTACTGTAGTCTGAAGCTACTGGTTACATAAACTTTATTACAGAAAATTACATTTTGTCTTTTGGTCGTCTACACCAGGAAAACCTAAACAATAGAATCCTAAAAGGTCCACAGCAAAGAAAAGATAAACAAATAAGCAACATTTTCATTAAGGTACTTGCCAATAAAATCACAGCTCTGCAGTTAAATGTCACAAAAAAAAAAACATCTTGCCCTTTGCATCTTCTTTTTTTGTAGACCAATACACAGTAAGTGAACTTGATGAATTAGAGAACTAATCAGCCAAAGAATCACGTTCTGCAAAATAAATTGGCCATGAAACATAGATCCTAATTAGCAAAGACCTTTTCCTTAGACATAAATATTTATTTTGTTTCATTTTCCTCAAAACTTCTCTAAAATACTGTTTTTTACAAAAATGTGATGGACGGGTCAATCAACAGACAATCATAAGCCCTTTTCTTATAGTTGTGACAACCTCAAGGTTTACTATGAAGTAATTATAAAATGTTAGCTGTGAGGTGATTAATACACCATTTTTCAATCTGCTCATAACAGCTATGCTGCTGTTCTATTAATCCTGTAAACTAAATTCAAAGTTGAACTTAAAACCACAACATTCCTGTTGCTGCTTGTGTCAAACAATGCTTTGGATTCAGTACCAAAAGCCTTCGAGCAGACAAGTATTTTCTGGATTTGAAAAAGCTATACAATCCTGCAGAATAAGACAAAATGTGGACTTGAGCTGTAAGCCCACATTGTTCTTTCATTCTTTTTATTTTCAAGGATAATTTATTGTGTGTCAGCACAATGGCGTGCCAGAAGATAGCCATGGAGTTTCAACCTCCTGCTCTTTCATTCATCTTCCTCCCACTCTATTAATCTTGCTGTGGGGAGCTAGTAGCACTCTAAATATAGGCGAGCCAGCTGTGCCAGGGGTGACAGGCAGGCAGTGGAGTGTGCAAGGAGTCACAGAGTCCCCGAGCCCTGCTTCAGAACAGGGAGGCAGCCGGCGATGGTTTGTCATCTTTTTTTTTTGTCACCAACCCAGCTGCCTGTAAATATGAGCTGACGTTGCTTGAAAACAACTGGGGTGTTCGGCCTCAGCTGACATCAAATAGTGCCTAAAGACATGTATAGACAGTTTATGTATGTTCAGGCAACAGAAAGCAGTGATTCCGTCTGTTTTGTCTCTTTTGTTGGTACTTTGCCAAAAAAATAAGTGTTTCATCTTGATTACTGCACCTCCCAGTCCCCACATACAAACACACACCTTTCTCCCACATACAAACACACACCTTTCACACACACAAACTTTTCAAACTGACAGCTGGTATAATTACACTGCTTATTTCAACACTAAAACAACTGAAACACAGGTGCTTCCTTTTTTTAAATGAATGCAAACAGGTATGACAACAGAACGACCAAGAGCTCGATTTTACCTCTGCTTCATTCCAACCATAAAAGCATGCAAGCTAAAATAAACAAACAAACTAGGTTCTGCCTCATAAAATGTGATTAATGTTAAAAATTTATTTTGCTCAGTTTAATCTTATTCTGTGTACCTTTCAGAAGAATAATCTTTGCAGCGATTTTAACTGCTCTAGAAAGAAAAATAACTTACTTCATTCCATCTTCTTTCTCTTCAGCTTCATTTTTCTCTTCATCCCGCTCGCCCTCTTTCTCTTTTTCCTCCTTCTCCTTCTCCTCCTGGCTGCTTCTGCTTACTTGTTGTTGTTGCTGTTGTTGTTGCTGCTGCTGGCCATGCTGAAGCAAAAACACATAGGAACAATAATAAAACACTTAATTTCAAATATAATTAAAAAATAACTGGAAGAGACATTCATCTAAACAATGTTTCCTGTAAATGGTGCATTTGGGCTTATAGATTATTAAAGAAACAAGTTGTGATAAAGATCAGGAGTGTGACAGAGGCAAATACACAGCCTGGCTGGCATGTTGCTGAGATAATCATCTTGCTGTTGTTTGAAGAAAAAAAAAAGAGAAAACATAATTTACCATTTTATTTGTTTAAAATACAAACACATCCTGAAGTGAAATGCTGCACACATTTTGCTGAGGTGAAACAAAACAGGATCTGAAAGTCCTGAAATTATAGCAACACATTTCTGCTGTATAACTGCAGCTCATCAAGTACCCAGAACCACTTCCGTACCAGTTTCCTGCATGTCTGGGCTTTCAGGGTGAGAGTTCAGACTACTACACACACGCAGCCAAACCAAACAGCTTCAACGGATGACGCTTAATTAGATGATAATCCATCAGGCATACTTTCTGCTCTGTTTGACAGCTGCATTTTCTGCCTCTAAAAATAAAAAAGGACTTTTTACACAGATCCTGCCGGTAAGTGAGCACAGGGTTGAGCAAGATAGCTGGAATGGGAATGAAATCTAAATGCATTTCTATTCAGAAGCTATCTGAGTCATTTACTATCACTGAGGGTCCCTTTCTTTCTTTCAAATTATTAATGCCCTCTTCCTCTCCTTTCAAAAGGAACTCAACAGAGAACAAATGAGTCACATGGTCTTCTAGTCTCATATGACGCACAGATTTCAACCTTTTTCAAAGGCAGAAGATCATTTGACTGACTGTAAATAGAGATCTGCAGTGTGTCTAAACAAGCTGATTTAGAAGCAGCTCATAGTGAAGTGTAGCTAAAAAAGCTGCAAATAGCAGCCATGACGATTTGCTGGTTTTAATGTGTGGCAGTGCACTTTCTGTTCCTCCTCTGTGGGGACACTCTTCTGTCACTGCAAGCTAACAGTTCAAGCATTTACTCTGATAAAATATGGGTCAATAACTTCATTTTCCTGCTGCATTCACTCTCCAGACATCCTGTACCAATCACTATTGCATGCCTTGTGAGCTGCCTCGTGTTTAAACACGACGAACAGTTTCCATGCTGTCCGACTACATAAGAGTCTGAATCAGAATTGGAACAAGTCCAACGTGGTTATTTTTTCATACTTGGTCTTTAACAGTGGAGAATACCTGGCTTCTCCCTCGGCGTCTGATGTTCCTTCGTACTATGTTCTTGTAGTTTTCATTCTTTTTGGTCAAGTAGTAAAAGAGCACACACTCTGCCACCGTCTGAAGCAAAGAAAAGAAACAAGATGTGACTTTTCACTTTCTGTTGAGGCAGGTCACTTCAAAACCAGGAAATAAACAAACATAATATCATACCTTTCTCTCTAAAAATGATGCAATCAGGCCAAAGTTTTTGGGATGCTGGATGAACCTTTGGGAGAAGAAAAAATTTGAGTTAAAGCTTATTTAAATCTACAGCATGTTCAAATGTAAAACATGTCACTTTCTATATTAAAAATCACTGAAATCGTTAGAAAATGTAGTAAATCTGAAGAAGAGACTGAAGCTCTTTGTAAGCGAGTTTTACTGCAGACTTGATCTGATTTGGCAGCTCTAAATGTCCTCTCTCAATTCTCAAAAAATGGGAAGATTCACTTCCTTATCACAACTCAGTGAGCCTTTACCGTTAAATTTAATAGGGAACTACACATTATTGCTTATTATATTTGATGTTTAAAAAGAAGGCAACAGGTCACCTGCCCAGGTCTTCAAACCTCAGGAAAAAAACAGCTCACTGTGGCGTTCAGCAGCAATAGAAATCTTCAGACAGACACTTATTTACTATATAAATATACATGGCCTGAAGCATTTTGCTTACTTTTCTCTGAATGTGTCCTTCTCCTGCTCACTCCACATGTTCATAACCTGCCGATCCTTGTACACCTTCATGGGGTCATCCATTAATCCATTCATGTTGATGAACTTGATGCGCTGCTGCTCAGCGTCAAACAGCATAGGAGGGATGACTGCCAGCTGTCGCATCTGCTTCTCTGTGTTCTGATGAACGCACGTGCCAGGAAAAGAGAGAGACCAAAAACTCTAAAGTAAATGGACTGGTCTCCAACAATCATTACCTCATAAAATAGATTTGATGGTTTGCATTTTCTTCTGTAGTTTTGTGTATTTCAAACTTGAAATGGTGCAGATGTGTTAATCAATGTTGTTTAGCATGATTTTTTATCTACAATACTTAGGCACAGGCAGATAGCCTATCATTCTTCTTGTTCACATATTAGTAGTTGTTGTTACTGTAAGCAAAGTGATACATGGCTAATTTATTCTCAAACACATTCTAATAAAAAAACATCAGTATAAAAAGCATTACATACATAAAATCTGATTAAATTCAGTTTATTTTATGCAACCAAAAGAACAATGAACAGTGAGAACTGTATTTGTATTTCACATTTCTTCTAACATCACAAGCCTTTATTAAAACTGTGCATTTGAGAATAGATATAGGAAAAGAAATGTTGCAATATTTCAATGTATCAATATTTTGTTACACCCCTAATAAAAAAAAGAATTTGCTCAGATTTTCCTGTGTGGAATTTAGTTCAAACTCAACAATTAGTGTGGTTTGTTTAGAATGTATTTATTTATTGTATATCCCAAATTAAACATATGTCACTGTACGTGTCACCCAACGCTTCGTTGCTTAAATAGGTTTTGAAATCCTTCCTGTCCAATGTCCAACTTCAAAAAGCAGAACTAGATGCTGATCCACAACAATTTACTAACTTAAATAAACCCAGTGAAGACAAAAGCTTAGCAAGCTTTTAACAGAGAACAGCAGTAAAGTAAAAGTGCTGTGATTTATTTGATTAGGAAGATCTAAAACATTTCATGAAATGACGAACACTATCACAAAGCTTGATTTTGATTCATTTCAATCAAACCAGGATTAGAGCTTTACAAATAATTGAGGATTTTAGGTGAAATTATTAGAATTTTCTGGACTCAATTAGCTTTATTTGATTTTCTAAATGTCATACAGAGGTAATATTCATTTAACCTTTATTTAACCAAGCAAATCCCACTGGGATCAGACTTCTTTTCAAGGAAGGCCTGGGCGTGATTGTAAGTAAGTAAGTAAGTAAGTAAGTAAGTAAGTAAGTAAGTAAGTAAGTAAGTAAGTAAAGTTATATTTATAAAGCGCCTTTTATAGAAATATATTGACATGGTGCTGTACAATCAGCAACGATAATAGCAGAAAGACATAATAAAACTAGTGCTGTTGATAGATTAAAAAATTTGAGAGATTAATTCTGATCTGTAATTAATAATATAATTAATCAATTTTTTAATCTAAACTAATAATTACTAAGAAAATCCCTTAACTTGAGTTTCTTTTTTACATTTAAATTCATTACATTATTGTAGCAGATGGAAAAGATGATGTATAACAAAAAATGAAGGCTTCATGAAGCTTACGGTAAACAAGCCAAAACATAACGACCGCCAATCAAGGTCCACATCGGGATGACTGACATTTGATTTTTACAGCCAACAGCTCAAGCACACTCGCATACAAAAACAGTACAGTTAGAGATTAAAAAGTATATTATTGCAATTAAAAATCATAACGCGATTAATATGACTGTAATTAATTAATCTCAATTAATGCACTATTTTGACACCCCTTAATAAAACAGGGTAAAACGTAAACATCATAATAAAACATTAAAAAAAGAAGAAGAAATTCTAACTCAGAAGCAGGTTGGGGTCAGAGCACAACGAGAGATGAGTGTTATGTATATAAGACTGCACAAATCAGAGTACAAAAAATGGACCTGGAAATAAAAATGGAGGGGGTAGGGAAAATACAGGTGCTGGTCATAAAATTAGAATATCATGAAAAAGTAGATTTATTTCAGTAATTCCATTTAAAAAGTGA
>JAUBOC010000001.1:7815071-7825542 GCA_032275365.1 Anablepsoides cearensis
TGAATGAATGAATGAATGAATGAATGAATGAATGAATGAATGAATGAATGAATGAATGAATGAATGAATGAATGAAATGAGCAGTTTGCACTTTTCTTAAACAATATCCAAACATTCAGAGACAACATTTTCCATCTGTGCATATTGTTTTCTGTTTTCTATGTAACCTTTGACCCAATTTAACTCAGTCTCTCTAATCCCATAGCTTTCCAGTTTATTTATTAATAAATCATGTTTCATTGTATTAAATCCATTTTTTATATCTAAAATTACTCCTGCAACAAGCTTCTGATTATTGATTGCAGATGTAATTTCTTATATAGATTCCAGGATGTTGATAATGTTTGGCAGCACAGTTCTAAGCACAATCATCCCTTTGTGAGGGCTTTGAGAATTGGTGAAAAAAAAAATCTTATTTGTGGCCTTAAAAGCCACACAATCCCTTCATGACTCTGGGCTTCTGACTCTTACAGTGTGGCACATTTCCAGCTACAAGAGCTTAGTGGGGTTTAGAAAAGTTAAAGTCAAGTTAAATGTGCATCAAAGTGTGTGCAATACGAGCATTACATTAGAAAAATGAATGCAAATTCCACCGTTAAATATATGCAGTTAATGTATTTTATCTTTGATCGGTGTGGGTGAATTTGGTACATGATGCATTTGTATGGGCGGAATGCCTGGAATGTTTTGACCATGACAGGAAACATGTGTTTCAGATGAGGGGGGAAGTGGGCTGTTTGGGACGAGATGAAGAAATTTGCTGTATGCAGAAGGAAAAAAAGTTGCTTTTATTTTTTGTTTGTTTAAACATATCGGTCCTGTATGTCACATCGACAGCCACAGAAGCTGCAGTCTCAACAACAGCGTGGGCAGAGCGAAGATAAAGCACGCCGATCATAAACATCAGCAGCTAACCCTCTTCACGGCGTTCGCTCCTCTGTGTAAATATCACAGGCCTCACTTCTCCGCTGCACCTATTTCAGCAAACAGCAGACACATGATCCAAAAACACACCGCAATTACTTGTGAAATCTAAATTTGTGCTTGACTGATGCAGAGCAGAGGTCAAAAACCTGAGAGATGTCGTGCCGGTCTAACCACATCAGCGAGGATTCAGACACGGGGACAAACTAATGTGACCCCAGGTGGGAGCTGCTGAAAGGCGGGTAAACAGTTCAATTACTCAAGGCTAGGCAGGGTGTGGCTTTAGCTGCAGGAAACTGACAACCAGCGTTTGTCTCAGTGAGTCATGTGAGAAGCTTTAGTCCACTTAGTTTCACAATGGATATCTCAGCTCATACATTTTGAAATTTTTTATTTCTAATTTTTTTTTCTACAAATAGTTATTCCCAATGACCTTCTCTAACAGAGTAAAAAGGTCAGCAGCTCACAGAAAGACAAATCTGATAAATAAATTTACAGTTCTGAACTTCTGACTTGATCTGTGTGAAACTGGTGACTCAGTTATTAAAACTGCCAAAGGCAAAAGGGCAGTAACCTTTTACCTGTGATTGTTTGTTTGTTGTGTTACTAAAATAGCTCATGAACCACTGGGTGGTTTATAATTAAACTTCCTGAAGCTATTTATTACATTTTACAGACATGACTGAATGGTGGAGTCAATCCAACTTAGACTGATTAAAAAGCAATAATTATAATAATAACCATTATAATAACTTTTATTTTCCCAGGTAAGTCAATTGAAAACTGTTGTTGAAATATTTAACAAGAAACAGAACTTCGTAATTACAAGAATAAAGGTACTTTGTAAAATAGTCGACTGAGTTTGTTTATTGCAATAAGCAAGAAGACAAGTTAACCCAGGTTATCTGTGATGTGTGCTAACAGGCAGTTCTAATGGCTAACTTTATATATTGTACTGTTTCAAGATCAGATCATGATGTCACTCCCAGGCGCCTAGGCCTAAAAAATAAAAATAAGAAAATTAATAAATTAAAAAGACAAGAGTGATTACTCCTTGCAGATTTTGTCCTGGTCATAAAACATCCCTATCTGTTGATAAAAAAAAAAACAGATCAATAAGAAACTTTCCATTACATGAACCAGTTTTCATTAACAGACCTGAGCGAGAGGCAGCTAAGTAGCCTTAGCCAACACAAAAATTGCTTTAAATATATTTAAAATTTTCTAAATATTCAGCTAAGCTAAGTTTTGATGTGGTAACCAGCTTTTAAAGTGTGACTAACTAACTTGATTCAATGGCTCATTTAAAATTCCTAAGACAACTCAGTTTAGGAGTGAGGCTCAACCTCCGCTTTCAGCTCTGCACCACACCTATGGAGGCGGAGGTGGAGGAGGAGCCGGGCAGGCTGCAGTCGCGCTGTGCTCCTTTTCTCCTTTTGCTGGCTTCTCCACTGAAACTCGGAAAGGCTCTTTCAGAAGACGCCCTGTACACGTGGCATGTAGCCAGGCCTGCTTAGGCAATGGAGGACAGAATGGTTCCACTTCTGACTGTTAAAGTGATGTTAGCAGCATCATCGCTAACACGGGCTAATGTTCAAAACAGTAACAAACTTTCATCGCAGTGCTCGCTATTTGAGCTCCTGTCTCACTGCAAGGACGTCGCAGCTAGAGGCTTTTATACCCGAACACAGGAGCTGGAACGCAGGCATGTAGCTTAAACCCATAGAGGTCAGCACTAAGAAGGTTTAAGACAAAATATTGCAGAATTTTCCACAAAAATGTCTAAATTAGCACAGAAATCTAAAAATAATATTTAAGGGACAATTTATACAGTTTATCTGCAACAACATAGATTTTGGCTTTAGTTACTCTTTAATATTTAGTACAAAATGTGTAAAATGTAAGAACAGAGAGCTAAATAACAATAACAATGTTTCTAAATAATGAAAATAGGTTTTTATATATTTTAACGCACTATTTTACACTTGGCACCTCATATGCATCATATTTGCTAACTCCAACAGCCAGCGTAATGGTTGTCATAGCAGTGGTGCTAGCACAGCTGGAATATTTTGTTTAATTACTGTAATTTGCACCGAAGAGGGAGAGAGGAAATAAAAAAAACCCTCACATCTCCACCTCTCCAGCCCATGAGCACATTGTAAATTCCTGCTTGCCGTAGTCAAATCGACACACCGCCCCTCCCTGACAGCGGTCGGTTTGACCATGTGACGGCGCGTGGTGTGATGTATGTGGCCGGGGGCCGTGTGATCAGCACCTGGCTGAGGTCGTCCACCACTTCCAGCCCGCGAGCCCCGTCCATAACAAGCTGCAGAATCGCTTGCTGCCCGAGGGGCTCGAAGACAAAAGTGGAGCGTGCACGCCTGCCTCTAACCTACTTAAGCCTCTCGCTTGCACAAATGGAAGTGTTGATCTGCAACACGAGGAGCCCTGGTGAATTCCTGCCTGTAAGCAGACTGACCAGAATAAATGTACGAGATTAAAGCCAGAGGAAGTACTCATGGTGTTACGGTGCATGTGTTTGCTTATGTCAGCAGGAGTGTTTCAGGAACATTATATTTAGCACACATCACCTTCTGTCAGTGTTTAGTCTGGAACGCTGGTCAAGAAGATGACCCAACTGTTTTATGGCTGTGTTTTGAAAAAGAAAAAAGAAAAAAGGTGCAGGTATGAGGAGAGACTTTTACAGGCGTTGGGTGTGTGTTCCTGCTGTCAGCATAGTTTCAGTGTGTTGAAGTGGCTCCTTAATTCTGTTTGCCCAACAGGGAAAACCCCCCTCAAAAAAAAAAAAAAAAAAAAACCTCTACTAAACATTTTTTAAAGATCTTTGTTGAGCAAGTGGAGGAGGACGGGTGAGGGAGGCGGGCTGTGCTCCTAACTCCCACTGAGTCAGGACAACACACATAAATCACTCCAGCATGCACACAGACACACACATATGTGAACAAGTGCTTCCACGTATGGCTGCACCGCCTGCTCTGCTCTCTGTGAGGTAAAAGAGAGAATACAACCTCATTATTGGATTTTAATAATAAATAAATAAAAACAGGAACGATTGTGCGGCGATATTATCGTGTCACTGAATTGTGCCAAAATGCAGAAGCAGTGTGATGTCAGCATTTTAACTGTCTGCGACTGGTTGACCAACAGCATTCAAAAAATGAGTCAAAAACAAATGTCTCAAAATGTTTTTATTTCCTCAAATGAGTTGCTGAGATCTGCAGTCCCCTTGAGTTTTGAGAACGTTCAAAAATTTGTGTCAGATTTTTGTTTGTAGTCAAGGCTACGGCCCTGAATATATCCAGTTCTTCAAAAACCAATGAGAAATGAATGTTAAAACAAAACCGTCCAAACGTTTCATTTCACAGTGTATTCCAGCAGATTAAAGCGTAAATGTCGAGGCAGTTGCCAGGGTGGGTTCAGAGCGAGCCAAAGAGGGGGCCGGTGTGGGTGGAGGTGTACGGGCCAGAATACAAGTTTGTACAGAAATAGACTGCGACAATGAATCACTGATACTTTTATAACTCAGTACAATTGTTAGTGAAACACGATTGTACTGATGAGGTAAATAACTATAGAGTATATGTTTTGATCATATGAGATTCTCCTTGACATTCCCTCTATAAATGGTAAACAATGATTTGTAACCTTTTCAGTGTTTCTATGCAGGTTATAACAGTTGTTTTTCCCCTGGAAATGTTTTTTTTCTTTCTCCATCTTCATTCACTTAGTCGAGTTGCAGAGGCAACAGGTCCAGGAGAGAAACCCAGACTTCCTTCTCTCCAGCGATACTTTCCAGCTCGTCCCGCGGGACCCCAAGGCGTTCCCAGGCCAGAGAGGATACATAATCCCTCCAGTGAGTCCTGGGTCTTCCCCAGGGCCTCCTACCAGTGAGATGTGCCCAGAACACCTCTAAAGGGAGGCATCCTAATCAGATGCCACCTCAACTGACTCCTTTTGATGTGGAGGAGCAGCGGCTCTACTCCGAGCTTCCTCCAGATGATGGAGCTCCTCACCCTGCGTCTAAAGCTGAGCCTGGCCACCCTACGAAGGAAGCTCATTTCTGCCACTTGCATCCAGGATCTCATTTTTTCGGTCACGATCCACGCCTCATGACCATAGGTGAGGGTTGGAACGAAGAAAAACCAGTAAATCGAGAGCTTTGCCTTTCGACTCAGCTCTTTCTTCACCACAACTGACCGAAGAAACGCCCTCATTACTGAGGACAAGGCCCCAATCCGTCGATCCGTCTCCCGCTCCATCCTACCATCATTCGTTAACAAGACATCCAGAGACTTAAACTCCTCCACTTGAGGCGTTAGTTTTTTGTTTTTTTTAACCAATTTAGATTTACTTATGTTTAAGCAGATGTCATTTAATGTTTAGTCATTTTCTTGTGGGCTAGTGACACAATTAAAAGAAGCTACTGAGCTCTTCCTGTTCAAAAAACACATGACTAAATAAAAAACTTTAATAATTTCACTACTTGTAGTTGCAATTTATTTAACATCTTATTGCATAAAAAAAATCATCAGCTAAGTTGCTACACAAATTCCTTGGTCGGTGATGAATTTCCAAACAACACCAACTTGTTAAAATAAAAAAACTGCTGTCTTTGTTTTCCTATTTAGATTGCTGACGGCGTAATGAATCCCAGGATATCTAAGGGGTTTTGTGAGCTGTGTTCATCGGCCGCATGAGAAAAAGCCAAGCTGGGACAGGCTTCGGTGTGGTGCTGTGACAAATGCAAACTTTGAAGGATGCAGCCCCTGATTTGAGACCCAGCCAGTCTGTATGAGGCTTTGTGTTGTAGTTGTCTGTCTCCAGATCTATTACAGAAGTCTTGTTTGTTCAGATGTAATTTGGCAAACCGGGCTGGTTGGGTTTAGAGAAAAGAAAAAAAAATGTCTCCTGTTGACTATTCAGAAACAAAAACGTCCAACATTTTCCAACTCCTTTAACTATTACCAGTCAGTTTGTCTGAGCAGCCAGCAGTCTGACCTGCAGGTGAACTTGCCGGGACATTTACCCCTGAGAGGATGGTGCACTGGAATGATGGGTAATAAATGGTGGAGAAATGGCCTTACAACCCTTCGCAGATTGATGGGCAGCAACAATTGCTTCACTGAGATCACTGATGGTGTCTTTCCTTCTTAGCACTGAGCTGCTAACACACACCTGAATCCTCCACCTGCAGACAATCAGAACCTCTGCTATCATGAAGGTACACACACTGATTCTCTTAAAGCTTCTACACTCATCTGAAATCCTGTTTTTTTATGTTTATAGTCTTATGTCATGACCAGAACTTGAATATCAATGATTATATATTCATTGCACAAACCCTGAGCTGGAAGCCATGTTAAAAATCCTCACATACAGTTCAGTGCTTGTGGTCAGAAGGGCTAAAATAATGTAAAAAGCACTTTCTCGTCCCGCTCGGGAGCAGAGGGCTCCTTTTTTTTTGCCATTCATTTTCCGAGGAGGAAGAGTAAAGGAGGAGGAAGAGGAGCCATCCAAGTCTGGACAAGATCAATGGGAGTGACAGGGAGTGCAGGAGGCAGCAGGAGATTCAAAGTAGGCCCAATAAATAACCTCCAAGTGAGACAGCAGCGGCCTCCCCCTCAGCCACGGCCACCACCATTCCACCTCTAACCCCATCAGCCCCACCGACAGCGCCCCCTTGATTACTGGTCTTTGGGAGGGGAGGGGGGGATGATGGCCCCCGGCTGCACAATACTCCACACATCCAGCGCCCTCACTCAACCCTTCCCTCCATTTGTTGGACATTCATCTTTCAGCATGTGTGTGAGTTTGTTTAGGGGGTGGGGGCATGTCGGATGAAGGGGTGGTGGACAGAAGGGGTCTTCTATGGTTTTTACATCTTCTCCCTTCCAATGTATGCCCATCCTCCCAAACACTATATTACCACTGTAGACCACCAGGCTGTGGGCTCTGGTTTCATTAAACTTGCTGGGAGGACATTTGACCTTTTGGCCTTTTCTTCACAGATACCTACAGGAAGATCTGGTCTTTTTTCTTTTTTTTATCTCACTCTGGTTTAAAGAAACCGCCTTAACAGAGCTCAGATTCTCACACTTGAAACAGCTCAGTTCTGTCCAAAGGAAGCGTGTTTTGTCACTTGAGTTTCTAGAACATTCTCAGATTTTACCAGCTCACAGTCAGCTTCATCGTACTGAAAAATAAAATTTGTCAAACTTCTAAGTATTTGACTTATTTATTATGTTTGCGGTTATTTGAAATGTATTTTTGTTGTTTCTTTGTGTGGAACCGTTTTCTAAAAAGTTGACATTTTTTATGTGCGTTCCCAATTTTCAACACTAGATGAATACATTTTGTTTAAAGATAAAGGTTCATTTTTATAT
The DNA here is from genome assembly GCA_032275365.1 of Anablepsoides cearensis. Lineage (NCBI taxonomy): Eukaryota > Metazoa > Chordata > Actinopteri > Cyprinodontiformes > Rivulidae > Anablepsoides > Anablepsoides cearensis. The sequence goes on from JAUBOC010000001.1 coordinate 7,822,403, forward strand.
TTCTGGTTTTCTTTTATTTGTTTCAATAAAAGCCGTGAATTTGTTTCATTTACACTGAAGGTCCCCAGATGAAGTAACAATACAAGTAACACGTTCTATTTTCTGTGGCTTCTGCAAAAAGAATACAGAAAGCAAACTGTTTGTACAATGAAACAGTATATTTTCTATCTCTTAAGAGTGATGAGTCAGAAATAAATGTTAAATCATTTAGTTCATTTAAGGTCTGTATAATATCTATATTATCAGTGTTATTGCTTTTTTAATCACCTAATGCCTAAAGGCACAAGACAGACCATAATGTTTTTGACTCTGTGTGTGTGTGTGTGTGTGGTCTGTTGTCAAAATGTCTCCTGAACAGCTGAATGAAAGTTAATGAAACTTGCAGACTGTAATAATTTAGATAAACATCTACAACTGTTTAAATGTTGGGGTCAATTAGTTCAAGATAGCAAAGAATAAAAGCAAAAACGGCTATAATTTTGTCAATTTTATTATTTTATCTACCTAAAAGTGGATGTGGCTGTAGCTGATTCATAACACAGAACCTGACAGATTCTTTGTTTTAAATTTAAACTATTTTGTAGGATCCACAATGAGTTAAGTTTATGAATTGCTCCAACTGAAAATGTCTGCCACCCAATATTAGCCAACACAAAAATGTCCATAACTCAAACAAATTTACAAACTTTGAACTAAACTTTGTTGCAGAAGTAAGTCATTACCAGCGCACACACTCTGAGTGTAACATCTCATAAAATTATATTCTGTAATGTCATTGTGCTCTGTACAACGACAATAAAGGCTTTATCTTATCTCATCTTATCTTATATGAGAACATCAAAAACAATATCTTAATGTACGGCTAAAATGGCTGTAGTGTATTGGGGAAAAAAACTATTTTCTATCTCATCTGTCAGGCTTCACCTTAAACAAAAGAAATATGTAGACAAGCTGCTGCATTTCATCTCTAGTCTTGCATTGAATAATTACACAATCAAAAAAACGTACCATCCTTAGTTTAACTCATAGTCTGGCTCAAGCCGTCTGTCGGTCACAAGAACATTTTTCCCAAGTTTATTAATTTTAGCTGTTAGTCAGGATCTGCTCTGGTTCTGTTTTTCACTCCAGTCACCAAGGGTCAACTTCCCTCTTGTAGTCTTTAGCACAAGTGCTTAAAGGGGACATATTGTGCAAAATCCATTGTTTTTACATTTATTCTCTTTCTATTATTTATTTAATTTGCAAAAAAAAATAGTTTATGACAGCTGTATAGCCATAAACCCTTGTAATAAACTAGAATGTACCATTCTGGAAGCCGGAGGGGGGCGGGGTGTGAAGCGCATCGTTTGGATTTGAAGAGACAGCCTCAAAACGAGTTGATCTGAGACACGCCTCAAAAAGGGATGAAAGAGGGGCTTGTGGAGTTAAAATAAGACCAAAACACTGCAGATGAATAATTTAAATATGAAAAATAAGGATTTAAAAGCAGGCTACGTCTCCATTAATAGACACTTTTACTGGGGTAAATGTCACCAGCACAAAATATTAAGAATAAATGTCAAGGATTTGACGTTGTTTTTGTTTATTTTTTCTTGTTTGTAGATTATTATTGTTTAAAAATTTTATTTTGGGAAGAAAAAGGTGCAGATACTATAAACAAATTTTCTTCTTTCTGTCGCCTTTCATTTTATTTGTGATTAGTATTTTTATTATATTATATACAAATTTATTTTGTTATTTTTAAAGAAATGAATAAAGCTTATAAATAATAAAAATAAATAAATAAATATATTCAGCCTTAGGGGTTGTATCATATTTTGGGATTTTCAGTAATTCCATCATTTCTCATCAGATGATTTTTGTCTAAATGTCAGACATGAAAGGCAGAAGGTAAGGAGCATTTCTTCTAAGAATCTTTAAATGCTTTTTCCTGTTGTCACCATGTTTAATGTTTACATGAATATAGGAAGAGTTTTTCCCATGATGCACATGTTTTACTATGAAAGCATTAATGTGTTGTTTTGTTTTTATTCCTGCACACTGGTCAGTCAGTCGTGCATCTAATTAACCCTTGAACGGTGCATTCTGACAAATAGGCAAATTTCTCACTGAGTGATTTGCATGTATCCCTCGCTAACAGCTAACCTGCTTTAGCCACTGCCCCGATGTGTTTACCATGTGTGTGAGAGTTAGCACGTTTTCTTTGTCTTGTTTGCCTAATTGTTTTTGTAAAATTTGATTAATAGTGTTTGTAAGCCTTCAAGTAAATGTGATTAAGCAAAATTTGTAATTTCTGTCCTTTTAAACAAATAAAACAAAGTTAATGTTTTTCTGTGACTTTCTGCTTTTGGCAAATGATCTCACATGAGGAAGAACTTGCAACACAGACCACCGACAAATGAAATATAGTGTGGTTTTATTTATTTATGTATTCTGTGCATTAATGTCTTTAACCTTCTTCTAAATGATGCAGCAAACAATTCTGAGTGAAACACCATCCAACATGTGGCGGTTCTTACTGTATGTGTGACATTTTGACTACAATGTGATCACATATGGTCAGATTGTTTTTCCTCAAAGGATCACATGTTAAAAAAATCAGTAAATTCAAGTGTTTTATTCCTGTAGAGGAGCTTACAGTGAGCACTTTTTTGTGTTTGTAGACCAGAGGTGAGCAGGGCCACATCCCTTCATGTTTGACTTGTTTCTCTGCTTCAACACACCTGATTTGAATGAGTGGGTGATTATCAGGCTTCTGCAGAACTTGGATGAGGTAATTCAATCACTTAATTAGGTCCGTTGAAGCAGGAAAAAAATGTAAAACATGCAAGAAATTAGGAATTTTATGGTTTACAGAAAATGAACATAATTAATTTAAATGACTAACAGTGGCTTGAAATAATCATTTTGCTCACTGAGTATGTTTTTTGATTATGTCTATTGATAATTAAAAAACTGGTTTTACAGTTAAAATATTTAATTTAGGTTTAATATGTGTAATATTTACATGTAAAAACATAATCCCTTTTAATTTTGTAAACTTGTCCTATTTGCTGCAGTTTATACACTCTAAAAATCAGATGTTGGATTTACTTAACCAAGTTATGTGACCTGGTTCCACTTAACTGAGTTGAGTAAAT
>JAUBOC010000001.1:7867341-7883054 GCA_032275365.1 Anablepsoides cearensis
ACAGTCTTCTATATGCTTTGCAAGTGGGAAAACCTGAAAAATCAACAGTGTATCAAATACTTGTTCTCCCCACTGTAAATGTCTAAGAGGAAACTGGTCACCTGGTTAAGAATCAGTGTGTTAGATATATCAAGAACTTGTTAAAAAAAGATGCAAATATGTATAATACAGTCAAGTCAAGACCATATCTGAACTACAGTTTTTTGTTTTTTTTCAGTTGGATTTTTTTTCTTTTTTTTTCTCTGACACCTGAGGGGTGGAACAGCATTAAAGTAATACCTGTTCACCTGTTCCCAGCAATGGTTCTAAAATAAATGGTGCCCTGGGCGACCCCTCCTTCACCCACTGCCCTTCCTCTTCATCTTGACCTTCCCTCACAACCAGTGTGAAAAAGAGGGATGCTGTGCAACAACAGAGGAGCACCCATCTCAAACAAACAATACCTAACAAGACGGCTCCATATTAAAACCCACTACAGGTTCTCTTTAACTGCAACCTGTTCAGGTAACCAAGGGTCTTCTTGACTTTGTAGGTGTTTTCTAACACGTGACGTGTTTGTGCTGTGAAAAGGTCAATTTCTTTGTTTCTGTGTTCCATGTTCATTGCTTATACTCAACTTTTAATAGTTTTATATGTTTTCATTTATTTCTTTAAACTGTAGGTGTTTGAAAGACAATTCAATGAGGACAGATTTTAGAACATATGCTGACATCCATAATAATTGAACAGAAAAAAAGCAACTCTCAAGTTGTTTCTACATAAAAAGCACAATTTCTGGTAAACACATAATTTACAAATAAAATTTATTGAGAACACACAAAAACTAATTTTTGCATATTTGACAAGCAATTCTAAAAATACAAAAGGTAACTGAATACATTTCAAATGTCTAAGGTAAATATTTATTCATAATAAATATGTAATAATGAGTAATTATTAGAACCTGGTGTACTATCAAAAAAAAAAAAAAAAAAACAACTAAACATCTACAGTAACAAACACACATTTGCATGAATTCAAACATATAAACAACCAAAGCAAAGTTTATGACAGATATCAAATGTAATATCCACACACACACACACAAAATGAACGTGACATGCAGAACCTCATCAACGCCTGCATCACTTACCTGAGAGACCACTAGATGTCTATTCTTTGTTATCAAACAAAACCTCATTCAAAGTTCTCAATAAACTTATTGCACTTTACAAAACACTGCATGTCTGTGAGACTTTAAGACTAACAGTAATAATGCAGTTACACTTCACCTCACACAACTTTTTGCTGTTATTCAAAATTGTACAAAAAAAGGCACAGTTTTACTAAAAAAAATGCTACACTGGTAATATTTGGTCATTTCATTCAAAATATTCACACTCTTGTTCATTGATGAACATTCATGAACCCAAAACACAAAAGGCCTCAAACAGAGAAACCAAACTAACTCTTAGTTCAAGTATGAAACACTCAAAAATCACATTTGAATAGTTTTGATCGTTCCAAGTGCAAAACAAACATGTATACTATGGAGTGAATCCTGTCTCATAAAGAGAGTGCGCAGCAGGATTTGCACGAGTGCAGAAATCTTCTCGCTTGTGAATTTGACTTTTGAGACTTTCAGGTGAATAACTGGGAAATCTGAACTTTACCACATATACTTAGTTAATGGGAAAAATACATTTCTGACTTATAGTTCATAAACCCTACAAAATATTAAAACACATACATTGATGTTACTGGGATCCAAAACTGTTACATTGGTAGTTATTTTATTTACTGGTATTTTTCCAAAAGCTACAAATAAAATATATTTTCCAGTGTTTTTCCAAAAGAAAATTATATACTTTATATAATTTTGAATAGTTTACTTTAAATGTAGCTTATAGTTCTCACCAAAAATACAGATAATTATATTTTTTATATTTATTGGTACTTTTTGCAGCGGAACACAGTTAAATATGTTTCTTGTAGTGTTTTTTGAAGAAAACACTCGAAAAAATATTTTTCTAGTAGTTTCTCCACAAGATTAATATTAAAAAAATAAATTTTCTGACTGTACAGCTGAAACAAATATTTCCCAATGGGTAGGTTATTCTTTCTGTGGAAAAACTACTGAGAAAATGTATTTTTCTGTTAACCTACTCATTTTCGGTTGTTTGTTTCAGCTGTACAGTCAACAAAATGTACCATTTTTGGAACCCAGTAATGTCAATGTAAGTGCATGTGTTTTAGTATACTGTAGGGTTTATGACCTTCACAGGAGCAGATCCGTGCACTTGTGCACGTGGGCTCTTTCTTTATGAGACGGGATTCACTCTATAGGCACACTAATACAAACAATCTGTACCCAAATAAATACAGTTCATCTGATCAAAGTATTTAAATGAATCCCACATCAACAACACAATCTGTGCTCAACAATGTTTAAACACAAAGGTCGTTTGTTTGAGCTCAGTTACAGATTGGTTTGTAGGATAACGGCGGATGCTCTCGTGGTCATTTCTCCCAGATCAAAGTGCTCATATGTGGCAGGATCCATCTACATTCAGAGATGATGGACAAGGGACGGTAATGTGCTGTTGGACATGTCTCAGACACGGTCATGTCTGCAACGCTGAGAGGCGTCGCTCAAGACGCTTCTTACCTTCAAATACAAATAAACATTTCCGATTACATGAAAATCACACTCATATTGCGTCAAATTCAAGGATTTTAGCTTCTATTGTGTAAGTTAATATTTCCACATACATTTATCGAGAGTGTCGATGTCCTTTTGCTCGTTGAGGATTCGAGACAGACCCTCCATCAGCAGAAGGGCTTTATTGTAGCGCTGAACTGTTGCTGCTCCATAGTGGAACATCTCATCTAATGCAGCAGACTGGACCTAAACGCAGTGAGAGAACCCGCACGTTTAAAGGGCAGCGGTAAGGACAGAATGCGATCTGACCTGAGCGTCGACGGCGTGACATGAGCTCACCATGTGCACGGTGTGGCTGTAGATGAGCTTCTCTGCTGTGAGCCCGTTGAATCGGTCGATGAGCTTCTGTTTGTCCAGCAAGAAGGTCTGCAGCCGTTCGTTCAGGGACCGACAATACGTCACGCAGCTCTTGTACAATTTGTTCAACTTCCTGATCACTGAAGGAGTAAAAAGTAGACTTTACAAGCTGTTAAATTTGCAAGGGTCAAGTCCTTTAGCTGTGGAGTTCCTCAAGGATCCATCTTAAGAACAAATCTATTTACACTGTATACGCTTCCTTTTCTTTATTATTATGAAATATAAATGTCTAATTGTGTCTCATCAGCTGATGCTGGCTGTACAGTAAACTCACCTTGTTTGACAGTAGCAGAAGGCAGGAGTTGGCCTTGTTTTATATTTTCTTGGGCGGTGCGCAGCGCTGATGACAGAAACTCTTCAGCTTTTATGTACAACACCAACTGCTCTGCATAACTACAAAAACACACAAAAAACATTTATCACAAAGAAAAAAGTAGAAAAAAAAATCAAAGAAGCCACAGCACATGTGGAAAAACCTCACCTCCACTCTTTACTCAGAAGGCTGATCTGATCCGTCACAAAACTCTGCTCTAAAAAGGAAATGTCAGGACTGCTGATGGCGCCCAGCCCGGGGTCCTTTGAAGAAGCCAACTCCATCACGCAGCTGACAAACGCCAGGGTGAAACGCAAGTCGCTCAGCGCGTCCGTGTGAGCCTGCTGTGTGAGCGGAGCACATTGAATTCCACGAATACTCAAACTGGTTGTACTGTATGTTCTTTCGTTTTCATCTGCGTTCGTCTCTACCTCCATCAGCGTGTCTTCAGGCAGCGCCGGAGGGTGAAAAACGAGACTGTAGTGCGAAATCGCATCCACGACTTCCGTCTCACTGTTCCTCCGGCTTCCTCGCTGGACAGGGCGACTGTTGAGCAGCCAGGCTGAGTTGATGTAGCTGGGAGAGCCTGTGTTGTAGAGAAAAGACTAATTCAGCTCATCCATTAAACGCTCACACAGGGAATTTGCCGTGAAAGATGACTGACATGTAGTTTATGAAGAAATAGTGTCATATCAGAGTTTTTTTAGACACTGAATTTATAACACTGAATTTTATATTTTGCAATGAATATAATTTTTTTTAAATTCAAAATCGCCAGTAAAATCCACCTGCAGAAACTTGGCTGAAAATATGTTGACCTTCTGTTGACTCAAGCCAAAGCAATCAGCACCAGATCGAGTTGAGCGGCTTTTAGCAACACAAATTATGCTTATTTGATCGTGATAGGTCTGTCACAAAAACAAATTTTGCTGGATGATAAATTGTCCCAGAAATTATTATTATAAACAGTAATATCATTTGGAGACTATTTTAAACTAATATATATGATACCTAATTCATCCCATGAAGGGAAGTTACAGTACATATACTTACAAAGCTTAAGGAATTTTACGAATTTTGGTATGTAAAAAAAAAAAAAAAAAAAAGTGGCACAATTTATTCTGTATGTGTTTTCCTCTGGCTTCATAAAATAAATGTGGACTCCCTCACACCGCTAATAAAATTTATAGAAGTTTACGAAATTATCGTAAAGTTACGGACTAACCGGTTGCGGAGTTTGTGAAAACAGCACATAACAGCTACTGAAGCTGTAACACCACTACCCATCTCCTCTATCCAAGTCACGATTTATTCTTTATGCGTCTTCCTGGGGCTTCAGAAAATAATTACGGTGACCAGCTGGAAGAAGGCGTCATGCTACAGAGGTTACGGAAACATGGGCCTGGCTAATGCCTGATGCAAGAGTTCATTCCTCCCTGTGCTAAGAAGTAGAAACGGTGGAGACACGAAGAAAACAAACAAGCTGCAAAATGAAAATTTTCAACCTTGTTTTAATTAATGTGTAGTTAATTCATTAATTGCTTATCGCGACAGTCCAAGATCACGTCACACATCAGTGTGTTGGGCAGCTTGCTACGGTAAGACAGGGGTGGCTGTTAATTGATGAAAAAATTTTAAAAATCAATTAGCTGTCAATTAGCTGACGTTTTGTAATAATCTGTTAAACAGAAAAACCTCACTCATCTTCATTCAGTTACTAACTGTTAAGATGGTCACCTCTACCCAACGCACTGGTGTGTCACGTGATCAAATGAGCGTAATTTGATTGACTAAAAGCCGCTCGACTCGATCTAGAGCTGATTGCTTTGGCCTGAGTCAACGCAGTTGCAGGAAAATTTTCGCAGTTGAAAGCAAAGTTTCAACAGTTGTCCTGTAAAAATTCACATACATAATGGCAAAGGATAAACACTCTGTGTTATAAATTCAATGTTTAAAAAAAGTCTGATTCTAACGAGACTATGTGTCTTTCATATGGTTCTGTGTAAAATAACTAAATAAATCAGTGGCTCATCTACCTGACAACATCTTTGACACCGCCTCGTCAGAAGGAGTGTTTTCATTGGGTGGGGAACCCATGGCAAAGACTGCAGGAGGTGGGCTGTCTGGGAACTGAAACACCATTTGGTTCCCAGTAGGTGGAGCTGCAAAGACAGAAAGGAAGAGTTACGTTAGATAACCTGGTGATTTTATCACATTCTTCAAAATATCTACTTAAAACTTTGACGCGTAGCAAATATATTTTAAATGAAAAAAAAAAACTTAGGGAATCAAACTAATGTTATTTTTCACTGTACCTGTTGTGTCCATGCTTCTCTCACAGCTGCAGCTCTCGTCACTTTCTTCTTCTAACACGTTGGCTCCAAAGGCAGCTTTCAGCAGCATGTCAGACAGCCGGCCGGCACTCAGTGATCTGAACATTTAAGGCAACCAAAAACACATCGTTGTAACCAAAGTGCATTTCATTCTAGAGTCTCATAATTAGATAAAATGCTGTTTGATCATCCTATAATGGTTTTTGTTTTATTATAATATCTTCATGTTGAGCTCTTACCTTTTAAAGGGGCCCTTCTTAGTGGCAGACTTCCTGCTGAGGTTGGTCTGGGAGGCAGGAGATTGGTCAAGGGACTGCAGGTTTTGGACCGTCCTGCTTCGATTTGGCTTTCTAGGTGGGACATGCTGCTAAAAATGAAACATTCTGTAAGTTTTTATTTGTACTTTTTTATAGGCTCTGTTACTGCTGTAGGGAAAAAAAGAGATTTAGAAGCTGACCTTGTGGCTGGAGACGACCTGAGCGTCAGGAGAGTCAGGGAGCAGTCCAGTTCTCGTGCTGAGTGGGAGAGTCTGCTCTGTTGTCTTTGGAGTCAATCCAGCTTAAGGCAGAGAGGATTACATAAATTAGATTCTTATCTGCATATAATTTTATTAGATAATCTGTTTCTGTTTTGTTGTTCTCTTTATTGTTCCTGTGTGGTAGTGTTAATGCGTCAGAGAGCACAGGGGAAATCACAAACTTAGTGAATCCACTTTATATGGTGACACATTTATTACCTCCCAAACTTGTTAATAGAGTTTTGTTTGAGGGTTAGAAACACTGTAAAAAAAGAAATTTGAATAAAAAAAATGAACCCAACTGAAAGTTATTATGTGAATTTCTCAAATCAAATCAATTAACAAAACACAATACAACTTGCAGTGAAGTGCTTTATGTAGCGGGTCTGCTCCATAAAACTGTTGTTTTAAAAGAACTGCATATAAAAATATTTTAGTCCGTAATGTAAAATGTTGAAATGTAAATTGTCCATGATGTAGTTAGTGACACGGTCTTTGTAGTGTAATGTGTGTGATGCAGATAATATATAATTGAAGTGTGTATATGTGAAGGTTCAAGTGAGCTCAATCTGTTTTAAATATTTAACTTTTTAACCCTTCGTATTATACTAATAATCTCAGCGGGAAGAATTTGTCCATAAAAAGACAATACATTTTGTACAAAAGCTGCTACATGTGCTGTCTTGTCAGAATCAATCAATAAATGGTGTGTATTTGAAGTCAGGCAACATAATTTTATTTAATTTTTTTCCCTTTATTTAACCAGACAAATCTGGGCGTGAAGACAACCTACACTGCAAAAACTGTCTTTCTAACCAAGTTTTAAAATCGCATATCCGGCCAAAAAAATCTACTTGATCTTGTTTTGAGACAGATTTACTAAACAAGAACTGATTGTGTCAGAATATTAAGCTTGTTTTCAGAATGTGTAAGTTTATTTGTCTTGTTAGCGTGAAAATTTGACTCAAATTCAAAGTCAAAAATTTCTGCCACTGGAGTAAGAAATTTTTACTTGGTAAGATTCTTGAAATAAGAAAAAATTGAGTCAAACCAAGTATTTCAAGAATCTTACCAAGTAAAAATTTCTTACTCCAGTGGCAGAAATTTTTGACCAAAAAGACTTTTTGGCTGGATATAAGATTTTAAAACTTGGTTAGAAAGACAGTTTTTGCAGTGATACTGTACATGTTTTTTGTCTGAACATATAAGAAAACTAAAAAAAAAAAAAAAGAGCAAGCCATCTACCACATGGGGAGGCTGGTTGTGGTTGGCTTCCTTCTTTTTCCAGCGTTGGGAAGGTAAAGTCAACACCTGGACCCGGCGCTGCACACCCTCCACTCTGCACGGGGGTAGCATTGCTGCTGCCAGCCCTGAGTGGCACAAGAAAGGGTTAAACCAAGACAGAAGGGAAAAATAGTAAAAAGGTAGAGACGACATGCAGAGGAGGCTGAACATGCCTGGTGGAACCGTATGAAACGGCAGGCTGCAGGTTCTGCTCCATACGCTGGTAGTTTTGGATCTGAGTTGGGACAGGAATGGGCAGCGATGGGCTAAATTTACGGCCGTTCAGTACGGGAGGATGACTGCGAAGACGTTAGACAAAAAAAAAAAAAAAATGAACAAAGTGGATTTTAAAATGAATAAAAATGGCAGACAAAAGTTAAATGTAAATGCACATCTTCTAAAATAAAAATGTGATTTCTACTGAACAAATGATTTTAGACAGGTGACTTGTTCTTACCTAACTGGCTTAGAGGGAGAGATCTGCAGTGAAGGAGGTGGTGGTGTCCTTCCAGCGACTCCAGAACCTCTCCTGGTCAGCCGGGACCTCCTAAAAACAACCATATTTTAGTGGCTCCTTCTCAAAAAGTGAGTCATATTTTCTGACATTAAGACAAAAAGCAGGAACTCACCCGCTGTTCATCAGGTAACTGTCAGAGGGCGATCCATCTTCTGCTTCACATGTGTACTCACCTAGAAGGCAGCGAGACAAAAATAAATCAAACTTTTTGTACCGATGGAAAGAAAATTCATAGTTTAACAATCCTGATGCTCGTCTTACCGTAGAACTGGGCAGACACCATGACATAGTCTTCAGTGTACGAAGGTGAGCTTCCATAATCCACAGCGGCTTTTTCTTTTCCCAGAATGCCGTTGGTGTCCTTTGCCGGTGAGTACCGCTCTTTGGGCTGAAGCTGGTTCATCTCTCCATCGGAATGCTGATGGATTGAGTCAAACCACACAATAAAACAAAAACCTTTGAGCCCATTGTGCATATGGTGTCTTTAAGAGAGCCGCATTTGGTCAGCGTACTTGAGGCGAGGCCGGCTGAGACGTGGAGGAGCTGCTGGAGGAGCTGCCTGAGCCCGAGCAGGAGAGCACCGGAGAGGGAGAACCTGTCAGAGAGCACACACACCTGCTTGTGTTAGGAGCTGAGGTCTTTACCCACAATACAGTGGGATTTGCTGGCTTTTGCAAGACACTAAACATACATTTCTTTGTAGACGAGCTCGTCTCCATGAAGGGATGGTTGAAGAACTCGTCTGCAAACGTAAATGAAAAAGTTAAACGTAAACAAGCAGAGAACAATTATAATCGATGAAAGGCGGAGAGGTTTACCAAAGCTCATGCGATCTTTGTGGTTTCTCTGCAGCAGCCCGAGCAGAAGGTGTCTTAAGTTAGCTGAAGTCTCCTTTGGGATGCTGAGAAAAAACAAACATCAAGTTATTTATTTAAATTTGATTTGTGATTTCTTTTTTTTTACCCATTCAAACAAACTTACAGCTACTCAGTAGAATGTGTGCAGGATGAGTTAGTCATTGCCAGATGGGTGACAGAGAAGGCTAATATGTAGTATTTACTACTTAAACGTACAAAATGTCTTCGTCTTTTAATAATTCATAAACATTTCATAACAACTTAGTGAGCTGTTAAAATGCTTGATTTTTTTAAATTTATTTTATGTTTTCAGCATGAAAAGCTGTGGGCAACATGTCCCTCAGTGTGTGTTTTCGTCTGAGTTGACCTCTGAGAGCCGGGTGGAAAAAAGATAGCTGCCCAGACCACCAGCTGGCACCTCGGAGGAGGTTATAAATAGAGCGAGAAAAAATAAACACACTAACACACACACACACACACACACACACAAAACCCAAAACAATAAATGTCTCCTCAAAGAAGCACAGCCTATCTTATCATCCAGCTGTATCACACCATAAGATAAGCATGGCTGGAAGCCATAAAAAGCCTGGCAAAGTACAGTTGGAACAAAGCAGGCAAACAAAACATAAAGCTCTTTTATTGCTTTCCAAGCTCTCAACACACTCTGTCTCCGAAGATTACGGACTGTTTTCCTTTGTAACTGCTTCTTCTGATAGCGTGTCACCATACTTATCATTTCTGCACTGACAGGACAATAGGTCCAGCGTTATCAATTCGTGAACGTTCAAATATCAATTGTGCGAGAGACAGAGACCGGTTTACATCTGATGGATCCCATCAGGTGTCTGTCTCAGTTTCCTCCACATCAGGACTAATTTTAGTGTTGGTGTGAGATCTATTTACGGGTGTCTAATTTTGTCACGTGTCTGCAGGCTCTCATGGGTTCGAACTCCAGTCCCATAGGCACACATGGTAATCAGTGATTGGTAAAGACAGACAGGTTTCCAAGTAATGCCTGTTTACAGTCCTTCCAATCACGCTGGCCATATGCTGTGTGTGTTTATGGTACAGAGCAGACGGAGGTCATACAAAGAGGTACTAACCTGGGTAACACGGTCGTGCTGCTTTCATAGAAGAGACGGAGCTCCTGTGGTGAGCTGGCCTGCACAAAGAAACACCAAACAACATGAAATACAGTCTCTGCTTTGGATTTTCTCATTCAGCACTTTGAATATCTATCAGAATATTAAATATATATGACCCAATTAAACAGAGGATTAAGTCACAAAGTGGTGTGTGGGGGAAATAAGCAGCTGTAGTAAAACTGAACTGCTAAAAAAAAAATCCAGTGTTAGATTTTTTGCATTGCTTCGCTAAAATCAAAAAAATAAAATACACAGTTGCTTAAATATGTAGCGATACCGGTTTATAGTCTTTATAGTGGCTGCTTAAAAACATAACCCATTCCTAAAGATATTGGCAATGGCTCCACTTAAACATTATTCTGCATAACTTGGAATATTAAAGCAATTTTGTTCACAACAAGATCGACTCTTTCTAAATAAGACTTTTATCCTTTTCTAAAGTCAGTGAAAACGTAATGCTGCAGGAGTTCAGGCCATGATGATTTCCAGTTCTGACAGACATAACAAATGGTGCGCAAACGAAACATACAGCTTGTCTTTGCTTTGACCATTATAATAAAAAAAAAACATAAAACATGTATTTTTTTACATTTAGTTTAAAAAAAAAAAAGAAAAACCATCCAATGTTTTTGCTTTTTGTCTTCTATTTTGAAAAAAAAAAAAAAAAAGAACATGGATTTATAGTGCATTACAAATTGCATTTTGTCAACTTAAATGACAATATCTACAGATTGTTTATATGACATATCTGAAATATAATTTTAAAAAAATTTTTAAGCCATTTTTTGAGCCGTAGCTACAAACAACCCCAAAAAAACAACAAGATTTTGAGCAGAAAATACATTTTGTACAATTTAACTTGTCATCAGTTTTCCCTGCAAGCTAGCAAAGCTTTACTTCTTTCCAGCGGTTAAAGCCTAATGTCCAAATTGTTGTGAGGTTTCCACTTTTAAATGGCATCAAGCATTCTTCATTAGAATAACCTAATAGTGTTCAGACCAAATATGGATGAACTCTCCTGATTAGGAAGACAAATCAAGGCATATCTCTGGATCCTCTCATGATATCAGGATGATCTAAATGTATCTTAAAAATCAGGAATCTGAAAATATGCTTAGGTCATTGTCACTGAATTTGACTTAATCCTCGGTTTGATTTAATGGATCACAAACAAAGTCTATTAGTGGTGTCTCACCCCAATTTGTAAATAGATGCACATCAAATATTACAAGAATGAATGCAGCTGATCCTTGCAAACAGGCTTATTGAACAAACCTACATTATCATAAAACATATTACTCCAAACAGACATCATGTTTGATGATCCCAGAATTACATCAGCTAAAGGTGCTAAACAAATAACAGCAGCAACATAAACTCAATGACCTTTGAGGCAGGAAAAGAGAACAATCTTCTCAATCATTCTCAGAAATAACCATAAAAAACATCCGTATATAAACTAAACAACTGTCTCTTCACACTTCAGATAGGACAGGATAAAAGCGGGCTTTTCAGATCAACAGAAAGAAGCCTCCCCAAAGGAAAAAAAAAAAAAACAAGAAACTAATTGGGAGATAACACTTTAGTATGAGTTTCTCCATCAAATCAGAGCCAATCTGCAAACAACAGTTCAGAAGTATCCCTGGAGCAGCCACGTGAACAGTAGAAAGTAACAGTGAGGGTTGTGAAACACTGTTTACTCTGGGTTCTGAGAAACGGGCTTGCAGCCATTTCCGCATGCCCTCCTCCGTAAACAAGGTTCATTTCTAACAAGCCGTCAAGCTGTTCCTGCCTTTTCCAGCTAACAACACCCAAGAAGAGCGTGATCCCACAGACAGGTGGCTTTCAGTTGCTGTGTTGTGGCTCATGTTGCTCTCTGTTATAAAACTGGATGCAGGTTCAGCAGTCCTTAGTTTGACTTTTCCAGAAACTAAATCAAACATTTTTGATTTTATATAACCAAAAGCCTAGTTAATTTTTTTGTTCTGTATCTTTGTGTGGTGTTTTGAGGTGTCACTCACATGAAAAGGGGCTTTCCCAGTCAGACACTGGTACACAATGGTACCTATGCTCCACAGATCAGCCTTGGCATCGTAGTTCTGGGACATGATGACCTCGGGAGCCTGTGTTCAAACAAACAAAGCTCACGGCTTCAAAACACGCCGACACCAGAACCAGCCGGCAGGAAACAAGTCTTACCATGTACATGGGAGAGCCACACAGGGTGGCAGCCATGGTGTTTGTCTGAAGGTGCCGCGCAAACCCAAAATCAGCTGAAGATTTAAGGAAATAAAAGAGAAATACAGACTGAGTTTGGTAAAAAAAAAAAAACATCATTCATTTCCAGGCTGGTGATACAGGTGGACATTACCGATCTTAATGCTGGTGTTGATGGAACTGGACCTGCGCCCTTCTGGGTGGCAGAGTAAAATGTTCTGGGGTTTCAGGTCTCTGTGGAGGATGCCTTTGCTCTGAAGGACCTTCATGGCCTGGGCCATTTGCTGCAGGAAGACGCGGATGGTGTCCTCGCTCAGTGTGCCCTTGGCTGTCAGAGAAAGCGATGGAATGAACGGTTTGAGCCACTCTGGATCGGCACATTAAAAATACATTTACTTGCTTTGGAAAAGACATTTTAAAGCCATGGGATATTTGAGATCAGCCGGATCCTTTTCAATACATCCGTATTTCTAGCTGCTATGTTATTCTATCAGAGCACAGGGGATGAGCGAGCGACAGATGGGTGAGGTCAGATGGGTTCTCCTCCAAACTGGCCAAATGTGACCAAGCGTGCTGCTGCAAATAACTGCGTCTGCTTCGTAAGGAACCTAGAAATGAGCGTCACTTTGACAGAATTAGAACCAGGGCACCACATCACTGCCTAAATATATAAATCAATAAGCAGAAGATAAACACAGCTTGAGAAGAATTAACTCCACGAGGACATCGTTGGTTTGAAAACTTGTGCAAGGAGAGGTTTTTCTGCAGAGACAAGGATGTTGTCTTTTTTTTTGGCCTAAAAATTTGATTATTCAGCAGGAAAACCACAGAAGAAAACCTGGGTTGAGAGGTTTAATTTATCTGGGTTAAGTACTTGATAGAATTAACCGTTGTTTATCCACGGACCTGTCCAAACTTAAAATCTGACTTGTGTGGAGGCAAGCTAAAAGCCTATTATTCTTCGAAACACACTTGAAAACAATGCAAGGCACATTGACCTGGTAACACACTGGAGGTGCTTATACTTTGTTGTTGTTTCACTTTGATTAAAAAAGAAATTCCGTGCATTTTTGCGGCTGACTTACAGTGGAGATACTCTGACAGATCGCCTCCGTTGCAGTACTGAAAAGACAGGAAGAACAAGTCCAGTGAAGGTCTTGACACAATTATTATTTTTTAATTAGTGGTGATCAACACTATCAGCATGAAAACGTGTGTTCTGTCTCAGACACAACTCACCTCCATGACGAGGTACACACACCCGCCCATCTCCTGTGGAAAACAAACACAACTCGTTCACATGGCATCTGCGGCGACACTCTTACAATGACTCATATTTATTTGACAACAGTTGTGACAAATGAGTGAACAGATGTGCGCACGTCTCAGCCATGATGGAATGTTTGATTCACGTATCCAGAATAACCCATCAGCTACACTGACAATTACACAACAGCGCGACTGTCCAAGGGATTTATGAAACTCTGATCCGCCTCACGGTGAACTCGTGGGGGCGGCGGGGGGTCTGAAACTTAATCCAGTCGAGCTCCGGGTTCCTTGAAACCACCTAGGGCACTTTCCAAATTCAGCCGTCCTCGTCAGTGCCATTAAAAATATTCACCGAGTGGCGAAGTGAAATGGAGTGAGGTAAAAGGGTGGGACGTTTTGGGTGTCTTGTCCCCACCTGACGGAAAGAAAGTTGCCTAACCAAGTAAAGCGTGTAAACTGTGTATAGAAATGACTCTCTGGGATGTGTTTACTACTTGTGCAAGAGCTTGAAAACACCTTATGGCTGATGAAGAGGATGGAAAATAACAACCTGACACCCTCGGAACATATGCAGCCTTGTTGTTCAGCTCATGTGCCGGTGTGCTTCTGAGATACTCAACACTCTGTTTTTTTATATGCCATTGTTTAACCTGCTGCACCCTCCCATCTGTCAGACATAATGAGAGATCAGCTCAGCCATGCCGACTGTCTGCCAGGTGTCAACAGGTCACCTACGTCGAGCAGATGGTTAATGTCTTGTGATATGTGCGACCTGCCAGGTAGAAAAGACGCACAGACTGTGGTGTTAACCCCTCAAAGGACATAAAAGAATAGGATCTGTATATTACAATAAAAAAAAAATCAATAAGCTTTTTTCAGACCAGATAGAGGCTCAGAGAGGCTCTGTCCAAAACTGCAGAACGTGACAGCCACATGAGCGTTTGGCACTTAGTGTTTCCATAACACTTGCATCATCTGGCAGCAAATACTCCAACATAACATGTCAGTGTGTTTTCCACAAGGTGCAGAAATGTCTGTAGAGATGCAGAAAATAGAAATCCTTACCTGGTAGTCAAGTAATCTAACAATGTTTTCATGTTTGAGTTCCTGGAAGAAGAGTGACACATTTTTGTTAAGAATTAGTGGATGGCCGATACAGAAAACACGGCAACATAAAAAGAAACATCACATTACCTTCAATATTTTGATTTCTTTCCCAAGCAAAGACTGAGACTTGGCAAGATTTTTTTTGTTGATGCACTTTATAGCCACTTCCCAGTCACGTTTCTTGCAATGTTAAAAAAGGAAGAAAGAATAAAAAGAAGGCATGAAAATAATGATCAAATATCCAAAAGAAATTCCAGATTTGCTCAAGACTTTGAAGTTACCTCTTTATGTCTGCCTTTGAACACAACAGCAAAAGCACCGTGGCCAATCAGGTCCTTCTTGTTGAACTCAAACTTCCCAACAGATTCCATCATGAGTTTTTAAAAGTATAAAAATATTACAGTAAAGTATCTGAACAGCTTCGAGATTTGACAACCGAGACACACAGCACGCCGGTAAGTCCCATCTCACAGGAGGAAACCTTTGCCTTCACATCGAACAAGCCTTCATGAGACTTAAATTATTAATATCGACGACACAAACGTTATGTCAGCACAAAAACAAAGTTAAAACACGGTACCTAGCATAAACAACAGTCTGAACAAATAAAGTATTAGCGGTTCGCTTCGTTCCAGCCGCTTCTGTGTACCATCACCTGATGGTAAAGAGTCGCATGAGTTCTGCTGGTCGTGGTTTGTTTTTAAACACTGAGCTCAGGCATTATGGTTGTCACCTCTCTAAACTAGCCGCACGAGTTATTCAGATCTCATAGTGCGCATGCGCTCACACAAAAGCCCATGTTTTTGTTGGTGGTGCTTTCAGGTCCAGCTCGTAAATCACAGCCTCATTTAATTTTATACAGAGGTGTCAAAAGTATTCCCATTCATTACTTAAGCAGAAGTATAGATACTAGGGTTTAAAAATAGAAGTAGAAAATGGAAGTAGAAATATCAACTCAAGCTTTTTACTAAAGTAAATGTATAAAAGTAATAGTTTTAAAACTACTCAAAGTATAAAAGTAAAAGTAATGAACACTTAAAAAAGCCATTAAAGGGGGGGGGGGGGGGGGGGGGGGGGGGGGGGGGGGGGGGGG
>JAUBOC010000001.1:7883154-7893598 GCA_032275365.1 Anablepsoides cearensis
TCCTGCTGGAATGTGATGTGATTTGTGTCATACAGGTGTGATGGAGTCAGTTCAATCCAATAGGATGTCAGAATGGTATATATTGTATTTACACTTGTCATCCAACCACAATAAAATTCACTCTATCCAAGGCCTCCATGTATCTGGATAGATTTCTAATTATTAATTTATTCTGATCAATGAAAATATGGAATAAAAACAAGTCAAAGTTAAATAAAAATGAAATACTTATACATATTTTTAAAAAGTAAGGAGTAGAAAGTACAGATAACTGAATTTAAATGTAAGGAGTAGCAGTAAAAAGGAGGCCAAAAAATAATTACTCCACTAAAGTATAAATAATAAAAATGTATACTTAAGTAAAGTAACCAAGTATTTGTACTTAGTTACTTGACACCTCTGATTTGATAAAAAAGAATTAAGCAAACTGTGTTTAATAATACATTTAATAATAATAATTGAATGATAATTATAACTTTATAATAGATTTAATAAATCACACATTTACAACAGACCTACATCTTATGCAACCACAAAGTCAATGTATTTTTTTCTGAAAGCATTTACTTTAAACGAAAAAAAAAAGGTTTGCTCATTAACCATCTCCATCTCATACTGCCTATCTGTAGTTATGTTGCAAAGGCTTTCCAGTAAAGAAGGGCAAATCCCTTTCTGCTCATCAACTCTCCAGCCTCACCTGGGAGACCACCAAGGCATTCCTTTTGATGCAAATAATTGAGCATGGAGTGACTCCACTGCCATAGAGAGCTGGAATTTCTCACACTATGGCTGAGCCTGGCCACCCTATGAAGAAAATTTTGGCAGCCTGTATCTGGGATCTTGTTCTTTTGGTCATGACCTCATTCACACAGGTGAGAGTTGAAATGTAAATCGAGAGCTTAGACTTTGACTCAAATTCTTCCTCACCACGACTCATCGAAGCAATGCCTTCATTACTGAGGACGAGGCAATACATCGATTCATCCTACCATCACTCTTGAATGACATACTTGTACTCCTCCACTTGAGGCAAAAACTTTCCCCTCGACCCAGAGGAGGTATTCCCTGTTACCAGCTGAGAACCAGAATGAGGAGCTGACTCTCATCCCAGCCGCTTCACACTTAACTCCAGTGACTCTGAAAGTCATGACCTGAAGATGCCAACAGAACCACATCATCTGCATAAAGCGGAGACCAGACCCTAACCAGACACCCTCCTCCGCTCTACTATGCCTTGAGATCCTGTCCATAAACACCACAGGAACAGTCCTGGACTACAGCCCAACCTGCACTGAGAACAAGTTCGACAAGAATGTTCACAGAGCTCCTGCTTTGGTTATTCAGGGACCAGATGGTCCTTAAGCACAACCCTGGTACTTCATACTCCTGCAGCACCCCCACAGTAACGCGGTCATAAGCCTTCTCCAAGTTCAAAAAACACACATAGACTGGAGAGACCTTCTTAGTGGCTCTGTAAGGGTGAAGATCTGGTCCACTGTTCTATGATCACAAAAGCCACTCCTCCTGAATCTGAGGTTCCACAATCCAACAGCCTGGAGTAAACTTTCCCACGACGTGTGTTCCAACTATTGATAGATCACACTTCTCAGCCTCCCATACTCAACATTTTCTTTAATATTTTTTCAATTTGTTTTTTTTTTAAGTGATAAGAAATAATTTCTTCTACTAGTTTTATTTCAATAATGTGGCCATATTATTTCCTCTGATCAAAACTTTTAGATACCAGTCATTCTTATTAGAATTAAATCATAATTACATCAATCACTGGCATCTACTCACTGTTATCCATGGCATACAAAAAGTAACAAAGAAAACAATATTTTGTAATAAAAAGCTTTTAATGATAATAATTAGAAGCACAAGCCACAGTACCGCAAGACAACAATAATTAAAGGCTACATGTACAAGTTTCTGCATAATAATGTTTAAATCTAACAAAAGAGGAAGTGCAGAGTGACTTACAGTAAATACAAAACATTGTTGGCACAGTGTAAGATAAAGGACATCTTTAACAAAATCAAACTATTAATAAAAATTACAACAACTCAAAGTCCCTATGCTATAGAACAGGTTTCATATTTTATTGTACCAAAAGAAATCTTATTTTTAGATGAAACACGTTGAAATCTGAACTAGTTAAACTTCACAGAATACATGAACAATCAAAAAAGCATAGTTTAAAATGTGGCAGCTTACTAAGGTGTGTGAGGTACTGGAACTATGCCAGCCCATAACTTCTAAAAACAAACAAATAAACAAACAGAATTTACATCCTGAACTGCTAATAACTTTCAGTTTAAAGAAGACATAAAAACACCAGAACCATAAAATAAATAAATATATACACAGAGTTAAATTCATTGTCATAACAACTGTGGTAATAAAGCAGTTATTGTCAAAAACAATTAGATTAAAGCTGCGAATCAGGTGTTTACTGTTGATGAGCATCCAGATAAAAAAATCTGCACTTTGTCCTCTGTGATAAAAACAAGCTGCTGATGGCAGTGTTTAAGGCCTAAAGTAACTCCGTATTTACTATTCACACACAATCCTATCAGTCTTTTTTTGTTCATTGTGCACTTGCAACCAGAAAATACTTATGTTCCTAAAAATTATTTTTATTTTCTGTACATAATTACAAGCAGATGTTGCAATATTTATTCTTGTGAGACAAATAAATCAAATGTCAAAAGTTGAAAGATTGGTAACAATGTCAGATTTTACATGCCAAACAAATTGCTTTTGTTCAGTTCTATAAAATGGTAAATACTTTCACTGAGGATTAAAGCCAGTGATTAGAGTGATTAAAGCCAGGGAGAGATCTGTGGAGGCGTCCCTGCACTGAGCCTTTGAATCAATATCAGAATTTGATCAACTCTGTAGTCATTTCTTTTTTCCAGGCATAGAATATTGTCAGGAAGACTTTTGTCTTCTCTGGCATTGACATGAAGATTTTCTCCAAATGTTTGAGTTTGCCTTGGCAGAGTTAGACAAATCATTTTTCAGTGTATTTAATAGTGTCACATGCCTCTGGTACACTTCCAGATTAGTGGTTTCCAAATAATGGGGCACCAGAGAACAAACAATTTAATTTGAGTATTTAAAACTTTGTTTAAGTCAGTTTTTTTCTCTTTTCCAAATAAAAGTTTGTAATTATTCACTTCATCCTTTTATTAATTTGATAGAAATAAAGGTTGAATGCGGTGGGGAGTAGTGAAACATTTAAAGTCCAACACACATCTTTATATTCCCATTATAGTGCTTTTAAGGGATAACCACAGTAGTAGAATATGATGCTTGCATGTTTTTTGCAATAAATTTATAAACTTACATGTTTTACATTAACTGCTTTTTTCTTAAACAGCTCACAGTATATTAAAAATTTTAAACTTAATTTCAATTTCTGTCAGGTACTTATTTATCCTGTTTATGGTTGGTTGGTTTATGTCCCCAAAAGGCAGCAAATAGGCCTATATTCAGCAAACAAATTCAACAAATAACAATACATTTTGGTGCAAAAAAAAAAAAAACTTTGATTTTTGTGAGGAAAAAGTGAGGCACAGTCGAAAGAGTCTGTTTGTCTTTATGTGTGAATATATTCCACATATCACCTCCTTTAGTAACACGTTCATTGGAGCGCGCGAGTGTCTGTTTGTTTTACCACACAAAGAGACAAATCTCCGGCCGAGGTTTGCCATTCCACCCGAGTGAGTCACAGACTTCTCTCCTTCCACGGACAAACTGTAAATTTGCTTTCTACACAGCAGAAAGGTCGATACGGTTGGCTGAGTTGGTGCTCTTGTCCCATGTGTGCATCTTAGTGGGGCTGCCACCCTCCCTGTGTCCATTCATCTGCACGAAAGAAACAGAAACTTAAACATTTAAAAAAAAAATAGCATTGTCATTTAAAAAAGAAAATCCTTTGAAACAAGTATTTTATCATCAGCACTCACAATATCAGAGTTAAATGGTTTCACGTTGATGTTTCGGATGGAACTGCTGGTAAGAGACCACACTTTGGTTTTGTGTTTAAATGCAGCTCTGACCTGCAGGAAAAAAAAAAACGAACAGAAGGTTAGTTTGTCCCAACATGACTATGGCACCAATAAAGCAACATGCATTTTAAACACAAGAGCCAGCAGAATATATAACTAAAACACACAAATGTTTAGCCTCATACCTCAGAGTTGAGCAGACAGTGGAACAAGAATACAAAGAACCCCTAAAAAACAAACAAAACAACTTTTAACACGAATGACCCCAAACCTTTCAAGTAAAATTAAAGCTTCATTAGAGAAGAACTTACTTGTAATGAGTTGAATACAGCAAAGATATACAAGAACGCCAATGAGTGTGTGTTGACGGCAAGGACACCAAAGATCCAAGAAATGCCAAGTATGGGCAGGAGCACAGCCACTGCTTTGGCTGTCAGTCTTCAAACAAACAGAGACATAAACATGATGGTAATTATAGCTTTTGTCAAGAATAAACATGTTGCATCATTAAAAGAATTCAATGGGACTCAAACAACAAACTCACTTGACTGCATTGGCATCTCCATGAACCTTGTAGTTCTCCCCGCTGATCCGAGATATGATTCTGGTCACTGATATCAGAATGCCAATGTTCACCTGGATCATTAGAAAGTTCATAAAGTGCATTGATGAATGGGCTACAGATCGGAGGGTATGAAAAACAAAACGGTGCGTTCCTTACCACGATAACGAAAAGAGCAGGTGCCACAAAGGCCCAAATGGCCCCTGTCTTCAGTGATAGCCAACAGCTGAAACAGAAATTAGGGAAAACTGGGAAAATCTCAAACCAAAACGTGTTCCCTCCCTTGCAGAAAGGTTGTGATGTTTTGATGTCAACACTGAATGTCACGCTGCCTGAACTAAAAGCTTTTAAACATTAAACACAGCTGTTTCCATTGTTTTTTTTAATCTACAGGTGATGTCATTCTTGTGCAATGGCTTTAATAGAATTAGGTGTATGTTATGCAACGCCCCCTGTGTGTGTGGGTCATACTTACTTGTCACCGTAACTGTCAAAGGCAGATGTTATGGATATGACACAGATCACCAGTGGAGAACCTGGCAGGAGATGTAATTACAGAAATGTAACAGATTCATGACAGGACTCACCTGCTATAGAAGAAAGTCAATTTAATTTACAGACTCTTGTAGTCACCTTTATCCATTTATTTTTTTTTCTGTCACTGTTTACACAGATTAATATGTTCTAGTGCTAATGATATTAGGAGAATAAACAAAATATATTGAGAGGTGTTCATTTATGAGTTATCATTGTGAGGGCAGCATATTGGGGAAGACTGGTGGCAGAGTGTATGATGTGGGGCTCGCCTGCAGAAACATGGCTTGGTCATCAAGCATTTGAAGCCAGGTTATAGAAATAATCAATGTGGTTCCTGTGGCTGTAGACTTAGCATGGCATGATCCTGATGTGGTGCGTAGGAGTCATGCAAAGGCACGTGTATGAGGGTGCTGGTGAATACTGAGAGTGAATCTGAAGGATTTTTTCCCAAAAGTTTGTCACAATTCAGCCACTTCTAATGGGTCATAAAGAGCTTAGTGGGGTTTTCATCCAGTGTGAAGTGCTCCTGCACTGATGTTGTGTTGATAACACATATTGTGCATTCTGTTGCATGATTCAGCTTTTCTTTACAGGGAAAGACTGCTAAATAAATGCCTAAAAATACAGTATAAAGATCACAAATTTATAAACTGTTATGTACATATTTTTTCCACATTGCTGCAGTAAAAATTAAAGCAAGAGGTTATTTTTGCTTCCCAATTTATTTTTATCCATGTTTTTGGTAATAATAGCTTTTTCAAAATAGTTTATACTGAAACTAACAATGTCTGATCTAAAACATATATCCTCAGATTTAATGATTTATGCATCATTAATTTAGAAATGTGCATTTAGGAGAAGGTGGGCTTTTAAAAGTTGAATAGTGACAATGCTTTTTTCAATATATCAACTGTAAAAAAAATAATATATAAAATAATAATAATAATAATAATAATAATAATAATAATAATAATAATAATAATAATAATAATAATAATAATAATAACTTAAGTAGATCAGAATGATTCTCTCACTCCCAAGTTGCATTTGTCAAATAACCCATATATAACAACCTAATACCAAATCTCCTGAAATTCTGTTCAGATTTTTATTGTACCACCCCTTGATTTTCAGTGGCCCACCCATGCCCCCCTAAATTCTTATCTGGTGGTGCCACTGGCTCCAACAATGTCTCGGTTAAGAAAGGCTAAAGTGGTTTTCCTGGCATGACTTCTAGCCAGATATACCAGCCAACACGGGGGGATAAAAGCAGAAGCTGCACACACTCAGGGGGAGATTGATTAGTTGTGACACAGAAAAACTCATGAAAGTTTAGATAGTATTTGAAATAAAAACTGGCAAAGAGTATTTCTGAAAAACTGACATCGTTTTTATAAAACACAGACCTTTTTTATACACAAAAATAACAGCTTAATTTTCAACTGGATGTTTGTTTGGATCACGTTTTGATGACTATAGTTGTTTTCTTCCAAACTCTTTTGTATTTTTACTGGTTTCTTTTTTTTGTGGTTAAAACTCCTCTGGGGTTTCTTTAACCAAAACTAAGAAGACCAAACTTTGTGGGGTCTGATCTCATCACATATTCTGTCAGTCACCCAGCTCTGGTTCTTATTATTTTCTCTGCAACACATTCCTTGTCTTCTTGCACTCAGTCCTTCATTTGCTTTTTGTCCACGAGCTGTGTTCCAAGGAAACTACTTGTTGCGACTAATGAGAGATACATTTTTTAATAGCAGCTAATAACAGTTGTAATTATTTTTAAGTTAGCATTTTTTTTGCATAACAGCTCTACTTTTTGCTGTCAGACAAGTCTCCAGCATATAATTTGCAGATGATCACACAAAATGAAAAATTACTCTAGTCAATGGAAAGGAAGTCATAAAAACGGATCATTTGCACTAATAGGTTCAACATGTTGAAGGGAGTTTGTGCACACAGCAGCAGTCAAAGACAATGTAATTATGCACTGAGTTTCTTTTATCTCTCAAGTTCACTGAGATGAAAACAAGTCAGTGTTAAACTCTGTTTACTGCAGACTTGTTGACCTTTGGATCAATAACTAACCATTTATTCAGCATTATTTGATCAAATAATTTAAAAACAGCTGGATGTTCCAACAATTAGACCTACCCCAGCCAATGCCGTAGTAGTAGAAGTGCTTGCTGCCCTCAGAGCCGAACACCTTCACCACCATACTGTAGAGATGGAGGCCCTCCACCAACATCCAGGCAAAAGCACTCAGAAAGAAGAAGTGAAGCAGGATGGCCATGACCTTACAGGACAGCTGGGACCACAAGAAAACACAACAACCAACTTTTACTAGCAAATTATTTTCCTCTAAGGGGAATTCCAGGTCTCAACATCATCGTCAGTGTGTTATTCGGACGGGTACTGACCGTGCCCGGGTCAAAACGAGCGCTGACGAGCAGAAGGATCTCAGCCACCAGGATGGCGAAGGACAGGTTGGCGTGGATGTGATAGCGTTGGTTACGGATGGTACTAACTGACCTACAGAGCAGCACAACAATACCAGCTTAGTGTGGCTCAGTTAAACAAATATAGATTAATTTCTCTGTTCTCTGTAAAACCATCAGTTTTAAACAAGGTTAATTTTATGATGAGAACAAAGTTACAAGTGTTTTTTTTTTGTTTTTGTTTTTTCAAAAATTGTAAATCATAAACAATGAAATATTGTCTCACCTGATCTGTTAGCAGTTAAAAAAAAATGTGTTGAGGAAGAATCTCAGCTACTCAAGGGATTAACTTTTGATCTACTTTTTTTTTCTTTTTTTTTTGGGCAGAGTGTGCTCTCTGCCTTTTTATTTATTTATTTATTTAATTATTTACTTTTGTAAAACAATTCAGGATATTTTGCGATTAAAACACATTGTAAGGCTTCTACTGTGATTTACTTAACCTTCCTACTTTCTTTTTATTTACTCTGCACCCCATCTGCTCCATGTCAGTTCAACAATTAAGAGAAGGCTTACCCAACAGTAACAAACATTTTACATTTTTTTGATGTACGACATACCTAAAGTTCTCAATTTTTCAAGATGGCTCACAAATAATCAGCCAGGAAAAATTACAACATGTGATTTAACAAATACAGCCATAATGTGACGAGAGCAGACTAAAACCCTGCATGTCATTTTCAGCAATTATGCTTAAACATACAAATATGGCATCGTAAATTTTTAAATCAGGTCAAAGTTACCTAAAGACAACAAAAGAGTTGCAGCTGTGTGCTTAACCAGTTAATTTCTACTGTGTTGCAGCAAATTATGTAATTTTACTGGGAGGGAGGGGGGTATATTGACTGGATCAAATTATTGTGGGGGGGTAATAACCCCCCCACCCCCACCCAAATTATGCCAACATCTACAACTACATCAAACTTCAGCTCACTTTCTGTAAAACTGACTGAGTTGTAGCCGATATCAAACATGGTCAGTTAGTTCTGGCATTGTTTTTTTTAATTTGGGTTGACTCTAAAAGTTGGTAGGTGAACACTCAATGAGTACTTTCTGCAAGCTTCATTAAAATCACGAGATATTTTGCTAACACTACAGACAGACAAACACAAAGAGGCAAAAATATCATCGCCTTAAACTGCAGACAATAACAATGGAGGGCTTCATGATGCATGTCTAAATTTGCACATTTTTGAAAAAAAAAATGTATACATTCAACAGATCCTCTGTTTATTTGTAAAAGCGTGATCCTGTTTGTTAAATGTCCCACAACTGTGACCAACAGATTGAAACTCACGAAAGGACGGCAAACGTAACCAGCGTGATGGCGAGGCAGAAGATGGAGATGGAGCAGCCGATGTAACCAATGGTTGACAGCGCCATCTTGTGGTCAGTGGTGAGCTGTGTGAGGGGACAGATAGCTGTCAGTGATGGACAACATGGATCATTTGTCTTAAACAGTAGTCACTCATTAAATATAAGCAGTGCTGATGTAACCTGCTTCACCGTGTCTCTGCTTCAGCAGGCAGAAATCCAAACAGGAGGCTCATCAAAAAGGCTGATGTAATCTGTGCACAGCTCTGTTCCGCAGTGATGATTAATATTTGTTTGATGATTTTAAGTCAAATTAACTGAATGAACAAAATGTAAAAAGTACAAGAAGCTTAAATATCATCATGATGATTATTTTTTGGATCTGCACGCATCAATGGTGTTTAGCTTCGTGCATGGATGTTGTTTTGGAGTTCCGTCTATTTTGAGGGTTTGGTTTTGATTCTCTATGAACTGTCTACACATGTGCCCTGTCATTATGAGGGCAGAAGAGTCGCAGGCTTCAAGAAAAGGGAAACGTGGGATGTTCCCTTTGCAGCTGGTGGGGGAGATGAGGCAGCCCACTAATTAGAGGCCGGCTGTGGGATCGTATAGCATCAGATCGACTTGTGTGCCTTTAAATACCCAACGACTTCACCGAGCTGCAAAAACAAGTCAAAGTTTCTATTTAAAAAAAAAAAAAAAAACGCTATTGTGGACACTAGCTGCACTTTCATGGCACGCATTCTCTGCAGCAAAGTGACAGGCGTTTACAGGGGTGGGATTCTGAATGAGTCTAATGCTGTGGAGGACGGCAGGCAGAGGGGAAGAAAAGAATAATTGGGAGAAGAGTGGATTTAAGTGGATGTTTTTTGAAAGGACAAGTTGGAACCTGTGATCTTATGAAAATGATTCAGTGACACAAAGACCTGAAAGAACCACACATTATACAGTAATGTTTGTCACTGCTTCACTGGAAAAGCATGACTGAAGCTGAGCCTGTGACTGTATGCTTTTAATAACAGTCATGTATTCTTTTTGCTTTTTGCACCGCTTCCATTGAAACATTTTAAACACTAAAGCTCAGTGCTGAGGAGGCATACAGCCTGGAAACAGCAGCCTGCTGCTTTTTATTCTGAAAACATACTGGCTCCTAACAATAAGACAACAACAAATACATATGAAAAAAAAAATAGGCCAAATGAAAATCATGAAACCATTTGCTTCCATATCAGTCAAAAATCTATGGTTTATGTTTAAACTTCTTCCTGCTCAATTTTAGGCATTGGTTATACTGCAAATAGTGTCACTTTTGTTACTTATAACCATGACCCAAGTGCCCTATTGTTTTACCTGGTTATTTATTTATTTATTTATTTATTTATTTATTTATTTATTTATTTATTTATTTATTTATTTATTTATAATTACGCTGACAGGAAGCTTTTTTATTATTATTATTATTATTATTATTATTATTATTATTATTATTATTATTATTATTATTAGTAGTAGTAGTAGTA
>JAUBOC010000001.1:7894267-7909187 GCA_032275365.1 Anablepsoides cearensis
ATTATTATTATTATTATTATTATTATTATTATTATTATTATTATTATTATTATTATTATTATTATTATTAATACTATAATACAGCACTTTGGTCCAACATTTGTGCATCTTGGTCTTTGGTTGTTTGTTGCTGATCTGGAGAATTTTGATTTGTGTTAGCATAATGTCAAAGAGCAAACACATCAGCAATGATCTTAAGAGTAACATTTGCTTCACATCTATCTGAGAGGGGTTATGAGGTCATTTCAAAAATAAATAAAGCAGTAGAAAAACAAAAACAAAATGATTATTTGAATCCACATTGTCATCAGTCTCATCATGATTGAACATTTTTCATATTAATATCAAACTGTACAATATTTAGAGAAATGGCAACAAATCAAAAACTCTATCCCTGTCTTTCCTGACCTCAGTCAGCAAGTTGAAGGTTCCTGTCAGCACAGTTAAAAAAGACTGAACAAGTATGGCAGGTTTGGACAGCTGCCAGGATAAAGCCTGTTGTCTCTCCAAAGCATGACCTGGGTTTATTATGCTGCATATAGAGAAATCACAAGATTGTGAACATCATCATTGACAATATACAGTTAAGTACCACGATACAGTTATATTTATCCAAGATCAAACACAGCATATTAAAGCCTGGCAGTGGACGTTTGATGATTTGGGCTTGTTCTGCAGCCACAAAACCTAAACTCCTCTATATTTATATTCATTAAAGTATAGAATCATATTTTAGGCCTTCTGTCTGAAAGGTGAAGCCTGAGTGAAACTGAGTGGTGCAAGAACAAACAGATTTTTACAGTGAGCTTAGTCAAAGTTCAGATATCAACTGGATTGAGCTAACCTAAAACCTGAATGAACAGGGGCAACAAAAGTTTGTAACAACTAAGAAACAGCTTGTAACGCTGCAAGTAAGTCCAGACCTTATATGTTGATTTTGTCACAGGTACTTTGACGTAATAGTTCAGAAAACATGAAGAAGAAAGAGAAAACTGAACAGGTTGAAAAATATGACCCAAACACAATATAAAGGTATCTATGCAGCACAGAGAGAGATTAAATTAAACTTCACTGCAGACTCACAAAAAATGCATTTAACGACTAAAAATAGTGGATTTTGCATATGTCCCTTTTAAATGGCAGCCGACTGCTCCCTAAGTGCTTTTATTTAATTAATACATTTTTATTTAGTCAAACATTCTGGGTCCAACCCCTCAGCAACCTGGACACCCACTAAGGGATAATAAAGGTTAACTTAGTAAAATTAAGTGAAGTAAATAAAATATTGTTATATATGACTTCATTTATTTATATGAATATGACTAAAACTAACTGAGTAATAATTACTTAGTAAATGTATGACTTTGTTTGGAATGAATCGTGGTGGTAAGTACATTTTTACTTAACAATGACAAGTAAATCTGACTTGATTTTACAGCGGAAACTTTACTTGCAAATTAATATGAGGATTTTATCTAGTAAATCTTACAAGTTATTTTTACAGTGTGAACTGAAGCAAAGTGGGGAAACTGTTCAACAATTAAACAAGTTGAAATTTGAATTAATCTTTGGAAGCCAAAGTCCTTTGTACTAAACCACCTCTTATGAGTGCACAGTTGAAAAGCTTGCCTCACTGATGGTATGTGGGTGCATCAGTGGTTTTTGTATGGACAACACATTTGAAAAGGCACCAACAGTGTATAAAAGAACATACAGTCTTTAGAGCTACATACAGTAGGCTTTCTTCCAGACAAATTCTTTCATAAGGAAGATCTTGCATTAATTTATGTCCTATAAAAAATTAGAGCAGCACCCACCTCCTTTACCCACAAAAAAAGGAAGAAAAAAATAAGACTTACCTCCAAGGGCACGACTTGCATAAGGATGGCGAAGTTAGTGAGGTGGTTGCACAAACACACAGAATACGACATGTTTCCCTCAGAGCGCACACAGCCTTCATTGGACCACACTCCCTCATTAGAACTGTAAAGAACATTCACACAGTAAATAATCTAAAAATTGAAGAATAAATGTGCCAAAAACAAAAAAACAAAAACAAACCAAAAAAAAAAAAAAAAAAAAAAGGACGGGGTTGTTTTTACATGAACATGTCTGGCAGAGATAGCTCAACATTAATCCACTGTGGGGAGGCATGCAAACAACTTTTTTTTCCTGCTGATTTTACCCTGGCAATCTGACAGGATCGTGTAATAATTCACAGTTTTCATGAGCTCGAGGGGAAGAAGGAAGCAAGAGGTGGAAGCCTTTGAATCCAACTAAATCAGACTCCCCTTTTAAACCTGATTTATGCTCTCTAAATAGTGTCCTGGATTCAGTTTTTAAAGCACCATATTTCTGCAGAGGGCTGTTGCTCAACGTCAGACTGCACCAGCAACACACGCATCGCTGGATGTTTTGGATTTGAAAGAGCAAAAGGAAATGGATCATTTTCGAAATCGCTGATCCTTTTTTATGATTTAAAGCCTCAGAGACTAGAACAACAAATAACAAAAAAAAAAAAAAAAAAAAAAAAAGCCATTATTAAGATAAAATCTTCTTGGCCCTAGATTTAAACAAGACATTTTTTTGTTTTATAAAGCACAAGCACACACCCACCTGTAGTCCAAAAAGGCACAGTAGAGGAAAACCTTGGTGCTCTGATTTAGCACTTGCTCTTGCTGTTCTTTACTCTGAAAAAAAAGGAAGAAAGGGGAAAAATAAAGTAAAAGCCTAGTAGTCCTTAAAGAAATGTGTAATGCCATGTGTAGGATCATCTTATATTGGGAGAAAAACTGTGTTAAGCTTTGGTCAAACCTTTAAAATAATGCACAGTCTTACACATTAAGAAGTCATGTGTTGTGAGCGACTCTCAGCTACTAACATGTCAAGTTTTAGCTCAACATCTGTGAAATTGGCTGAGTTACAAAAACAGTTATGCTTTCTAAAGTCACTTTACTGAGGTGGCCATCTTGAACTGGGTTGGCTTTAAAAGTTGTAGATGTACATCCAATGGTACTTCCAGAAGGGTTCATTAAAATACGTGACGTCCGTGAATCTGTCTGTTTTGCTAACAGACAGATTTGATTCCAACAGTTAATGCCAACATTTAAAGCATGCATCTTGTGCAATATGTAGCTCTCAGTATGCAACATAAACATTTAGCTGAATGTCTGTAAAACTCACTTAATTGTAGCTGTTTGTTGTTTCTACAGCTCAGCTGGCTGTGGCAAGCTATCCTGAATTGGATTGACTCCAAAGTTGAGAGATATTAATGAGACTGACTTCATGTCATGTCAAAGTTTTAAATACAGATCTTGCATAAGTTATTAGCATTCAGAGTATCTGTTGGGGATTAGTCTCAACTACTTCCACACCAAATATGAGCTCAATATCTGTCATATTCACTCTGTTATCACCATTT
This sequence comes from Anablepsoides cearensis, assembly GCA_032275365.1. Taxonomy (NCBI): domain Eukaryota; kingdom Metazoa; phylum Chordata; class Actinopteri; order Cyprinodontiformes; family Rivulidae; genus Anablepsoides; species Anablepsoides cearensis. The sequence continues at coordinate 7,897,689 of JAUBOC010000001.1, forward strand.
GCTGCTACTGTCCAAATACTGGTCTATAAATACTGGTAATTCTGTATACATTGTCTTTTTGCAATAAAAATTCAGCTGCTACTGTCCAAAAATAATGTAAAAACTGTAAATATCTATTATTCTGTCCACCCTTTTGTATTCTATTGTACTTTATTTATAATTTCTCAGACTGTCGGTAAATAGAGGAACTGCAAAGTAAGAATTTCATTGCACAGAGTAACTGCTTGTATGCTGGGCATATGACAAAACTCTTCAATCTTGAATTTGTTTGTTAGCTAAAGCTGATTAGCTGTGGAGGCCATCTTGATTTAGAATGATTTCAAATGGGTTTTGTTAATATTTGTCAAACGGTTCATGAGATATTTTGCTAACTGCAGATACACAAACACACACTTTCCAGCTGCAAATATTAGGTGTTATTTATTGGCAAATCATAACTTCCTCAAACTCTGAGCCTCCAACAGAAACTTATTTTTTATTTATTTATTTTTTTAATTTATTTATTTAAAAGGACAGTGCACATCAATCAATATTCAATGAATATAAATGCGCCATAGTCCTAAACAAATAAAAAAAACCACTTCATAAAACAGAAAATATTCATCAGTGTCCAACAAACACACAAACTCCTCAGTCTACAAGGTACACAGTTAAATTATGCTACAACACAGTCTCCTCTAGTTTGAGACCTAGTATTTATTCTAGATGTATATTTCTGAATAAAATCTTTTAAAGGTGGAAGGGAATGTCCATTTAAGACCCTAAAAACAAGACTTAAATCACTTTCTAATTTTGTTGTAATGTCTGCAAAAGAAGAGGACAGAGATACTCAGTATTTCACATCTTTTCAGCTAAATAAAAGTCTCTGTAGTCCTGAATTTCCTCTTATTTAAAAGTTACTGTACTTTCAACTTTTTCCCTCTTTGTTTTTAAGATGTGAACTCCTCAGAGACAGTGAGCTCATGGCTGCAGGGCAGGAATGCAGTAATTGGAACCTGAGCCAGATTTCAGGTCAAACAGTTTGCAGTTCGTTTCCACCGACTGGTTACTGAAACCTTCACACCTCTCCTGGTTCCCTGAGCCAGGACACTCTGACTGAAGGACAAGGACTGTGGCGGCACCGGATCTTTCTGACAGTCAGGCTGCCTGGTTCCTGCCTCGATTGAGTCAGTGAAACTTATCACAAAGCAAAGCACACAGTGAACCACAGGACAAATATTAATAAAACTTATTATTATAAAGTTATTATTACACACGTCAAAATCAAATTTGACTTCTGTGTGGCCCGGCAATGAGCCCCCCCCCCCCCAAATAAATAAGTAAATAAATAAATAAATAAATAAATAAATAAATAAATAAATAAATAAATAAATAAATAAATGTATTAATTTTAAACCAACTTTAAATTTACGATTTAATGCAACAAAATGAATTAAAAATATAATATTTGTTCTTCTTGCACGTCAAATAATTTACCCGCACAATTACAGCATCCTATGGGTAGAGGTGACACGGTTCAAAAGTAGCCAGTAGCCGTTAGCTAGCAAAATTGAGTGTAAAATCTACATTTCCTGCAGTTACCCACCCCTCCAGTGATAATTTCCTGTTGGAAAGTGTGAGAGTTCAGAGTTCAAGACAGCTGCTACTTATCAGAATTCAACAATAAGTAAAACTTGCTTCAACTTTTAATAGTACTTCGGTATTATTTATTTCACATTTAGTCAGTCGTTTTTAAATGATGTGTTAAAACTCTGTTTCTGTGTGAGAAATACCAAGTGGAGCTCAGGTATTGTTTGTTATTCATGTTTAGTCAAAGTTAAGTAAAAAAAATATTGAACACCCATGGAGAAAGCTCCAGCTTGTGTTAGAACTCAAACTTATTTACAATGGTGGCCACATCCAACAGACACCACAAAAAAATACAAAAATTACAATAATATTAATCTTTCTCTGTAGTTTAAAGCTCTGGTAATGAGAGTGGAAGGCCGTTAAAGGAACTCTTTTGTATCTTGCATGTGAAGCTCCTCATACGTTTCATATGGGCACACCTGAGACTAATAACGGATAAACATTCAGGACACTGGTTGTAAGAAGAAGTCTTAAACAATATCCTTGAAATATACAAAACACTAGCTGACATTCTTCATCAACAAACAGACCATCACACTCATAAGACCACGTTTCCTCCTTCCCATCTGTTTGTGCTAAACGCTGTTTGTTTTCCCGTTGTCTGAGCTGAGGCGCAGGGACGGGAGAGTCGCTTGCAAGCTTTAGAGAGTATTTTAGAAAATGGGCCGGGCATTAAAAGCATGCTAACATTTCCTTTTCTACCCCCGTGGCTTCAGAGTCTACCAGCCAAGACGGCAGCTGGAGCTCCAGCTCCTTATTACCAACAGAAGGCTGGTAGACGCTGCCCAGGACCTCAGCCTGAGCCTCGTCAGGGAGGCAGAGCAGAGAGAAAGGCAGAGATAGAGAGAGCAATCAGAGGGACAGGGGGTTATAAATCATGTCAGATGCTCCTGAGAGCAGCTGAACATTAACTGGCACTCAGTTAATACTGGCTTCCCCAAAGTATCTCAAGATTCCACTAATTTCTTTACAAAATACACCCAGTTCCTCCCTGTCATCTCTAAAGTTCAATAAATGAATGAATACAGTACAATAAGTTTTCTGTAAAAACCTTACTGATTTACAGACAAAATAGTAGAAAGAGGCCTAAATTGGCAAAACGTTTTTTAAAAGATCTGAAGAGCTCTCAATTCATTTCTATAAAAAACATGTAAAGTTAAATAATTCTTATAAAAGTTACAAAGCCCCCAAATCTCAATCATAATGATCAGAACAAACTAAACATTTTCATATCTGAATGGTTTAAATTTTGCTGAAGTGAAAGTAAAGTACTGACTCAGCGTTCACACAATAGCACATTTTTAATGTTTTTAAGAAAAAAAAGCTGTAATAGCATCAATAGGTATTGAAAAAAAGGCAAATTTTACATGTTTTTTTTAGAAAGCACTGAATTTATTTTGCTTTAAAAGCATCATTTGAACAGGAAAGGTGAAAACGCCTCTGAATTTGATGCAGTGCGTAAAAAGTTTGTGTTGAATGTGAAAACATAATTTGAAAAAAAAAAACTTTCTTTCCAAGATCTCAACTGAGATTTGTGATCTCCAGAGCAAAACAATAAAACAAATCATGGGCTTAATAAACTGAGAGTCAGTCGAGTCGCCCCTCGTTTCTTTTTGTTTTACTTCCAAGAAGTTTATTGTAATGGTGGTCTTGATCAAAATTTCTTTGGGTTTCTTTCTTTTTTCTTTTTTCTCTTTTCTTTTTGTTTTTTGGCTGCTTCTCCACTCATTTTTACTTAATCATTCTCAGAACCATGTTTTTTTTCTTTACTAAGTCACTTAAATCTGACCTTTGAATCATTTAGGAGCAAAAAGGCTCGTCAGCTCCTGATATGAACCAGACCTGTCGACACATAACTAACAACTTTAAATTAGATCTTTAGGCATTTTGCACCACCTGCAGACAAAAGCATGATTTGTTGTTTTTTTTACAAGAATGTGAAAAAATAAATTAATAATAAAACAGCTTGAGAGACAGAAAACAGTAATTTACCGTCAACAAGGCTTTCCTGTCTCTCAAACAGACGACTTTCAAATTATGCTCATTATGTAGGTTTTTTTTCCCTTGGCTTGATGTTTTTGGTTTTGTCCTCCATTTGTTCACTTTCTTCTTTTTAAAGAAAACTAAAAAGTAGCCAAAGTAGTAAAAAAATAACAAAACAAACAAAAAAAAAACAAGTATATAAAATAAAATAATTAAAAAATGTAAGGACCTTTGGAAAAGCACAAAGACCAGTAGCATTCAGTGGTGACCAACTGTTTTGTTGGAATCATCACAGGCCTTCATTATTTAAATAATCTCATAAGGTGAACAGACAGACGGATGCAGGGATAAACAAACATGTTGAGCAGGTCTCCCTTAGGATGCACATAAAATTTGGTTGAGATTGGATCATGTATGTGTGATTTAAAGCCAACCTGTATGTCAACGGCATGATGTCTAATTAGGCCACGCCCCCAAAATATTGTGCTGCATCCCTTATTTGGGTGGATTAGGATCAACCAGTGAATTTAGTGCAGATTGGCTAAAATTTGTGGAATATAGAGCCAAACGTATGACAACGACATGATGTCTGACTTCGGGCATACAACATGGATGACTCATACCAAGTTTGTTTTAATTTAGTCCCCATCAGTGATGGAGGACAATACATTACACCCCAAAGTTTTTAAATAAAGCTGAGATGTGTTTTATGTAAATAAAACAGAATGCAGTGATTTGTAATTCTTATAAACCTACATTTTATTCACAGTACAATGTAATAAATATATCAAGCTGAAACTAAAAAATTAATACTACAAAAAAAAAAAAAAAATTCCCCAACAGGGGTAATTTTGAGTTTCTTCTTGAACAAAAGCTGGAACAGATCCATGTTTTCTCTGTGAAGCATCTCCTCTTCCTTTGACAACAGTGGAGGAAATGAGGAGACCAGCTGCTGGAGGTTTAGGAGGAAATGTTTTATTTTTGTTTATTATATTTTAGCTGCTGGTTTTCTTTGCCAGATTTTTTAAATTGTGCTTATTTTCCTAAACGAGTGCAAGTTGTTTTTAAATATATTTTTATGTATTGAAGGTGAAACGACTCTTGCAATGGGCAGCAATGCACCCTCATACCATTAGAGAAGCTAGCTTTTCAAATCTGTGCTGATAAACATCCAGATGGTCTCTCTCCTCAGTATTACAAAGGACGTAGCATCTGTGATTTTTAAAAAGTAATTCAAATTCTGATTCCTCTGACCACAGAATAGTTTTTCACTTTGCAGATTTTTCTAGATTCTTAAAATCTTTTCAAGATACTATAAAGTGTGAGTGATAAAATATCCAAAGCCTTCCCAATTCTCTGTTTTAGAACATTATTCTGAACATTATTTTTAGATGTAGCCTTTCTCAGACTAGTGAACCTCAGCTCATCTCTACTTCTGAGGGAAGTTTACTGCCATAAAGTTCATAAACTTTATTTTTTAACCACAAATAATTTAAACAGTAAACATTTGATGTTTGAGTGGGTTTTTGATATTTGAACATCATTGCATTTTATATTATTTCTATTTTACAAATCTCAACGTTTTCATAGCTGGGGTTGTAATTTTGCACACTTCTGCACAATCTGTTCTGTGTTTCCCCAACATCACAAAACTTTGTCTTGACTTTGTTTGCCTCTACTTTATAATTACGCGGCTGGACATGGCTTAGCATAAAAATGTATGCGTATGGTATCTCCATTGAGGCTGCAGCTGTAGAGCTGAGTGAAATTACAAAGAAGCTGCTCGTCTACATCAGCGGTCCTGATCTCGCCTTGCGGTTTGTGGCTTTTTCCCCGACTTCCTTCTTTTCACTCAGCTTTTACACTTTTCCATACATCCAACAATTGCAAAATAAATCAAAACTCAAAACTCTACAATGTGTCTTTTGTGTTTTGTAATAGAGCTTTTGAAATGCTTTCTGTTTTGAGACTTTAAGAAGTTCAGATTGATCAAGGAGGGGAAAAAAACTACGCAGCCTCGTTTCTGTAAAGTCCTAAATGGTTCTAGCACTTGTCCTGGTATTCTGTTTAGTTCAGGGAGTTGTGTTACTGAGCTCTTGTGTACATCTGACTGGTTTAAACCAACATCTGGTTCTCAGGCGCAATTAATGAAAGGATGAAGAAATCTACAAACCAGCCGTCGTCTTTGTTTCATACGACAATTCAAAACAGACAGACTCGTGATGAAATATAACACACACGCGTGCACACACACACACACTAAACTTTGATACGAAACCAGTCATTATTCACCACTAGCAAATGTAAACAGTATTAGATCTAAAACAAATAATTTCACTTTTGCACTTAGTTTAAAAAAGCAAAACAGTTTGATCTTTTTCATTACTTTTTCTGTGTGCTGCAGAAACTCACTTCTTCAATAAACTACGTTTTTCTTGAAGGATTGCATATTGTTCACCACCTTGCATGACACAATCTGTTACTACCTACTGCTTTGTGTATCAGTGTATAGGAAAAACAAATTAATTAATTAATTGAGTAAGATAAGCAAATATTTCATTGCATTAAATATGTGTAGCACAGCCACAATCCCCAATATTAACCCTAGTCCAATACTTGCAATATTTAGCATTTTAGCACAAACTTGCAGATTATATATTAAAGATGCAGTAAAATCAATGCCATAATGTGCAAAACAACTGGATTTCTATTCTGTAGTTGAAAACCTTTTGCTCTCCATCCAGGGAGCTTTCTTATTTTAAACTGTGTGGAGTTCCAATCTTTAATCTGCTTGAGATGCTTTGTTATGCATCTATAATCACATGCAGATTATTCTGACTCCCCTCCCCCTGGAGAGTCGTTAGGGTCTTTGCTTGCCTGGACTCTCCAGATGGAGGAGAGGGAGATTCATCTGCATGTGATTTTAGTTTGCACAACGGAGCATCTCATGTAGCTTCAAGCTCCACACTCTGATGAGAAGCGAAACATCTTCAACTGTAGAATAGAAGTCCAGTCGTTTTTTTTTAACACCGTTTATCATGCTCTGGATGACATGAGAATCTGCACCAGCTTATTATCAGCAAGGAAAAATAACACATCAGATGATGATAAACTTTTTATATAGCACGAGTAGCACTGGATGACAAGGCAAAGACATAATTTTTTCCTCTATAGTCATGAAGTGAAAAAATGAAGCACAAACAGACCAATATTTTGAGTTTTATGAAAAAGCCAAATAATCAAAATGAGGTGTTTGAAAATGGCTCAAAGTGAAGTGACTGAAGCAACTGCAGGCAGGCTGGAAACAGAAACCATGCTGGCAGAAAACACTGTATGTGGTGGTAAGTTAAAAAAAAAAACCTCACAAACATGAAACAACATGACAGATTACCTTTTTTAATCATCCCAATATGTGTTGCCCTGTTGATTAGCTGCTTAAAAAAGCAGGGATGCAACAATACATGTATCTGTATTGAACCGTTCAATACAGTGCTTTAGGTTCAATACACACTTGTATCGAACAATACAGATTTTTAAAATTTATTGTATCATTTATGTTGAAGGATCAGTGAATCTTCGTTTAACTACTCCACCTGTGAGCATTGTTGAGCCCAGATCCAATGAGAAACTTGCTGTTTCAGCAAATTTTTATTTAAAAATAATACTTTTAAGGTTAAACAAATGTTCATAATTAATTTCAATAAATTACAAGTGAAGAAGGGCATGGGCATTTCTCTTTTTTGCATCAAAAAAAATATCTGTTAGACCGTTAGACTAAAGTATCGACCTGAACCGAATTCTGAATTTCCCTAAAAAAAGGTTAAAATAGTTTATACGTGGCAGTTTTGTTTCAGATATCTATTTTGTTTATCTCAATCTAAACTTATTAGTTGCTCTAAGTTTTGTGTTTGTAACTGTTTTATTTAAAAAAAAATGTTTTACTGGTCTTAATATTAAAAAAGACTCGCCCAAAAAATGTGCACTGTGTGAATGTAAATGTATGTCGTAAGTCGTGGTGTGACTTGAGAGTAGGAAGTGAAGGTCAAAGACTATAGCACTGGTTATTTGTAAGTTATCTGCAGCCTTTCAGTCAGAATATTATAATATTTCTGCTGCAATAAATGTGAATGTAAAGTTTTCAATTGTTCATGGAGCTATCTTCAACAGGTAAGATATTGGTGTTTATAACATTACCACAGAACCTCCCTTCAAAATACTTAAATTATTCCTTACAGACCAGTCAAACTACAAACTCCCATTTGAACTTTCTGCTGCTGTAAGTTTTCAATCAGACATGGGTCCTTGTGTTGTGAGCAAAGTAACCATCATGAGTCCAAGCAGTGCAACCCGGCGAGCGCTGAATGAGATCACGCCATCAGGGGACACGTGAAAAGACACGCAGCTGTGGTTTCAGCTCGAGCTCGGAGGTAGACACCAAAAACAGCAGGACGTGTCCAGTCGTGGAGGGTGTGAAGAAAACTGGGGATGTTTAAAGCAAGCAACTCCAGAAGTGCTTTTAACAGAGAAAAAAACAAAACAGCAGCAAAGAGCTGTTTGCTTTCAGGTATAACACCTAGTGGACAACAGGAATAAGGTTTGGATCAACTAATTCATGCACTTAATCCCCACTGGTTTTTGTCACACCCTCATTGTGATCTTGTTTTTGGGGCCTGTTTCAAAGTATTAACTTGCCAACATTTGGAAGCAGACGGTTGCATTCATGGCCTTTAAGTGAAACTGTTGGAAAAACATACCTTTACACAAGGATAAATAAGGCTTTACATTGAAACCTCTGTCGGCGGTGACGTTACGGGAAGAAAAACTTGTTTGTGTTTTCATAATAAACCCTATAAAAGCAGCTTTGTCTTGACGTGATTTGTATTTTACACAAACAACGTCATTATACCCTAAATCTAAATTTATGTGCACGGTTTGGTAAAAGCTTCACCAAGACTAATGTGTAGATGTTTTTCAATTCTTTGTGTACTCTACCACACAAACGTTAAATCACTCTCTGCTCACAGAAAACTAATTTCTATGGATGCAGATTGCTTTCTGTGTGAGTGTTTTGGTTTTTAACACAGCAAAAGGTGGCTTTTGTGACATTAGATCCTTGTTAGCGAGGAGACCGCTGAGGGCAGAGCCGTAATGAGAGTCTTTAAATCTTTTGGCAAGTGAGGCATAGCAATGACCAGACCTCCATCTGCGATTGATCAGCGTGTTGGCTCGTACAGCTTGTGTTTATGTGTGTGTGTGTGTGTGTGTTGGTGTATGGATGGGTGTGGGTGGCTGGGAAAGGGAGGTAGAGGAGGAGGAGAGTATTTGACCACAAGGTTTAAGCTAGGCGTTTGCTTGAAGCTATAAAAAGAGTGGCAATAAAGTACAGCCTCTATTGTGGTGAAAAGGTCCGATACGGACACGGACCAGTGTGATAAGGTGTGAGGATCAGAAATGCTACGTAAACTTAAGGAGTTTATTTTAGGCCTGAAACAATGAATCTATTATTGTCTACGTGTATACGAATGAGAGTCTAGACATGCTGTAAACAAAAGCTGTTTTTTTTCCCCTTTCATATCTACATTTATGCCTTTACTTCCTGCCAAGTCAGTTTTGTTTTGCTCCAGAAAAAAAAGCAAACAAAAAAAGCAACAAAATCCTCACTTGGAACCACTCTGATTAGACAAGTTTGGGTGTTTTTCACCAGTGTTGCACAAAGTCCTGGCAAAACGTGGGGCAAAATTAAGTGGGAGTGCACATTAGTGCTACACCACGATTGTGCAACACTCGTTTTGATATTGATATGCCGTTCAACAGTTGCAAGAAAACCGTGCGACAGTCCTGCGATAGTTGTGACGATTGAGAAAATGGTAACCATTTAGTTATGTCGACGTTGAGCGATTTGGATCTCAGAGAAGAAGTGAAACAGGTGCTGGAAGAAGATGGAGCTGACCTGCAGCCGGTCTCACTTTTACTGCTGCCGTCAAGAATGCCCCAAACTTATTGTCGTCTCCCATCAGTCATATTGTGTATATATAATGTGTGTTTTTTGTGTGCTTTGTAGATTTCCTTTGCCTATCACTCACCGGTTTTTAACCTCTGTCAGTTCTGCTTTTAGCTCCACATTACACACCTGTTCCTTGTTTGCTAAAAAGCACACCTGCTTCCTTTGTTCACTTGCAGATCGTATACAGCAGCTTCACTCATTAGCTGTGTTTCCATTACAAATGTGTGAAAAACTTTGTCGATATTTTGTTAATGTCAAAAAAACACAGTTTCGCAATAGCGGTGTTTCCATTAAGTAAGAAATGCTATTGAAATCACGCGTGAATACGCTTGTTCTCGCGATATTCACGCAGTGGATGTAAAAAATCATGCATGTTGCTACCACAACACTGGTGATCAGAGGAGACGTCAGGGTCTTATCGAGGCAGCTACTGTTTGCCCCTTTTATTGTCTTCATGCCTCCTGCAATCTCTCATTTTTACATTTTCAAGATTGTTTGCAGACTTTAGAGCATTTTTCTTTTCAAAAATGTTTTATTATTTTTTGTCAATAAATGGCAAGTTTGAGACAATTGCTGTTCATTAGGTAGTCATGTTTTGACCATTTGAACTAAATACATCTAGTACAGTATGTATTACATTTGGTCATAGTCTAATTAATCTTGATATTATGTGTTATTATAGCTTGAAGAAACAAAACAAGGGTTTGGTTGCTTTCCAACAGTAAACAAAAATGAAAATATTAAATATATTTTGTAAGAATACCCCTTCTGTATTTCATCTACTATATCTCTTTACTAGTCAACAAAAATAACCCTGTAAAGTCAAAAGACGTGCTAAAATTAGTTGTTTTTTTAAATCCTTACATTTTAATAAACCAGCATCAGTGTTTTCATTCATTCACCTTGTAGCATCTGAGGAATGTTGGAAAAAAAGACCACCCAACAGCAGTTGTTGTACGCGTGTTAATATTTAACTAGAGATCTAAATGCCCCTCACTCTTTGTTTTCTTTGCTCTTCTCTGCAGAAGGCCTCTCAAACTAAACTAGAATCAGACAGCTGTAATAAATCACCAACAGACCCAGACTCCAATCAACGCTACAGTTGTGAGGCGTGAGAAAACATGTGGGCATGCAAGTTGTTGCTTTAAGCTTAAAGGGCATCAATCAGGAGTGCAAGGTCATCCTGACATCAAGCACGTAGCTTTGACCTCAGCTTAATGGACTACCTGCCATGACACAACGTTATTTACAGGTTGCTCATTCCATCAGTCTCAGGTCGGGCATGCTTTTGTCAAACCAAGTGTCAGTTAAAGAAAATTGAGATTTGGGTCCATTCCATGATTTGACTGCTGTAGGTGGTTGTTGTAACCAAGGCAGCATGAAAAGATCAACAAGGGTGAGAGACATTTTTGTTTCAGACCTCCAGAGGGTTTTAATAAACTCCCTGAACACTTGTCTGAAAAGGGAGTTCAGATTGTTCTAAAGTAAATTTAGAAGAAAAAAAAATAGTTGGCGTTTACCAGACCAGTGTGGAGGGAAAGGGTTGATACAAATCCATAAATTACATTAAATGCATTACAAATTGCAAAGTTTTTCATAACTTTTATGGGCAGAATTTCTATGTGCAGCCGAGGTGTTGAGGGGATCCTTTTTGGTGACCTTAGGATCACATCTCTGCTTTTTGGAGATGATGTGGTTCTATTGGCTTCATCAGATCCTGATCTCCAGCTCTCACTGGAGCGGTTCACAGCAGAGTGTGAAACGACCGGGATGAGGATCAGTGCCTCCAAATCTGAGCTGGAAACAGGTAGGGTGCCTTCTCCGGGTCGGGGAGGAGGTCCTGCCCCAAGTGGAGGAGTTCAAGTATCTCGGGGTCTTGTTCA
>JAUBOC010000001.1:7958198-7984050 GCA_032275365.1 Anablepsoides cearensis
CAACCTTAGACATCAAAAGCTTTTATATCAATGTTTCCAGCTGTGTTTGGAGTTCATCTTTCACAGAATTAATAATTTTTGCTCTGACTTCCACGTTTTTCTCTGGATTTATCGCGTGATCTCCTTCCTGCTCACGCCTCCTCCTCCGGTCTGTCGGACCTGAGCGGACCTGAGTGGAGCGGAGGATGTATAAATTGGGTGTCAAACGAACGGCTGCGACCTGCCCATCGCAGCGCAGCGGAGCGGAGACGCATGTAGTGTAAATCCCAGGTAATAAGAACTTTATTTAATGGTCACAATCAAGCAAAATCCACCTTTTTAGTTGTTAAATACCTTTTGTTGTGTTTGTGGAGTCTCTAGGAGTTAAGTTGAATTTAGTTTCTCCTGATGCTGTGTGGATATCTTTACATTCAGTTCAGTTTTCTCTATTTTCTGACATTTTCTGAACTATTGCATCAAATTATTTGCAACAGAACTTCTAAGTAAGGTCTAGACTCACCTGCTTTAGTTGTCTTCATTCTCCTCTGGTTCTTGGTCAGACTCCATCATGTAAGGCTGGATGAACAAGTCTTCTGTTGTTGACGTATTTTAATTCACTTGTAAGACGTCTCTGCGTCACTCAATAGTCATAAACTATCAAAGTACTCTATCAAACTGGAGTGGACCGTTGAAGTGCCTCTTTAGATTTAAAGAGGCAGCCTCAAAATGAGTTGATCTGAGACAAACCTCAGAGAAGGGGTGAAGGAAGGGATTGTGGAGTCACAATAAAGAGGAATTCAGACCAAAGCACTGCAGTTCCACTTTAAATAGACCAACTGAGTGATTTAAATGTGACAAAGGAGGACCTGAAAGCTTGATGTGTCTCCTTTAAATCATAGGATCCATCTCAGTTGTATTTTTCTCACTGTTCAGATAATTTCCAGTGACATATTGTCGTCTAACTGACTGGCACTTTTGCACTGCTCACTAGAATTTCTTGTGGAGTGTGAAGAATCAGTAACGGTGCTGCTGAAGATGCTGAAGACGGTAAACAGCAGGATTCCAAAGCGATGCTGGCTGAGGCTTCCTCCGGCTTTCTGCAGGCTGAGATCTCAAAGCGGAGGCTGCTTGTAATTCCCCCGGTTTCCCCCGACGTCTGGAGCTGAATATGAATGAGCTCCATCGATTAGACCTCAGTGTGGTGCTTGTGTAAAGAGAAGTAGTGCGTGTGTGTGTGGAGCTGCGGGCATTCTATCTCGCGTCTCTTCAGCACTTACAAACAAACTGTTTTTTTGATGAGGAGCGATGTTATGGGTGACATGTTTGGACTGAAGCACAAACCGGAGCGCTGTCATTAACAGTTTCTTTCTGTGTGCTGATCATCATCAAGCTGATACTTCCAAAGTGATACGTTGAGGAATCGTGTTGGCAGCGATGGTCACCAGCGAACATAGCTGTTGTCCGCGGCACATATTTTTTTTTTTATGTTTTCTTGTTTTGAGTTTGAATCAAAAAGCATGAGCAGACAGTTACACCAACGTTCTCGCTGCTTTTCTTGTCTCACACTGAGAGTGAGACCCTCTTGTGTTTGAGCCCACCAGCTGTAGTCTATTGTGGTGTGAGGTTAGCACCACGAACTGTGATTGTTTACATAATGAGAGCGGTGTGAACTTTATTTTTAAATTTTCTGCCTGCTTGTGACGGGCCTACTTGATAATTAGCTTGTCAGCATGTCTTCGGGGCCTGCGTGGCATTTCAGTCATGAGCAGCAGCAGTTTTTCAGAGCAACCAAACATAACTAAGAATAAAGGGGAACATTAATGGATTTGCTCATTAGCTCATGACAATATTCCACCAGTTATCTTTAAAGGTTGAATGAAGACTAAATGCTTGGTGTAAAATATTTCCTGTAATCATCTTTTTGCTCTCATTTTATGATATATTTGGAAAGTTTTTGGTTTGGATTAACATAAAGTCTTCCTTATACCTTCAGTGGTTACTGGGAAGGCTTTGTTATGCTAACAGACATTCAAACAGTAATAATCAAAGGTATATAGTAACAAAGTACTTTATTACAGTACTTAGGAAATGTTTTTAAGGATCTGATCACTCATTGCTCAACTGTTCATCTTTTCTCTACAGTATTCTATAGGGATGCACGATATATCTGCAATAACATTGGTATCGGTCCCATAAGTAAAACTGGGCCGATATTAACATCCAAATTATTTTCCCGCTTGTTGCTGTTTGTGTTTTTGTTTTGGGAGGGAAAATGGTTGATTGATTTACAGTATTGAAAAAAAGACACAAGTGTATTTGTGCGTATACGAATATAAATTAGGGCATAGATAAAATTTTTAATTGCGATTAATCTCAAGATATCTTAGCGTTTAATCTCTTTTTTTTTGGAAACAATCACTCTACTATGGCTGAATGTGTAGGTTTGTATGTCGCAGTACATGTGTGACACATTATGTGCATTTTTCTTTTGATGTATATTTTAACTTATTGCTTATTGTATTTATTCTGACAACAAGGGTCTCATTTATCTGTCATTCTTCATAATACTCTTTGGAATGACAAAAAAAAATCCTTGAATTCTTGCTTTAATTTCATTAATCTGCACAAAATTTAACTGTGTGTATAGAGCATTTTCTGTACTGTTTTATATAAAAAGGGGCTATGCATTTTCAAAAACAAATAAGGGAAATCAAGCCTCTCTTACATTTTCCTCTTTCTCCCACACGTTGCTCAGCAGAACCTCCCTTTCTTTGTTTACCCTGGTTTTAAACGGGGCTTGAACTGCTGCGGTTGTGAGACAGTTTAGCGTTGCAGCTTTTACAGATAACTTTACTTCCTCCCAGCTCACCATTGGGAAAAGTTTTAAAATAAAAAATGCCCTGAAGAATCCGACAGCTTCAAGCGGCTGCAGCTCGGGTTCATGTGAGCGGCTGCATGCTCAACAACAAAGGTTCTCATTGGATGAGACGCGATCAAGATCCCGCCTCCCCGCAGCAACATGTGCAGCTGGGGATAATAACGCGTTAGCGTGCCCAGCACTAATATAAATAAAATGTGTGTTATCAGTAAATATCGGTTATTAGCTATAACACCAATGAAAATATCTAATATCGATATCTGCTGAAATTTTCATATGGGTGCATCCCTAGTATTCTGTGATAGTGTGTCTATTTACAGAGAGGTGATAAATGTGTAAAATTGCAGATGTTTTCTTTTAGAACCAAGTATTTTTTTAACATAATATAATTTAACATACAACTGATACTTTAACTCTTTTACTTTAAAATTCATTCATTGTATTTATTATGCATAAATGACACTGCATATAATGTATAACAGCATTTAGCATAAATGGATGACACAACAAAGCACAAAGCTTATTTCCATTGTAGTCCAACAAAATTAAACACCTCATTACTTGTTACAGATTTAAATAAACCGAACTCATCATGAAAGGTATAATTTATACTCAAAAAATTAAGTGTTGAATTTTCTTTAAAAAGTTTTGTCAGCTGGTTTTACTAAATTGAGTTAAAGCTATTTACTCAACTCAGCACAGTGGAACCAGCTGACATAATTTTGTTAAGAGAATTCAAGACTTCAGTGTTTTAGAATGTGTGTAAAAGTACTTTTACTTTCTTGATTATTATAAGCAGTTTTATGACTTTTACATGAGGACTTTTCTTATCAATGAAATTCATATTCATCAGTCATTTTCTGTTAAGATGTTTTAATTTGTTTTAATTTGTTACTTGTTATTCACCTCTGTTAATAGAAGTAAGTAATAGAGTGGTAAGGACAGGAATAGTGGTGAAAATGGGGTTTAGTCACTGAGGTATAAAAAGAGACTTGTACGAATCCTAAAAATATTGTTGCAGCATCAGTAATTACCAAAACCTGCACGATCCGACACGAGACTGAGCAGAGTGATGATAAAAAACTGACAGAGCGTTCAGCACTTCTTCACAAACCTAATTTAGCCTGCGGCTCTGTTATGTTCTGATTGAGATCTAATCAACAAACTGCACATGAAAGCTTCTAATGGTGCTTTCCTTGGATGCACGGCTGACTGCAGCCATCAAATCCTTCTGTTTTACGGAGCATTCATGTTTTTCTCGTGTGCAGGACTGAAACTGGAACATGATTGTTTGCGTCACAGGTTTTTTAATAGATGAGTTGCATTTGAGTGCATTGAAAAGATGCTTTCACTGACTTCATCTGGCAAAATGTATAGTGGGTTCACTCACACCACATATTCGACACACAGTTGTCATTGTGTAAAGCTGATAAATAATAAAGCCATATTTAGTTCTGCTAATTGTCCACTCGTTGCTCAGCTGTCAATCTTTCATCTACAGTATTTTATGATAGTGTGTCAGTTTGCAGAGAGGTAATAATACAGAAGTGTGTAAAACTGTGTTCTTTTAGAACATAAGCACTTGAAGTTAAAGTCCTGTTTTCATGATTCAGTGTTGTGTTTACAGCCAGTCACAGAAACTTCTGATTTTGCGATTAGGTCTAAAAAATAATTTAAACATATTTAAACTGTATTGTTAAATACAGAATGTGTCTCAGGATTGGACCTGAGGAAAATTGTCTCTGACTTTTAGCTTTGTTGTGCATCTTTGTAAGGTTTATAGATCTGAGCTCAACAGAATTTCTGCACGTTTAACAAGAACAAACTGTAAGAAAATGTGTTTTTCAGTTAAAATATCGTCTTTTCAGTTTCTTGTCTGTAATTTGAGTATCTGAAACTTTGCAATGATAGAACCGTGACGTAATTATTCTACTTTTTGAACACATTAGGACCTGACATACAGCTGTGTATTTTACTTATATTCATGCATATAAAACCTGCTCATGTTGTCATTTTTACCTCCTGTTGGTGCAGTCTGTTTAAACAAAACAGATTTTTGTTTAAGTCAGTTTCCTAAGAAAAATTCCCTGTAACCTTTTTCAAAAATAATAAAAAAGCAACAACTTAAAACTACAGTTTAAATTTAAAATATTGACATGTTTTATCTTTTAATCCTGCATGTTTTAGTTGTTTCTCTGCTCCTCAGCTGCTCTTAAAGTTCTTCAGGAGCAGAAGCTGATCACTCATTCATTCATATCAGGTGTGTTACAGCAGAGACACGTCTAGAACATGCAGGATAGTGGGCCACGAGGACTAGAAGTGGGCACCTCTGCTTTAAGGCTTTTCGAAAGGTACAAAGAGATCCAGCAGAAAACCGTTTTATTCTCATTATTAAATAAAGTAGCAGCAATTTTATTCAGAAAGAACATTGAGAAAAGCAGCTAATGGGACGATGCAGTGTGCATTTATACAGATATAATAATGTAGAGCTTTGCTACGTTTGCTTTTTAATATGAAGATAATTTACATTTAATAAAAAGATAAACATTTTGTCAAAACAACTCTTAAAACCATTGCAAAAACAATCCTGTCAGTTGGTTTTATCACACTGCCCTTCATGCACTAAACGCAGTTCACTCTGCAAGCTGTTTTTTTTTTCTTGCGCTTCATTGTCACAGCCGAGAGTTTAATTAAGCTGCACTCAGTCTGATGGTCAAGTGAATCATCAGGCCAGGACACGTTAACGGTTTAGATGCTTTCATTTATTCATACACTTATTTTCAGACAAAAAAATAAAAAATAAAACATCCCAGAAAATGCTCCAAATAAATCCCACTCTTGCTGTGAGATGACAGTATTCCCTGGGAGTCGTTGTGCAGCTCCACAGTTCGACACTTTTCCACAGTGAATATGCAATTCTCTGTAAAATCTGTTCTTGCACCACCATGTTGTGTTCTCCCGTCTTTAGTTGCATCACCTTACAGCTCTCATCGACACAAACACTCAGATGATGGGAGACGGCGGTGCGTGAGACAAAACGACTTCTGTAATGACTAATACGAAAGGGTTGTAATTGGTTTGATTGCACGTGTATTTGTGCGTGTATTGATATCAGAGGCCCCATGTGCTGGGGGGCCAACCTTCATGTTTACATCACTTGTAATGAAATTAGAGCCGCGTGGCGCCCACACTGCAGGCCTCCACTGATCCTCTAATTCAATTACTCCCCTTATTAACGCTCAGATGCTGCTGGCTGACCCAGGACCGCATTGTGCCTTAGCTGCACATCATTCACTCCGCAGCTCTTTTTACCTCTCTAATAGACTGACTAGTTAATCATTGTTTCAGCCGACTACACGGGTTATCCAGGTTTCTCTGTCAAAGGAGCTTATCAGCGACCTCAGGAGCTTCAAATGAGGAAAATATTTGATCAAGTAAAGGAACAGAGCTTTTTCTACAACTATTTTCTTGTTGTGACAAAGAGCAGTGGAGTAATCTACTAATTTGTTTATCCGTGTAGCAAAAACTGAGCTCCTATCATCCAGACCTCCTTATCTCATTCTGACCCATGATTTTGCAGAAACGGCTGAGAGATGAAACATTTTATTCAGTCTCAAGGTCACAAACATTTTATCCCCCGTGACAATGAAAGGTGTGATAATGTGATTGCCTGTCTTCATTTTATTTTTCACTGTTAACAAAATATCTCATTAACCACTGGATGGAGTTTAATGATACTCTCAGACAGTAATCAGTGGATGTGCAACAATCACTACACAGAGCTTGGAGTCAAAATGACACAGCATTTAAACTGACCCTAACTTAGCCATTGTTTCAGATATTATATTGGGTTTGGAGGCACAATGGCTCAGTGGTTAGCACCAATGCCTCACAGCAAGAAGGTCCAGAATCTGATCCCCGACTCGGACCTGGGGTCTTTCTGTGCAGAGTTTGCATGTTCTTCTCTTGCTTGCGTGGGTTTTCTCCGGGTACTCCGGTTTCCCCCACCCCCAAAAACATGTACAATAAGTTGCCTCCAGGCCCAGGCCTCCCTTGAAAAAGAGATCTGTGATCTCAACGGGACTTGCCTGGTTAAATAACGGTAAATACATAAAATAAATTAAGCCAAAGTTTGGTGTGGTAGAAGCTGAGGCTTTAGCTGAGAGTAGTCCATCACACAAGATCCTTGTTTAAAGTGCCTGTGACATGCATGCACTTCAAATACAAAAAAGTCAAAGAAAACATCTTTCTAGTTAAAAAGCTTTGCTAATTCACAAGACTTTTGTCACATAACTGCATATTTACTTTTAGACTTGGCTCAGTAAAAGTGAAACAGGAAGTGACATCAAAGGGGAACTCTTTAAGAAAAGAAACTCTCTGGTCTTTGTTTATTGAAAACAACATTATTTGAACTCTGACTCTTCATGTCTCTGATAATGACTTGAAATAATTAAAATAAACATCAGATTCTTTTCTACAGTCTGTGTTGTTAGCTAGTGTAGCAACGCTCTGCTCACATGCAGACATTCCTCTTTGACATCACTTCCTGTTGCTTCACATGTGAATATCTCCAGAATGGTTCATCTCAGCAGTGGGAAATTTGTTTTGCAACACACTAATAATGTTATCTTTCCAAAAATGCATTCATATTTAATACAAACAATTTGATGTCACAGGCACTTTAAAACTTTAGCACAAAAAGCAGCGAGTGGTGTGCATTCCTTCAGAAAACGTTAGCCCTGGGACAAAGCTACACTTCCTGTGTTCTATTTCATTTAACTTCTGTTAACTTAAGATGGCCATTTAAATATAGACATGATTTATATCCATAGAATTGTCAGAATCTAGGCTAAAAGCTCACAAAATCATCTCTACATCCACAAGACAGTTAAAACCACAGGCAGTTTAATCGGAAATAAACAAGTTGTTCAAAATGGCATCAACACAAATCTGTAAAAAAAAATTGGATTGTTTGACTTATTTTTTCTTTTTTTTAAATGCTAGTCAAAGCAAAGTAATAGCAAAAAGTCTTAGGTTGAGCAATAAATATGGGTCATTTTTCAAAAAAAGCAAACATTGAAGTCTTTTCAGGCATGTAAGAAAATGAAATAATTTTGTGATTAAAAACCTAAAACTTCTTAATATTTATTGATGGCACCATCCTGTGCAGAATGACTAAACACTGAGTTATTTCTTTACTAAAACCTCTGTAACTTTGCTCTGGTTTATTTTAACAGCATCTTTGCACAAGTAAAGTCCACATGTGGATTTATGGTTTCCAAGATTTTTTAGTTTTATTTATTATATTTTTAAGAGTTCAGTATCTCTAAAACAACAGCAGCTGCTTTGATACTTAAACCGCTGATGAAACTTTCCAAGCCTTCGCTTTATTTTGATACAAAGATTATTTAAATAGGGGTTTTTAAATGCTGAGACACACTATATTACATTATGGCACTTTACTTCAAGAAAACTCCTTGGGGCTGAAGATGTTCCTTAGCTGTCATATTCCTAAAGTTAACATGTTTTTACTTTTTTGAGACATATCAGATTATGTATGATTGTTTCTGAAGTAAAGGTAAAATTGGACCTTATTTGTAATCCTAATGTTTTTTACTCTTAAATTCTTCAATGCTAACTTTAGTCAGTCGGATTATTGAGGAGCTGTAAGCAGAGCCACAGCTGACAGGATGTTACAGAGGCTGGCTGTTTGTTAATTATCCTTTAATTAAAATGATCATTTGTGTTTAAATGTTAAATAAAATTGTTTTTACACTCAAAAACCAAACATTGATAGTACTAAACAGATATGGAGGCACACACAGTACTGTATCATTTTATATTTTCCCTCTAAGGATGCACTTGTGAATTTGAAAGTGTATTTATCACCGTCTTATCAGAGATAGCAGAGAAAGTCCTTTTCAGTCACCTCCAGGTTCAATTGACACCAACCACCTTCATCTTCAGACTGTCTTATCATGATAGCCACATGTTTCAACTCCTCACCACCCTATTTATTCATTCTGCCGCAGCACTGTGAAAGAAAATGAACACTATTGTGTGAAAACTTTAAAATAAACACACGGGAGGGGAGTTGTGAAACCTAAACATTGTCAAGTTGAACTAAAAGAGACAAAAATCAAAATAAGTGTAGAAAGGTTTCTTCGAATCTCAGCCTCACAGCTGGGGTTCCTGCCTGAAGTTAAGTCTGATAATTGGTTGATCACAGTTTTTGCAGAATCCTCCGTCTTTCCACCTGCTTGAGCTCATTCGCGAGACAAGAAGCGCAAAATCATCTCGTGCCCACATGCAGGATTACAGAACCAAGTCCCTGCCAAGTTTCTCAATCTCCAGCCTCGGCTTTGAACTTATTAAATTTTCAATCTGCCACAGGCTCTCTTTCTTGCCACACAGGATGAATGTGGCCTTTTAATAATGTAACTGGTTTTAACAAGATTGAAAAACGTTCATCTAACTTTCATAAGCTCTTTTAGCAAAGTGACAAATTTATGTGATGCCGGGAATCACACTAGCAGTCCCTCAATTTTAATTACCAGAAGTTATTTTTTAATTATTTATTTATTTTTTCTCTTGCTGCAGATTCTTAGAATTTAAAGCAGCTTTCTGGTAACTAAATGCCTTTTACTGATCACTCCCCTTCTCCTTTTCCTCATCCATAATGCACACGAGTTACACAATCCTGAATTTTCAGACTGAACCTATTATCTTTGTGGATTGATATATACTGCTTTGGCAGTATACTGTTTGTGGATTGATGTATGTATCTGCTACTGCTACTACACCTGAATTTCCCCACGCGGGACAATAAAGGCTGTTTCTATTCTATTCTAAATGTGAGTTTGACACGTGTTCTAGAGGTTTTTGTACTTCCTGCATCACACAGACATCTAAATAGGTTAGTCAGTGTGAATCACTTGTTGGTTTATACATCTAATACTGATAATAATCATAAAACAAAGACCCTTCAACCCAGAAACTGTCAGCTTGCAGTGACGTCACTAAAAGAATTATAAAGACTCACTGAAAACATGTTTCATCAAAAAAAGAAAAGAAAAGCTGCAACATTAAATGAATATATCTTTATAAGTTTTCAATGTTTTTAATTTTAATGCTTGATGTTTTAATCCCAAATCTCTTTTTCTCTGTTAATGTAAGCTGTCACTGTTTTAGCTCCATCGTGACGCAGTGTGTGGTTCAGTGACATTTGTTGAACTGGGGTCGGGTCAGGCTGGACGTGCTCTGGCCTCTCATGCATCGCTCGGGTAATGCGACCTTCATAGGGAGATTAAAATATGTAGCAGGCGTGCATTGATTTTTGGACCGGCTGTTGGTATTTATGGACTCAGCCAGTGCATAAATATTGATACTCTCACTCCTCTGAAGAAAAGTGGAAGACTTCTTGTATTGTGTTTTATAGATATATATAAATATACGGTATGATTTGTGGCACGTGTTTCTTTTTTTGTTTTTTTGTAGCCTACATTTTGCTTTGTGACCCAGCAGCTTTAATAAGGTCATTTTCATCATGCAGTGGCTAATAATGACGGCTGTTATTTAAGTCCCAAAGCTGCATTTTAAAGTAAAAGATCTGTTCAAACAATGGAAAAAAAGTATTTACAGTATCTCTTCTTGTTCTAACTTGCACTGTTTGACATTAGATTTAATTGTCATTTGCTAAAACAAAAATGTGTGTAAATGCACACAGGAAAAAAAAGTGCTACAGTCATTCATTCACACTTTTCACAATATGTCTTTGTTTTCCCCTGTACTAAAACAGTGCTATTTAATTATTGCACAGAAGTGTCAGCACAACAAACTGTTTCCTATATTACTAAAAATAAATCCGCTGAGTTGAATCAAGCTGTTGTAATATAATCCTGAACACAGATATTCTGTACGCTGCCTGTAAAACGTTTTTATCCACTTGGATGTTTTACCTTTTAAATGCTCTCATAAATCTGTCACAGTCAATATAAACTGGCCTTCTTGACAAAAGAAAAATACAAAACACTTCAATGAAAAAGTAATATAATGCTAAATATATAAAAACACGTCATGTGAAATGTGTTTCTCTTTTTAAAGTGACCAATTTTTAAAAGTGCTGCTGGTGCTATAGGTTTCCTAATTAGTGAAATGAGAATCAGCTGAGGGCAGTGGGTGTGTCTCAGGTGATTGCAGCATAGGAACAGGTGTGTCTGGAAGCTCTGTTCACCACAAAGCCAGGGGTTAGAATCAGAGAATTTTGCGCTGAAATGGGCGGGGCAAAAGCGGAAGGAGGTTCTTAAAGAGATAGAGGCCAATTTCAAGGTGTTTAGGAGAGGAAGTGATGAGAAGAAAAGTTTTTTTTCTATTTAAACATAAAAACAGCATTTTAATAACAACTAAATAGATACTTTATTATGGTATAGTATTTATTTATATGCCTCAGAAACACATAATATTGCCGCTTTAAAAAAAAGTCTTGTTTATTGTTATTTCCCTTTTCTCGTGGCTAGACCAGATCGTACCATGATTATTTTAAGCATATAAATCTGCAGCAGCTGCAGTGGATCTAGAGCAGCTGGTGGTCAGTTCCTGCAGAAACGTCACAATATTTCTGCCTAAATTAGGTAAAGTAAATATTTATAAAATAGTTTTTACATAAACCACTATAAAACTTTTTTTTATTCCTTTATTTAACCAGGTAATATCCCACTGAGATCGAGATCAGACCGGCAATTTTTAACTCGAGTGGACCCACTTTCTATGTCTTTTTTTTTGTCCTGAAACACTTTCAACCTTCAAATTTCAATTAAGTTTTACTCAAATACTATTTAATGAACTTTTTCAACACTGTCAGTTTTGTTTTTCATTGTTAGTCTAGTAGAAATTTTGTGATTAGGGTGGCAGCAAATCATTTAGGTCCTTGCCTGACCTGGACTAGCCATTAGCTTATCTATCCATTCAAAAACTAGATGAAATTTCTCCAAACTGAATCTATTATATTTTGATTTAATGTCTAACCTCTGAAGTCTAGAATTTATAAAAGAGAGCACAAAATGTACTGAGTTATTAGTCATTAAAATATTATTAATTTTACATTAAAAACTCTAAGCTTTTATCAGAAAAACACTTATTCAAATTTGTTATTAGTTATTTAAAATTAGTTATTTAAAATGTTTTAATTTGTTAAAAATCACCGGCCATCTTTAGTGGAAGTTGTACTGTAGAAATGTGCTCAAATGTTCTTCATTACGAACATATTTTGGTGATTACCTAAGTTTTATTATGAAAGAAAAAAACTAAATGAAAAAACAAAAGAAAGAAAAAACCTGAAAAGAAATCACTTGTTTGACCAATACGTTTAAATTAAAAACACAACATAATCTTTTATTTAGTGTCACTTGTCTCACACACACTTACTGACCACAGTATTTTTTTAGGTTATTTTTAGATGAAATGCACAGTTGCGGTTTTGTTGGTGTAAATTACCAAGAAGTTGTTAATGCAGCTCGGTCAAGTGGCCCTTAATTAGAACGGTGTTGGGGAGAAATTAAAGGGCGATGATGGCTGCCAGCGTTTGTCGAGCAGACAGAAGAGCTGACTGATAAGCCAGCGTGTGATCAGATGTGTTGATTGTCTGCAGCTAAAACCCGCTCTTACTCCACCAAATGGCCTTTTTGTTGCATTTGGAAAGGCGTTTTTAATCAGAGCGTTTGACTCATTTCTATGTCCTTTTTCTGCTTTCAGAGCTCGTTGTTGTGTAAGTTCAAACTCCTTCTTCTTACCGGGTTTCAGATACCAGACGCTGCCTTCTTTGAAGCTCTATTCTTAGGAGGTTCTTTAGGATAAGTGTTAGGAGCAAGTGATCCTGACAGGCCGACTCAGGATGACTCAGTCTGACATGACTTTTTGTTCAATGAGATCGCATAAAAAAAAGGATTGTTTTCAGGGTCATATGCTGAGCTCCCACCACTTCCCGCTCCCTGTCAAGCTCTTTTTGTTTCCCTTTCCATTTCTTTCTCAGGTATTACAGCTTTTTTTTGTTGCTGAAATAAAAGTCTGTCGGTGTGAATACATTTCCTTGACGTTTTGTGTTTTCTGGCATCGGAAGAAAAATGTAGCGGAGTGCCAGTTTTATATTTCCAAACTCTGACAGAGGCTTTACTAAGCAAAATATGGCATAGTGCCTTTTTATAAGGACTGAATATTCAGCTTGTGTGCTGGGGAGGTGGAGAAAGACCCGGGAGGCGATAAATATCAGTTCTGGCAAAAATTGGTACATCCAGAATCAAAATATGTTTTATTTTTCCTATACTTTGAGTTCAGCTTGTGTTAAACATCCTGTGGGGAGCAGAGAGGGGAATCTACGGTTCTTCCTTTGAGAAAAATTTGAAAAATATTCTCATTTATCTTAGATTATTGCTCTTCAAGCCTTTAGGTGACACCGGTCTTATTATTGCTTAGCTTTCACTTTTTTAGCAAAGGGGCTTAAATGTTTCTGCCTGTGTGTGTGTTTGTGAGTGTGCATGTAGGTTAATTTGTCTCTCCTATTAGCAACATATTTCACTGAATGGATTTTAATGATGCCTTTGGAAAATAACAACTAGATGTTTATCAACAACTGATAATCTGTCAGCATCAACTCAATTCAAGATGGCCGCCAAAGCTAGTAGAGCTCCACAAACACGAAAATGTATGACATGCAAATAATTTGACAGATTTTGAGCTAAAATTTGAAACTGAGTTATCACTGTTGCATATTTTGAAAGCTAACAGATTGGACAAGATCTTGCGACATTGCATTAGATTGCAGAATCTTTTGTTTTCTAGTGGTGGACAAAGTATGTAACTCTACTTGAGTAAATGTATTGATACTCAGGGTCAAATCTATTAAAGTACAAGTAAAAGTTACTCCATCAAAAATCTACTCAAGTTAAAGTACTGAAGTACTTATACTTAAAAATACTTAAGTATTCAAAAGTGCATGCATTTAAAAGTACTCAAGTATTCTAATATCAGTACATTGCTGTATTGTTTTCAGAGTAATTTTTCAGAACATTGTAACTCAGATTCCTGATGTATTGACACATTGCTACAAATTCTACCCCACCTGTAAAGACTTCAGCATGAGAATGCAGTAAATGAACCCATAAGACGTTTAAACAGATTTTTCAGTGCTAAAATCTCAAACATGGAGCTGAGATATGGTCATGGCTGCGCTGGTTTCTCTCCTCTCTTCAATCGTCTCCATTGCTGGGTTCTGTTTGAAATGATGGAGCTCAGCTCGTGACAGTTAATGAAGATGATCTATCCTAGATGTGAGCTAAGACTGTGATTGGTTCCCCTTGTGAGGAACATAGCATGTGGCCAATTGCATTTAAAGAAAGAAAAATAGCAACACCTGATTACAAAACTATGCTGAACCAAAAGTAAAAAGTAACTAACAAGCTTCCTAGAAATGTGGAGTAAAAGTCAGCTGAATAAATAATTTTATGGATGCATACATATCATTTTGCTAACAATTTGATTGTATAACCTATATGAGTAATTTAAAACAAAAACATTGCATAAGTCTGCATAAGCTGTCACAAATGTTCTAGTGTGACAGGGCCTTTAGTTTAAACCTGTTGCATGACAGACTGCAGGATATATTATTCTTCCAGGGAATACTAGCCTGTTTTATTTGACGTTATGACCTTATGTTGAGATCACCTCTTCCAGAGTTTGTTTATGAGTTTAACACAGGTATTAACCCTGTATATAGTTGTCTTGCATCTAATGGTCTGTTAACCAGCCAGTCTGTGATGCTGTATTACTGGGTAGCAGAAACCCTGTCTGTAAGTTAATCCACGGGGTTGGATGACTCCACGGACGTCAGCTGAAGTTCAGGATCAGGTTGCAGACTTCCCAGTTCTGTGAAGACAAGTCCGGTGAGCCTGACGGTGCAGACGTACAGGGTGGAGGTCTGTTCGCTGGTTAACCTGCGTGTGATCTGGACATGAGGGAGCTAGTCTTTAAAGCTTGTACAGTCTCTGTGTGGGAGAAGGTAAGGTCGATTTTAGAAAATGTTCAGGCAGGTAGAAGTCGATTTGTAGCTGTTTGAAGTTTTCACGGTGGGACGGAGTAAGCTGTCGGTGTCAGTCGAGGTTTCGGGGCAAATCATACCTGCGCCAAAGTGACAAAACTGGGTACAATTTGGAAGCAACTGATCAGTCTGTTTTTTTATTTTTAAGCTTAATTACACTTGAAATTTTCAGGAGGTAATACATTTATTTTAGGTGTTTGTTTATTTTTATTAATTAAGTCCTTAAAACCCCTACAGGCAGATAGCTCCGCCTCCTCACAGTGCAAACAGTGAGAAATAGTTAACCATCTAGAAGTTTCCTGAAATGTTATAAAACAGTCACAGAGAGACAGTTTTCTTTTTCAGTCACTGGGTTTGATGTCAAGCTTTAAAATAAACTATGATGAAATATGAAAAACATACAATAATGTGGCGGTAATGCTCCTTTAAGTTGGTAGCCAACCGCCGTAAAACTTGAAGGAGAAGAAGAAGAGAATATAC
The DNA here is from genome assembly GCA_032275365.1 of Anablepsoides cearensis. NCBI lineage: Eukaryota > Metazoa > Chordata > Actinopteri > Cyprinodontiformes > Rivulidae > Anablepsoides > Anablepsoides cearensis. The sequence continues at coordinate 7,973,624 of JAUBOC010000001.1, forward strand.
AATAATTTAGACAAATACTCCTAATTGTATTATTGTTTTCATTTGTTTAAATCAAGTTATACCAGTTTTGTCCATCAACAGAAAACACAAGTGCAAGTAGAAGTGCTGCAATGATGTAACATTGTTCTGTTTGGCATTTCGTCTTGACCAATTATTTTATTTATTTATTTAATTTTAATTTTTACTGTCTTATACAGCAGAAAAGTATGCTTCTTACACAGTAAAAAGTATTTCACTTTAGTTCCTATACTGTAATTTAGGATTTAAACATTGAATGACAGCATTTCTGATTACACTTTAAGAATGCAACAGGATTTATGTAATTATACATCTCCTAGCATTTAGACAGGAGGATGTGTTTTAGGATTTGTATGTTTGTTTGTTTGCTTGTTTGAGAGTGAATCCATTTGTTTTTTCTATTATCAGTAGGCTGTGGAGGCCATCTTAAAGTGCCTGTGACATGCATAGCTTCAAATACAAAAAGTAAAAGTAATAATCTTTATTTAAAAAAACTTAGTATAATGTACATGATTTTACCCATTTTAACTGGCATATTTTCTTTGCTTGGCTCTGGCAAAACGAAACAGGAAGTGACATCAAAGGGGAGCCCTCTATGAAAAGGAACTCTGGTCACTGTTTATTCAAACAATATTTCATCTCTCTCTGATAGTGACTCAAAATATAAAGAAAAAATATAAAGAAACATCAGATTTTTCTCTTTCTGTGTTGTTAGCTTCATAACAATGCCCTGTTGACATTCAGACATTCCCCTTTGACATCACGTCCCGTTACTTCACATGCAAATATCTCAACAACTGTTTATCTCAGCGGCATGACATTTTTTATTGCAACATTTTTATCAATTTTATCTTTCCAAAAGTGCAATAATATTTATTACAAAACCTTTCATGTCACAGGTACTTTAAGTCAAGTTTACTTGAAAAGTTATTAAGTTGTTAATATATTACAACTTAAAATTAAGAATTTAAACTCACAGACATTAGCTTCATAGTGTCACTGACGCGATACAGTAGCTGGTTAGTGTGGTGAAAATTACTTTGTTTTCATTCTGGAGCTTGGAAACAAGTCTTGCCAATTATTTATAATCAAATCATGGTAAAATGCCTTGATTTGACATCGGTGTTGACGTTTACTTTTTTTTTTTTTACATTCCACTTCTTTTTTTCCCCATAGCCTTTAATTCAGTCTGAAGATAATCATAAAATAACCTGGGGCAGCATGTGGGCACACAGACATTTGTCATTCATAGATGCTAATTTTGTTTTTGCTAATCTGTGGCAGCCATTTTTAACTGGATGGATTCCAAAAGTGAATCAGTTGTGGCTGTACATTCAGTGATTTGATTGAAAAGTTTCAATGAACCTACATCCAGTGGTTCTAAAACAAACTGAACACAAACATGGACAAAAACGTCATCACTCTTTTGTCTTCAATGACAGGCAGTAACTAGCAGATAGCTAACTACATCAGAGTTTTCACAATAAAAAAAAATAAATGAATGAAAACATTAAATTAAATATACATTAATGATTTAATAAATGCATCAAATTTTCCTTTTGCTCATAGGTTCCCACACTTTTCCTTGTGAGGACCAAAATAAAAATCTATCTGGGCGCTTCAGGCCAAAAGCAATAATATAATACGTGAAATGCAAATACTTTTTATGTACTGACAGATAGTACAGTACAGATGTACATTTTATGATTAAGCTAGGAGTCAGTTTTGGCTCATGTTTTGTTTTTATTTAGCCATGCACTCAGAGATAATTTAACGTACACTCAGGCAGCACAGACTAATGGGATATTTCATAAATTGATAAAATATGAGTATTTATGGTTTTATAACGTGTGAAAATCTAAATGTGTGTTTAAATCTATATCTTGTAGTTACGAAAGTGAGTGAAAACTATCTGCACTACAGCCTCTTATAGTCATTTGGCCATTGGTTTGAATGACTATAAGTAGAAATACAGTGTTTCTACACAGGATATTAACCAGGACAACCTCTGGTGAGCCACATCAAATGGCTCGACTGGACCATTTTGGCCCGTGGGCCCCACTTTGATCACCTCTGCTTTTTACACAGACAGAGATTTTACTTACATCAGGCGAGCTGAAATGAGTCCTTCTTGTGATTCGCTGCATTGAGGCTTCTCTGCTGACACCAAGAGAGCACATCTGCTGCGTTAATATAAACGCAGTTTCGTTAAATCCTTTCATGTATGGTTATTTGACATTAATAGTGGATTTTAACCTTGGTGTAGGGTTAAAGCGTTTTGCGTTTTCTTGCTGCACCGCTGCCTTCAGCAGTGTCTTCGACTTAAAGAATGCCTCTCTCCACTTTCTCTCTCTCTGCACGGATGATGACTCACACTCCAACACGCCCTGCAGAAATCCTCTCCTGTGCTCTCGACACCGAGAGAGAAAGGAAGACGGAGAAAAGATGGGTGTATTCTTTCATGTGGCTCTCTCACACACACACACACACATAGTACCTGTTCAGCTGTTCATGTGTCCTCACTCCCTGCTCATGTTTACAAATGTAACTACAACTCATCAGTATTCCCTGTGGTTTCCTTTTGAGGTGGAAACTGCAACTGGGGTCTTTGAGCTTTCTAAAGCCTCGAGTACATTTGAAATTTATTTGGGCAAGTTTATTTTTCTGGGTTTGAAATGATTTGCTTTCTAGGGTGCATTTACATTTTTTTTTCTAGATGCATCCTTCAAAAGGAAAAAAAGTAAAGCAAGTGCAGCCTCTATTTTTAGCAGGAGAGGCAAAGTGTCTGAATAAAGTATTACTAAACTCTGCATCAATAAAGAGACGGGTGAAAAGGTGCCATTTATAGGTTGTCCTCGTGATCCTCTTACCTCGGGCTGCTCTCCAGCGTGTGAGGTAACATTGTGTGACATTTCCAGTGATGCTGAAGTCCAGCCTGCATGTGCTGCAGCGCCTTAGGTCAGTGGGCTTCAGGCGTCTGCCTCTCTGGAAATAGGAAAAGAAAAAAAAAAAGAGCAAAGAGACAGAGCGTGATTAATTATTATATCTGTGCAGCAGGAAAACACAACAGGCCGTCTGCCGCCATTTCCCCAGCACATGACCCCACAGGCTCACAGTTGCATAACAGAGCTGCAAAGTTGCTCAAATCTCTGAATCGCTTTTGTTCTTTTCATGTTATTCAGGCAGTGGGGTCTTGTTTGAGCGTCACGTGGGATCACCGTCACAGGAAGACACGAACAGTTTAAGATTCTGAGTGTTTTATGCTCCTCCTGCTTGTTCTTACTCACCAGTTCAGCTTTCAAGTCTGTCTTTGGAGGACACGTTTTTATTCCAGTGCCAGTCCGGATTTATATGTTTTTTCCCCCATTTAGAAAGAGATATTTTTAGTGCTCTGTGTCAAAACACGGCTGTCTCATCCTGTGTATGTATGTGTTCACTGAAATTACTCCCCTGTCCCAGAAGGCTTGAGTGGTCTCTACATGTGCTGAAGTCCTGTTTACCGTGCTGCACACTGAATGCAGAACCATTATACAACTTGGTACATCAGCCGCGGGGCTGCCAAGCTGGAGTGGCAACAACTCTCCCTCTCATTTTACCTTCCTCTGATGCTTTCAGCTCCTTTTTTTCTGTTTCACCCTGACCACCATTTACTTCCTTGTTCATATTTTACAAGGCCAGAAAGCCCTTTTTTTTCTTCACTGGATTGCAACATGCTGTTGAGAGTTGGTTTGAATTTATGGATTGCAACTGAGTTACAGCAAAGTTCCCTTTATTGGTGGGTATAAATGGAGGTCAGCAGGAGAAGAAATTATTACTTGTGCTTTTTATGTTAATAGACTCCATGTGAGATGTTACTGTAGTAGAATGAAATTAGGATTTCAGTTCTCAAAAATATTAGGCCTTTTTACACACGTGTGTATGAAATACCAAAACTGACATAATTAAAAACAAAAGCATTACTATATACTAAATGGACCAATAAATAAATAAATATGCTTAAAATGCACCAATTAATTTAAAAAAGGAGAACCTTTATGTCATGTTTTGTAATTTATTAGACCTTCATTTTTCCAGCTTTGTTCCAACTATTTATGTATTTTAATAGAATTTTAATCGTTTTAAAAAATTTTTTTGTTTTTCCTTTTACTTGTAGATACACTTATATTTCTAAAATTAGTTTAGTCTTTTTATTTCCATGTGTTGTTTTTACAGTTTTCTATTTCCTGTTTTTCTGTTTTTACTTTACCTTATTCATTTCTGCCACATTATGCAAATAAACTGGGCTGCTTTTCTTGGGTCAGCTCCTCCTATTGGTCAATAGACAGGAAGAAGCAGGACCGTTCGTGGTGCATTCTTAATAAGTATATTGCATATGTGAGAGTGGGAAAGTTATTAAGTACTAGTGTTTAATATTGTGTTAGCTACATTGTTGTAGTGTGTTTTGGCATGTTTGAGTTTGCTGCAGCGTATCTGTGTTGTTTACCAGCGGAGCTAGACTTTTTTGCAAAGGGTGGCCATGGTGTTTTTCAGGGGGGCCACGTACAAATAAAAACAAATCTCTGTATTTGAAATTTTTAGATGTCAGCCGCAGCTCATTTTAAATAGCTTTAATTCAGCTGTTTTAAGAAGCATTGAGCAGAAAGGCTATGTGATTATAGCTAAAAAATTATCAAAAAAACATGCTTAAATGTTAGTCACAACTTATTATTCAGCCATTTTTACATGTATAAAGCTGAAGATTAGTGTATTAGTAGCTGTTTTTATATTTACCAAATTTAATGCTAAATAAAATTTCAAGATGGCCACCACGGCTAACTTTAAAAGGCTATAATTCGGTTATTTTAAGACTTATTGAGATGAAATTTGTTGTGGGCTAGCTAAGAATGATCACATCCTGATTGACGATGCTAATCTCAAAATAAGCTAACCACTAATGTTAATGCTAATTTTACATAGAGCTATGATTTAGCCATACCTAAACATACACAGCTGAAAATTTATCAAAAAACAATCTTCAACAAAATCTAAATGCAAATACAAAACCCAAGACCCTCACCCACTTGTCAGTTATTTGGAACCTGGGGTGGACAACCAGGTGCCACCCCGGCCAACACTCTGGCTCCGCCCCTGTGATACACAGCTCTGACATTCATTAAAAAGACGAGCAACAGCAACGTCTGTTAAACATAAAAAATTCAACTTAATTAAATACGGTGGCAGTGCAGACAGAGCATCTTTGTAGTGTTGTATGAGATTGTGTTACCTTATTGTTGAGTCACTGATGTGTATCTCTTGTCACTGTGACGTACATGTGATGTTTTCAAGTTACGTTCATGCTGCAAAATATTGTTGACGTGACTTGAAGTGACGTAAATCTGTGGCAACCTGCTGCGTGTGCCAGAGCATCAGATATAAAAATTATGCTATTTTCTTCCATCCACTTCAGTATGATGTAGAAAAGCACAGCAGATACACAAAAGTCAGGTGAGGGTGTTAGCAACACTCTACACATTGTTAGAGTGTTGCTAACAATTGGACAAGCTTTAAAATGAGCTTTTATTCGTTTAACTGTCTTTTATTCACTCTAAAATAAGAATTCTTTCACTACAGTTCTTAAAAAAAGCAAACATAGGGTGGAAGAATAATTTAGTTATTTCACTGAGTTCATGGTTTTACATTAAGTTGAGCAATACTTAACCCCTGCTAAAAAGTGGACATCAAGCTTAAATCTTCATCACGTCTGCACATCTGACCAAACACAGACGCAGAGCTGCTTCAGGCTGGTGGAAGCAGGAGAAACTTAGCCAGGCGAATGAATGTCAGCGTCAATAAAGCTGATTAAGAAGGTCCTGAAACACACAGAGGGTGAAGTTGTTCTGAGTCAAAGTAAAAAAGAAAAGTGTGAAGAGTGTGTTACATAATGAGCCAAATGATGACATTCACTGTAAACTCTTAAAATCAGCTAAAGAGAAGATACGTGGACATAGCTTGTTGTTGTGTTTGATGCTACCAGTACCTCCTGCATGTTAATGTCATAAATATTATGAAGAAAAGCAATAAGAACATCTTTGCTAACCCTTTATTACATCTTTGTGTTTACACAAGGTCCATGATAAATGTGGGGCACATTTACAGTTTCTGCTCAGTATTTGGGGGAAACACTAGGAAACTGTGAAAAAGATGTTTTCAGAAGAGCTCATGATTTATTAAACAAAGAGGAGCTTTTAGAGCACACAGCGGCATCGAGGAAAATGGCTGGTGTGTTTTATTGACACTTTAATTTAGCGCTCAAAAAGATGTCTGAAAGGAGCAAAAACATGTCGACAAAATATTTAGTCTGCACACAAATACAGAGATTTCGGTAGCCTTGATGATTTGGAATCTTCTAAAAATTACAACAAAATAAGAGCATTCTTGTCTCGCAAAGCGCTTAAATTGTCCTCTGCAGTGATAGAGATGGAGAGCCTGGTGATCGACTGCTTGCAGGATTGTTTTTCTGCTGTTTATCCTCTTCTCCGTGTGAAGAAATCAAAGTCCTGACAGATCGTCTCTGGATGCGGACCAGTAAACATATTGACGACCGAGCCCGGTGCAGCAGCAGCAGCAGCAGCCTCTTGTTTATATGCTAATGCAGGACTGAGTCACTTCATAATGAGTGAGCTGTTTTCTGTCAGGCTGTTGGTCATCGGCCTAATTTTAGCTTGAACTCAGATTTTGACTAAAATATCACAAGTGAGGATCAGGTTTTTGGAATTAGTTTTTAATGTGTCGACATGAACTAATGTACTATTATGGTCCTCATTTACTCTGAAGTTACAGATATTCAAGATAAGTAGGGTTTATTTGGCTGAAATATGTTTCGTTTGACAATATTTCAGTCTGTTTGAAATCTTCTGTAAATTAGATTTTTTTTCCCAGACACAAAACTTTAAAGTGCCTGTGACATGCCTATCCTTCAAATACAAAAAGTCAAAGAAAGCATCTTTATACTAAAGAAAATTGGTTTTACTTGTTTTGTCACATAACTGGCCTATTTTCTTTTGAATTTGGCTCAGCTAAAGTGAAACAGGAAGTGACATCAAAGGGGAACTCATTAATAAAATTAACTCGCTGGTCTCTGTTTATTAAAACAAAATTATTTAAACTTTAACTCTTCATCTCTCTTTGATAGCGATTAAAAATTATCTAAAGAAATATCAGATTCTTCTAGTCTGGGTTGTTAGCTTTTGTAACAACGCTCTGTTTACATGCTGACATTCCACTTTGACATCACTTCCTGTTTCTTCACATGCAAATATCTCAACAACTGTTCATCTCTGTGGCACGCAATTTGTTTCCAATATTTTATCAATGTTATCTTTCCAAAAATGTATTCATGTTTATTACAAAAATTTGATGTCTCAGGCATTTTAAACTGCTTACTGGTCTTGATTTAAATTCAGTGACTCTAGATTTTCTTTTAGAAGTGCTGTGATGTGTTGGTCTAGCTATAATTTTAATTGGAACTTTTGGAGAAGACATCTTTGTTTTATTTTCTAGATTACGCCGTGTTTCCTATTGTTACACACAGGAAACTTATATCAGAACTAAACAACTCATAGAGACTGTGCCTGGAACTGATTACAACCTTTGAATGGACAAGAAATTGAAAATTAGACAATATTCTTTTAAACATTAATGGTGTGTACTGTACTTTTAAATAAATAAATGAAATGAAACAGAACCTAGAACTAGAGCAGAGCTGCTGCATTCCATCTTCATTTCATTAAACTTAATGACAACATGAGACAACTTTGTGTACTATTGGAGCTCTCACTCACACACACATAATACTTACACTCACACACACACACACACACACACACACACACACACAGTCACACAGTCCCAGTTCTTTCTGCTCTCAGCTGACCAGTAATTGAGTGTCCTGTAAACTGGCAGCGATGGGTAGAGCTCAGCCCCCAGCTGTGAGGAAAAAAGCGTCTGTTTCTCCTGCGCCTGTGCCAGACTCTGGTGGCGTGATAACCTTACTCTTTATCTCCTTCTGAGCACCACCTGTCTCTCATTACTGGACACGAGAGCTCAGTCTGCACGAGCTAATGTGAAAAATCAACACATAAAAGTCTGTCTGGCTTTGCTAAGGCCAAATGTCCGTCTCCTCATTTTGGTCAATTTGAACGATTCTCTGCAACAGGCAGCATAGGGGAAAAAGGTTTTTGTTCAAGGTTTTTGATTTTCAGGTTGTAATATGAATGAAATAGTTTTTACCAGGTACCTCAAAAGTGCAAAAATACACAACTGATTTCACAGTGTCAGTAGTTATTAAACAAAAACTAAGTCTAAATGGAAAAGCTGTACGGTAAAACTATGTCTGCCCTGCTGCCCTCGGGTATTTGACCCAGAAGCAGCAGGAGAGTTAAAAGGGAAAGTAGCAGAAAGGTGCTGCAAAATAAATGCTGCCCATCAATCTGGGAACTGTTGAAGGTCTTTTCTAAGTTGTTTGTAGTCTGGTATTTTGCTGTAAGAAACATTTTTCAAAAGTGGAACACATTTAAAGCAGTTATCAGTTATCCTAGGAGTGGACATCCCCAGGAAATCCAGTTTCCGACTGTGCAGTGTGCAAAGAAATAACTGCAAATAAATAGAGCTACACCTCGGACTCCACAGGTTTTAATTATCAGTGTCAAATAATAACGTTATTGACAGTGCAATTAGTAAAAAACTGAATAAGTATTTCTTGTTAAGAGTCAACAGAAGAAAGTCTTTTCTCTTGCTTAAAATATATTAATAATAAGAGAACAGTATTTAAGCTTAAAACTTGCATCCAAATGAGTCACAGGATTTCTGGAACAATGTGCTTTTGGCAGACCGAAGTAGAGAGATTTGGTAAAAACTAAGAACAATATTGCATCACAAACACTTAGTGACTGTGTCTCAGTTCAGGCTAGGGCTGCACCTAATGAATATTTTCATAGTAAATTAATCTGTCAATTTATTATTTAGATTAATTGATTAGTTGATTAGTCAACAATTATTTCTGTCACAACGTCCATCTACTGAAGCACCTCCTGTTCCGTCTCATCTCACCTGAACTTATTCACGTGTTTCTACCATTAATACATGTGATCATAAACAAATGAAGTTAAACACAAATTAAACTGCAAGTAGTCTTTTAAACAAACAGCTACATTTAAAACAGCAGCTTCTCCCCCAGCCTGAGGGGCTGTTAACCTGCCCTGCAAGGTGTAGACATAGCTTTGTAAGTCCAAAATAAACTAAATAATACCTTTAATTAAAATAACATTCAAGTGCATACAAGTAATAAAATAATCCATCCTGTTTGAAATATTTACAGAAATAATAAGTCAATAAATAAATCAATGTTATCAATTATTTTGAATAATCTGTGCAACACTAGGGGTTGCAGCCCCCCGTAGACTGCGGCCCACTTAGACCACACCCACTCTGAGTAAACTGCATAAAATAGCTATGAAACGAGGCAGTCTAGTCCTTGTATGATGTGTCTTTGCTTGTCCAAGCGCTGCCCCATTACCATGGTGTTGCATTTTATATCACGTGGTTCAGTTGGCACATTTCACACGACTTTTCACAGAAGGTGTAACTTCACAAAATTCAATATATTATTAAAAGAACGTTACACATAAATAAATAAAAATCATTAATAATTTTGGTTTTAGTTTGAGTATCAGTACTTGTAATTTCGTTTAATTAAACATCTCACTGAAGCAAAAAATTCATCAGCTAAGTTGCCAAACACACATTTAAAAATAAGTTCTTCGGTCTGATGAATTTCCAAACTCCACCGTTAAAACCCCCCAAAACAAAACAAAAAACCTCCTCCGTCTTTGTTTTTCTGTTTAGTTTGCTGAGGGCACAATGAATCCTGGGACAGCAAACATGTAGGACACTCGTATTTAGCCTATGTTTTTGGGGTTTTGTGAGCCGCATGAGTTGGTGCCTACAAACTGGGACAATACGGCAGTGACGTACAGATATGCCCTTACGTGGGCTGCAACCCCTTTCATTGAGACCCTGCCTGTAGCACCTGTAAAAGCAGAGCTGAACCCCACCTGCATACTTTAACATCAGAATTGTATTTTTTGCATTGAGGAGCCAGTATTGAACTCTGATACTCAAAGACTGACAGGAGCTGTCAACACCAAAAGCTGGGGTAAGAAAACAATCTGTCTGAGTCTAGAGCTGCTTTACCTGAATGAATTAAACAGAAAAAACGATGAAGATTAATATGCAAGTTTTTACATTTCTCCTTATCCACCCCCACATTAAGTTTGCTTACCTTTTTTTTCATTCATTCATTTCATTTATTCATTTCATTTAAAACAAAGCAAATTCAATATACAAAAAATACAAATGGCTAATTAAATAAA
>JAUBOC010000001.1:7984150-7998210 GCA_032275365.1 Anablepsoides cearensis
CACAATTTTATTCCTTGCACTGAAGTACATCGTTCCTTCAAACTAGTTCTGATTTTAGGTTTCACAAACACCTCTGTACCTTTTAAATTGTAGTAACTTTGTCTCTTAACAAAACCTTTTGATGATGGATCTGAAACCAAAGGTGTTTGTGTTGGTTTGGTTTTGTAATTTGTGGAGCAAATGAACCACTCACCAGCTGTTGAAATACGCTTAATGAATGGAAATACATTGACGGCCTGATCTCTGCATCCAGACGTTCTCCTCCCTGCTGGAAGGAGCAGCATATGTCTGTGGCTCTGGCACCGGATCAAAGCAGGAGAGCAGCCACCTCAGCTGGTGACAGCCTGATCTCCGCTGTCTGGGCCAGAAGTGCCCATTTATCATTGAAGTTTTTACACTTCTATTCTCTACAGTGGAGTTTTGGACTTAGGCTATAAGATTAAAGCTCAGTTTGCTGCACAAATTATATATATGACATACATCCTCTCGGGAGGTGGAAGGGAGTCCCTGTGGTTTCGTGCTGTCTGGGTTATTTTATACGTTTCAGGTGCAGATGAAAAACTGATAAATAATTCAATTTATGTCAAGCACAGCACCCGTTTTGAGCTGAATAATTGTTTTGCATCGATCTTGTAATTATCCATCTTGGTTTACCTTGACATTTAGCAGGTCAATAACTGTGTATTAACAGGGACATCGGGATAACACTGGATCAGAACAAACAGGACTGCATGTAATATATTGTGTTATAATCAGCTTATCTGGCTGAGGCCCAAGTGTGCAGAGACACAGCAGCCTGGTTCATGGAGAATTAATTTGATCACGGCAGGTTTGTGGGAGACTCTGTTGGCTCGAAGGGGAACAGATGTGATGGACCCCAGGACAAAAGGGGGCATGTTTTTTTCTTTTTTTATAAAACCTAAATGCAAAAGTTTGTGCTAAAAGAAAACCTCTTATTTAGCCCGGTCATTTTAATTCAGGCTTTCAATTTTATTTTCACAAATAACACTTTCAAATTTCATACATAAAATGAATAAATGTCACTATTTTAAATGCATATTTTTTTATTGTATTTAAAGGACCTTAAACCATGATGATAACTGACATAAATAACTAAAGCCCAGTTTATACCACACGGGTTTTGAGTGAAACCATAGTTTTTCACTGTGGTTCAGTCATCTCTGTACTCAACAACCAGAACATTTCCCTTTAATATCAAACATTTCTGAATCCTTAGAGCAGGGTTCTGTGCTTGGACCAAAACTGCTTATTTTATATGTAAATGTCAATATATCAAAAGTTATAAAATGCATTTTGTTTGCTGATGACACCACGTTTTTTTTTCTAGTGAAGATATTCAATTAATTTCATTCGAATAGCATATAAAGCATGTAAGACAATAAGAAATCTTATTTTTATTTTACAAAAAATTAGCTATAAGAATTATTAGTAGAAAGTTATATGGCCACCCAACAAACAAATAATTTCATCATTTGAAAATATATCAATAAGCCCATAAAAAACATTACCATCAAATATTCACTTAAAAATTGTTAAAAGAGAGTCACTGTAAACTTTTGTAAAACCTACAGTTCGAAATAGTCTGAAGGAGCACTGCTGTAATTCAGGGAATTATAGGTTTGTAGATTTGTCTTGATTAGTTATTATGAAAATTGCTAAAAATATATATGATTAAAAAGATGATTTTTGTTTTGTTTAATGAAATGAATAAATACATACATAAACAAATAAATTACCCTTTTAGCCTCCCTCCTTCTGTGTGCACTAGGTCAAAATTCAATAATTGTTAAGTGACAATATCATAGTTTGTCATTTCCTACCTGGCAACCCTGTCTGACATATAAACAGATCCATGTAAACGTGATTTTTTTTCTTGTTGATTTGCCACAGTAAACATTAAAAAACTCTGTTTCCAGAGATCATTCTTGTGTAAACCAAGCTTAAAGCATAGTTTTAGTTCTTGAGGACGAAAAAGCTCCCGAGGCTGAAATGTGCTGGACCATTCTGGTTGGAAATGCTGCTAAAGTGAGCTGCCCATCACTGTGCATGCATGCAGGCAGGCAGGCAGGCAGGCAGAGAGAGAGAGAGATGGAGGTCATGGCAGTACATGTTGAAGGAGCAACAGTAAATGGACAAATCCAACACTCTACAAGGCTGACCAGTTATGTAACCTAATAAGTCGAATCCATTTCGACTGCAGAGGAACTTACAAGATGAATTTTGAATGTAGTCATGAAAAAATAAAGCAATAGAAAATAATAAGATTGTCAGTGGCAAGTTTTGAGTCAGTAAAAATGTAGCTGGATAAGGACAAAAAGCAAAAAGCTCCAACAAAACACTTTATTTTAGATATATGAGTTCTACAATAGGATGTTTGCCTTTTATTTTTATTATATGTTTCAGGATAATTGTGAGGAAATTTCATAAATATGCCAACTTTTGCAGTGATTTCAGTAAAACATAAAAATACAACAGCTTACAGAGTCTCCCCTGAAATCAACCGAAACCTACTTCTACATCAAGGTTGTCACATTCATTTTCACTGAGGGCCACATGAAAACTATGGTGGCCCACAAAGAGCCAGTTGTAATGAACTTTGACGTTTCGTGTTTGACTTCGACTGAAAACATGAAACGTCATGTTCTTTGTCTCACCGCTTTTAAACACTAACTGACCTCTACGTGGTATTTCCTGCATAGACACAGTGCTTTAACATGTCCTCTTATAAACACTGAAAAAGTACCATGTGTACAATTAAATGTGAAATAAATAATGCAGAATTACTTTTAAAAGTAAAAGTAACAAGCGGTCTGTCGGCCGCAAGATAACAGCACCTGCAGCGCAGAGGAGCAGAGAAAGGAGGCAAACTTATTTCTGTCAGTACAGTGGGTTGGAAGATTGCTATTTAATTTAATTTTAGTGCTGGGCACGTTAACACTTTATTATCATGTTAATGCAGCAGACGGCGATAATGTTTTTAACATGCGTTAACGCAATTATTTATATTGTTATATTTCTCTGTCAGATCTCTGTTCACTCGGCAGTTAACACACACAGACACACACAAACTCAGTGGTTATGGCGCTGAGGTGGGATCTAGATCACTATTGGATTTACATGGCCTCCATTGCATGTCTCAACCAAGGAGAGCCTTTGTTTTCGAGCCGTTGTTGGCAACTCACAGAGCTGCAGCCGGGGTAAAAACATGGCGGAAGTCACCAAATTCATCAGGGCATTTTTTATTTTAAAACTTTTCTCAATGAATGGCGGGCTGACAAGAAGTAAAGTTATCTGTAAGCACCGCTACGATAAACCGTCTCACCACCAGAGCAGTTCAAGCCTGAAATATTGCTTCAGTTTAAAACCAGCATAAACAAACAGAGGGACGTTCTGGAGATGAGAATAAACAGGTGTTGGATTAAAAAAAAAGGAAAAGTAAGACCGGCTTGCTTTGCTTTACTTGTTTAGTTTTTTAAAAATGCATTGCCTCTTTGTATATGAAAATAACTTAAAAAATTCTCTAAACATCTTGGAGTTATAGTAAAATTTTGTGCATAATAATAAGATTAATCAAAAAATTTCTTTTTTTTTGTCATTCCAAATGAGATATTGAGGACTTGACTTGTCAGCAAGAAACAAGAGGGGAAAAAAAGTACCAAAAAAAAGTACAAAAATGCACAATGTGTCACAAATGGAGTGTATTGCAACATACAAACATACACATTCAGCCATAGTAAAATAGTTTCTATAAAAAATAACTATTGCGATTAATCGCAAAAATATCTTGTGATAAAAAATTTTAGTCTATGCCCAGCACTATTTATTTATTTATTTATTTATTTATTTATTTATTTATTTATTTACTTCTTTGTTTATTTGTTTATTTTTTTTAAGTCCTACTTGCTCTGAGATGTAAATCAAACTTGAAGCTGAGTCTGAGTCTGATAAAATCCGTCTCACTGGTGGGGCGGACAGGTCCAGGGAGAAGCCGTGTTTTACGTGTGTTCTGCGACCAAGTGGAGCAAAACGTCTGTTTTCTGTTCACATTAAAATGTAACATTTTTATAGTAAGCTGCCCTCTGTGGAGTCTTTTCTCAGACAACAATAAATTAAAAGACCCATATATAAATCTGCCTTTTGTTATAAGCGGTTTGCTGCTGTGTCGGGAAGGAGGAAGGTTACCATGTGAACTGAAAACTGTCTGCAGAAACGTTGCCAGCAGATCCAGCTGGGCATGAGTAAGCCTCCGTGTCTGAGTGGGCAACGACGTCGGGCTTCGAACGCTCGCTTTTCGGTCGCAGCAGCAATCAGCCGACGTTCTCGGAGGCCATTTGCTCAACGAAATGATTCCAGCTAAACATAAATATATAAAACTGTTCTATTTGCTACAATAATGCTTTCTTCGTGTCACGTGGAAGCAGGGAATTCAAAGTGGTCAATGAATAAATATCTCAGTGCCATGTCTATTTTTACTCCATAGGAGGTTGTTGTGGATGCATGAGTCATTGTTTGGTTTCCATTAAGGCTCGCATCTCGTCTGACATCTTTGTGTTTCATGCAGTGAGATTATCAGGTTTACAGTCTTCCCCCTGGAGCCTCTGCTTCACAATAAGCCAGTTATTTCAAATTAGCTGTGTGCGCCCGCTACCTTACAGTTTACTATGGATCCTGGCTTATCCCTCTTTTGCTCTACTCGGATCACTCTCTTCTCATCAATCATTTCACTACAGAGCTCTGCTGCAGAGTCCTCCCTTTTCTTCTTTCAGTCTTTATCATTTTTACTCCCTGGTTCGCGGACGTTATTTCACTTTCATTTATTTCCTTCCTTTTTGCCGCGTGATCTAACTGGAGCATGATGAGAAAGAAGAGAAGAAAGCAGAAAGCAGAGTAGGGTGGTCCTTGTGCCCCTGCTGCACAGTGTTTGTTTAGGTATTTCACCAGGATGCTGCAGATTTCAGAAGCTTTGTGTTCATTTTGTTTTTCCTCTTCACCCACATTCCTTTCATATTGCTTTGCATACGTCTCCTATTCTATTTGACTTTACAAGCCTCTCTCTTGTTTATCCATTCAGTCCTAATCATTTTTTTTCTTCTCATCCCACATTTCCTCCTCCTATATATTTGTATTTGTAGCTTTTCTCATCTGAGAGTTGCTTTATTCCCTGTAAATAAGCGAACAGCCCTCCAGCCTGCATTTCTCTGGGCCTAATTACACATCCGCTCACACTCAAACCGGTCGACCCCTCGCAGTCAGCAGAGAGCAAGCATCTGTGTCTGCGCACACAGCACAGACCTAAGCTGCAGCGGTTATGTAACTTACTCCTGCCATTTCTAATGATTTGAAATCACAAGTGCTTACAGGGCTGGACTAGATTACTGCATGTCTGAGCCAACAGACTGGGCAGCGAAGTCATCCGGCAGGTGGAACTGTTGCTTGGGTGTTTCCAAGCATAAGCAAAATTTCCATTAGGGTCAGACATTTTATATTTTGGTATTTTCTTCTTGCCTTGTTGTATTCGCTGGAGATAATAAATTGTTGTACGAAGGTAAGAAACGAGCATCTCTGGGGATGCCACTTGTTTTTTCGAGGGAAAAAGCCTCAATATGTTCTACATTTGGAGGAAGCGCGCTGCGTGTCATCACTTTTGATACAGCAAGTCATCGTTGGGTGGTGACATTCTGTTTGCCTGCAGTTTTCATAAAGTATAAATAAGAATTCAGCTTCAAAGAGTCTGCATGAAAACCATTTTGATCATAAATCAGACTGAGGCTGTTTAAATATAAAATCTGCCCTGTTTGCTCAAAGCGGCTCCGCGGTTCAAAAAAAAAACACAAAATGTCTCATTTATAGGCCTGGATTAATATTGTATCCATCATTACCCATCACACTTTTTTCAGTACAATAAGGACTGAAGGAGAGTGAGAGCGTAATGAGGTTACCAGCGCTCATTAGAGATTATACACTCAGCTTTCCCGAAAGATCAGAGGACTGATCGCTGTGAGGAGGACGGGGAAAGCCTCTTGTGTCAATTAGTCGCTGCAGAAATAATAGTGAGGCTTGTGAAATTCATCTGGTGGAGGTGCTGAGTTGCAGTAACGCACAGCGGAGTCAGCTGCAGCGGATATAATTAAAGTAGACCGTACACACCCCCCGCTGGTGTTGTGTCGTGCTGGTGGTGCTGAAGACCAAGACACCTGTGTTCAGGCCTTCCAGCCTCAGCTGTATTTAATCATGCTGGCCGGGCTCCGCTCTGAATCCTACCAGAAGCATATTGCAATGGCCGCAGCATACGCCGCTAATCTTGACTTAATCTTGTTTAAAAACCTCCTATTTGGTGGGAATGTTTTCAAACATTTTGTTCATTTTCAACACAAATACAGCAATGACTGAAGTCTATGTTCCAATTTATTAGACTTTGTGAAAAAATTATCTAACACATATTGGGGGGGGTAATAAAAGTTTTTTTTTATTGGGGCAACAAATACAAATGAAAAAACACGGAAAAAACAGTAACAGAAAAGTAGGTAAAGCAACAAGGTGGAGCATGCTACAAAACTGTAGAGTTTTACATTATAATTAATAAAACATGCTGTAATCGGACACCATATTGGTATAAACCATTTGTAGTCATTTAACACTCCTGCCTCTCTCACTCTGTCTCTCTGTTTCCTTGTGCATGTTTTTGTATTGGTGTGTGGACATATTTTGACATTATACTGTGCTTATGAGGAGATTTTGTCATTATTTTTTTAATTTTAATTTTATTTTTTGTCTTTTTTTTTTGTCATGTGGACATTTACCTGCTGGTCCACACAATGGGGGTAAAAATGTGGGTTAGGTGTAGGTCTAAGGGTCAGAGATGAGTGTGTGTGTGCCCATATTTTTGTTACTTGATGGGGATTTTTAAGGAAAATGCAGCCTCGTGGGGACCAAAGCCCAGTCCCCACAACTTCAGAGGCTGATTTTGGGTGCGGGGGTTAGGTTTAGGACCAAGATGTGAATTAATTTTATGCTAGATTTAGGGTCATGTATGTACCGGAGGGGTTAACTTTAAAGTAAGGGGTCAGGCTTAAGCTATAGAAATGTCAATGAATCGAAGTCCCCACAAGAATAGGGAAACATAGCATGTTTGTGTGTGGGTGTGTGTGTGTTTCCAAGATTATGTAAGGTGGATAATTTAAACATGTTTGTCAACTGATCACCAGATCAAATTTGACTTTGTAAATAGTTCACATGGTCATTGTATTGCAACTTATTTATTTATGAAAAGCAGAGGTACCCATTCAGAGGATTAAAGGTACAAATACCACACTCAGGTTTTATTACATAGGCTCCAGTATTATTAGACACTGACGTACGTCAGCACTGATGGCAATAAACGAGGTACACTGACAATATGTTTATTGTCTTAACTAAGATATATTGTGTTGAACTGAATGAAAATGACTAATATTGTAGAATGTTGAGACTATTTGCTCATGCATTTGTTCACAAATTGGTGAACCTCGCCTCATCCTTTCCTGTGACTGACTGAGCCTCCCTTTATACTCAATCTTGACACCTGTTTCCAATTAAGCTACTCACCTGTGGAATGCTTCAAACAGGTGTTTTTGAGCATTCCTTAACTTTCCCAGTCTTTTCTTGTCCCTCTCCCAGCTTTTATGAAACATGTTGCAGGCATCAAATTCAAAATGAGTGAATATCTGCAAATAAAACAACATTAAATTCTGTTTATTGTGCATGAGTGTACTTCTCTGAGCGAGGACAATTCATTAATTATCTGTTTGAATATTATATGTCTTGTCTTTGGTGTATTCAATTGAATATAGGTTGAAAAGGATTTACAAATTATTGTTTTCGTTTATATTTTACACAATGTCCCGACCTCAGTGGGATTGGGGTTGTAGCTGGAAAGCTCTTTAAAAATCATCACATCCTGCCAAAACCTGATATATTTAAGAGTTTCTTCAGGTATTTGCGTCAAAGTAAGGCAGATGAAATGAAAATACTTGTGTGTTTGAAGAAAGACTGTTGTACGACTCCTCCTCGGGTGTCACACCTGCTGTGTAGTTCTATTATTTTCTCAGCAGTGATTCCTGCTGTTTAAGATGAGAACTGGAGCAGAGCTGATAAAAACAAAATGACAACAAACACTCTGAAAGAAAATAGCTAATTTGTGTGTGCGTTGTTCAGATCTGCTAAATGGCGTGCCACCATGTGTAATTTATAGTTCCCTTGTTTTTTTTTTTTTTTGCCACAGCTGAGACTTTTTACTGTTTTGCATTCTAACAGTAAGATTGTTTGTTTACAGAACATATGAATGAGGTTATATTTTTCCTATTTCTAAGCAGTTGTAAAGACCTTTTTATGAGAGTTTAACTAAGGGTTTAGTTAGTATAATTTGTGTTTTTTATTTATTGGCAAAGATTGTTGTGGTGTAATATACTGAATTTTGTAAATTGAGAATCAACCCTTGAATTAAATTAAAACATTTTGGTTATTAATGGGCTGAATTATATTGTGATGTATCAGATTTTGCTGAATGTGTCAGATTGTTGGCAGCATGTTGGGATATTTTCAATTAAAGAAATCAAAATTACAGAAAGCAGAACAAAAACTGACAAAAAAACAATCCTCAAGCCCATAAAGCACAAGTAATAATCTATTGACCCTAACATATTAAAAGTACAGAAATAAAGATTATTTTGGGTGCGCCTCTGCTATGCGTGCATTTGCATTAGTGCCACTGAGGCACAAACGCTGGACACAGCCTAAGGGGATGGTCTTTCTCATCTATCTTCATCTGCTGAGCAGTAAACGCCTCTTCACTTATACAAGAACTCATTACTCACAATGGCAGCCATTTGAATCTTTTATCAGAGCGATTTTTAATTGAACATTGGCAAATGTGCTCCCAACAAATGGGCCTCAGCAAGCCTGCAAGTGCTGTGTTTGTATATTTGTATGTGTGAGCGAAGATGAGTGGCTTTCTGTCTGCGTGTGTGTGTTTGTGTGTGTGTGTGTGTCTGAAAGATTCATCAGCTCTGTAACCAACTGGTTCTGAAAACTGTACGTATTAGAAACCAGCCCACATGGGAGAGCAAGCTGTCTGTGGAGGCTTGGTATGATTCACTCACAAGGCTTTAGGAGACAAAATGTTAACATTCTGTTTGTTGTGCACAAGTATACTTCTCTGGGAGTGGCCAACACTTTGTTCTCCCTCAGCAGTTTTTACATTCATTCAAGTTTACACTTCTTGTTTATGATGGGAAACGAGCTGCAGAGCTTAGAAATATCAAACATCTGAAAAAATAAAGTCACTCCAGATGAGCTGCTGTTTTGTCTTTCATTTGAAACATCTGCTGAGTTTCTCTTATTTTTTTCAGTATAAAATACTGCAAACACATTATTTTTATAAAACCACTCCTTATTATTAGAGCCCCTATTACTATTTTTCCTGTATCTTTTCATTTCCATCTCAGTTTTAGAGTAAGGGGTCAGGGTTAGGCTATAAGTTTCACCTTTTGTAGATTCAGAGAAAAAACATAAAACATTAAATTTGCAGCTCTATTGGAGATCATGCATCACACAGTGAAAACTTAGACCCCCAAAACATGAGCACACAGCTGTGAAATTTTAACAAACTCCATCTCTCTTTGGAAATCAGTATTTTTCAAAGTACAAAGATAAAAAGTTTAAATGAGTGATTGAAGTTGTATATTCATTTCTTTAATGGCTTTTAAGATTTTACCACAAAGTGTTAAAGAATGATGACATCACACACACTGACCTTTGAGCTGTTTTAACTTTACAGTGTCTTAAAAATCACTTTTATTCCCACAAATTTAAACATTTTATTATAGTTTATACATCAAAATGCAGGTATTTTAGTCTTGCCTTTCACTTTAGGTTTTCTTTCAAATCCCCTCGAGAGCAGAGTGTGTACACATTTCATTTCTCATTAGCTATGTTTCCATCAAAGTTTTTTATGCACATTTTCAATATGGCATTAGAAAAATTGGATGGAAATGGCAAAATTTGAAAAAAAAAAAAAACACTTTCTCAATTTTGCAAAAACATGTTTTTCCGCTCGCTTGAGGTGGTTTTTGGATTTTCTGAAAGAGTTAATGCGCAAAAGGGGAGATGGAAACACATTTGCAGAATAAATGCTGACGTTGCGAACATTTACCTCACATGATTGATCAGCTGTTTCTGTCTTCCCGGACACTCCCATAAGAAGTTCATGTTTTCATATGGCTATTCTCGTTTTATGTGGGCTCAGATTTTTCTTTACAAAAATTAAAGAGTTTTTATAAAACTGTAGACATATAAAAACTGACGTCACGACCAGACGCTTCTGTCAGAAATGTTTTCTATATGACTTTTATCTTCTCTAAGACTTATTTTATAGTCTGCATTTCTGTCTGCCTAACTTACCGAAAGTCCTGCCAGGGAGTGACAGACACAGATCTGTGGCTTCCTGTGATCCTGAGCCGCTTCAACAAAACATCAGTATTTTGTCAGCTTAGATTTCTGCTGAAGTCAGTCCCTAATTACAACTGAGCTCTGATGCATGTTAGTATTTTAAGCACATTTCTTCCAAAATGTTCTAGCTTTGTCCTAAAACCCTCAGTTCCCTTAGCTTTAATATGATTGTTTACACTTAAAAAGACAATGACATGAGTGCACACATGGAGTAGTTAATCTGGAGTTAAGTTTCCACAAACAGGGTCAAAGTTTGATCATCACTGAGCCGACATGCTGCAGGGCCGTCACTAAATTTAAAGGATGTCTTATTCTGCACATCCTGTTCTCTGACCCTGCTGCAGACTGTTTTAATAAATACTGTCTGCACGTGCAAATCACAAGGCCAGCAGATGTATTAGATAAAACACATCTTCCGTTTGAATGATTTTTAATATTCTGCATTCAAAGTCAACTCAAGCTGTGAGCGCTGCATTCCTGCACACAGCTTGTGTTGTGTGCTGTGGGCTTCTGGTGGCTCCAGTGGTGCTTATTTTAGTGCTGCTCCGGGACATGTGGCACTGTGCTGCCCGTGTGTGTGTGTGTGTGCGTGCACCGGTCGCACACACCGTCAGATAAAATCCTGTTTAATTCTATACAATAATCTTGGAATATCCAACCGCCATTTTCCTCTCAGTCCATACCAAACATTTCCCTGAAACTGATGTAAAGCTCGGTCTGCTGAGAAACCGAGGTTCTGATCAGTGATTTAACACCATCATGAAACCTCCACTGTAAGAGCTGCGCTAAATGTACATGTAAGCAACATTTGTGTTGAAATTAAGATAAACTTCTCTGCACACTGCATGCAAACTTACTACAACTAGCCGCCTGTGTACTAAAGCATGGCCACTACAAACCTCCATCAGGACTGAACACACGGGGAGTTTAATGGGGATCTCCCATCTCTTGTCTTCCACTATTAGAAAGCTGAGGGAGGTTGTTGTCTGAATGGCACCGACAGACTGAGGAAGTCATCCTCTGCAGGGATTGTGGCAGACTTTAGTCATGTTCTGGCTCTAATTGCACATTGTGGAGAAAGCTAAGCTTCTTTTCTGAATTCAGCTGTCGTCTCAGCTAAATGACTGCTCAGTGAAAGCAAACAGTAAAGACCCACAGATGAATGAAACCTCCAATACAAACGGTCAGAGAATGTTTTCTATATGTACAAGCAAGTTTGCATTTTAATTATATTGATTATTGATTTATGTTTAGGTTGTAAACAGGCTTGAGCTTAAATAAATGGACTTTGTCAGTTATTTAGACTTTATGGTTATTGTTATTTTGTCACATTGATGTCACAGTTTTATTTATCGCAAGAAGATCATCTGATACTGGCAGCATGGTTCAGTGCTGTTTATAATTTATTTTAATTTTTTTGAAAATCTATTATTTGAGCTTCTCCTTCTGTAAAAACCTAGTGAGAAAATTGATGTTGAAAGCAAATAAATAAAAAAATAACCAAAACCACATAACTATGTTTGCCAGTGAAATGGTTTAAAATAGATTTTTTTTAAAAGGGCTGAAACATTAAATATTTCTTCAGACTTTGTCAGAACTGTTTTTGGTGTTCCTCAAACCACAAATGATCAAAACAAGAAATAATTTGTGATTTTTGATGCAATGATTGATCATTTTTGTGTTTTTCAAAGAGAGTGAAAAGCAACTTTTCAACCAAAAGTCAGAGTTACAATTCTGAAATAAATTAAGAATTATAAGTTGGTAAAGTTATAAAAACTATAAATATATGTTAGTTTTCCTGGCTTGTTAGCATTTACTTGGCTATGTGTTTGCACAAATAAAACCTCACACCAACAGGCCAGAAAGACTAACATCTTGGATATAAACTTTGTCAGATTAAACTCTATAAAGCATTTTATATTAGCGGTGGGATAAATGGTTTTGTGTGTCATACTTTTTTTATATTATTATTTTACTTGTGAAAACTTGCTAAACAGACATTTGAATGATATTTTTATTGTTTATATGAAAGTACATCTTATATACTCACCATTTGGACTAATTAGCTTGAAGCTCTTTTCTGCTGACATATGTATTTTGTGATATATTTGAGATAATCTCCCTTTTGGTTTATGCAAACCTACACATAATAAAATCACACTCCTAAATACATGAATGCTTTCCTTATTTCCGCCCAGTTTCCATGATCTCTCAGGAACAGTGCTTTCCTCACAACCCACAGCAGCGGTCCTTAGCTTTTTATTTTTTATTTTTTTCGCCCCCTCTCCCCAGGAGACTGAGATCAGCACCAGAAGGAAGGAGTGTGAAGCACTCGAGGCAGAGGTGAAGAAAAAGAATCAAACATGTCAGACTTTGGTAAGTGCTCCAAAAATATCCCCTGACCACTGAATGAAAGGATGAAGCCTAAAATTGATTTCTACCTGAAAGCATTGCTCCCGCTATCATCGCACCCATCAGTCCCTCCAGAAAATGTGTTGCAGTGATAGCTGGGTTCTCATAGTGAAAACATAATTACAGAAAAATCACAACTGAATGTGGGGAAACACATTGGAGAATGAGAAATATACTATGCAGTTATAATAACTAGTTGAGTGTCTGGAAAAGCAAACACCCTTCCATTGTCACGTTGTTGGTTTTGTTTGTGGACACAAGAACTCGAGGTGTTCTGTACAACTCTGCCTTTAAAAATCCAACGATACACGACAATATGTGTGTTTGATCACCCATGGAAAAGGTCAAAGTTACACGACGCCGCTCGTACGTTTTCACTTGTGAAATCTTGAAGGACGTTTTCTCACAGTGCCCCAGAAATGTCATTCTGCCAGCTGGAGTGGCCTTTACTTTAACAAACGGTACAAAGGAGGGGGAAAAAAACATGAAACAGTGGAACGGCACAAGAAAGAAAAATGGATTTTGTCTTGGAGTTTTGGTAATTTTATTTTATTTCAGCTTGTTTGGGTCAGCAGCAATAAGCGTTTGGGCTGCCATTTCTCACCCCAGTTTTAGGAGGTCAACTGGCTGGGTGATAATTGTTCATGTGGGGAAAAAAATCCAAAATAAATGGGTAATATCTCAGAATATGTTATTTTTCTTCTTGCAGTCCCTCATGCAAGACAAATGACAATATCAGACCGTATTGTCTTAAACAAGTCTTCATCTAGTTTTCTTCCCTCTGCTTCTCAGTCTTCTTTGTCTGCTGAGAGTTTTACACCAATTTGTGAATGAGGGTATTATTATTGCACATGTGTTATTGCACACTGTCTCATTGGTCACATAATCCTGGCCTACCGCCTGGCTGATCACCAAGGAGTCTGTTGGATTCTTGCAGACAAGTAAAGATGACATCACACAGGCCTCGTGGTTGAGCAGACTGTCAAACACAAATGGCACTTGAGTCTGAAAGTGAACAAGATCTTAAAGTGCCTGTGACATGCCTATCCTTCAAACACAAAAAGACAAAGAAAACATCTTTATACTTAAGAAAATTGGCATAGTACACATGATTTTACCCATTTTGTCACATAACTGGCCTA
>JAUBOC010000001.1:8001282-8014699 GCA_032275365.1 Anablepsoides cearensis
ATTTCAAATTATGTACATTCAGATTCAATCTGAATAATTCAAATTCAGTTCCTGATGGCACAAGATTTATCCCATAAGACTTGTCCATCCAGCCTTACCAGAGTCTGACCCAGAGCCAGAGGAGAATGAAGACCATTAAATTGTAGTTGGTAAGTCCAGACCTTATTTTGAAGTTCTGTAGAAAATAATTTGACGTAAAAGTTCAGAAAATGTTATTGAAGACAGAGAAAACTGAACAAGAAAAAAGAAAAAGACACAAACAGAATAAAGACAGCACAGGGAGAGACTAAATTCATATTTTCTGCACTCCAAGTCCACAACAAAATGCATTTAATAGCTAAATAAGTGGATTTTGCATGGTATGTCCAGCTTAAGGTAGTTGTAGAAAGAATCATTGAAAAAAGGAATGGGGCAAAATACCTCCACAATAAGAGTCTGATAGTCATGCAGAAAACATTAAAACAGATTTTTTAAAACAGATTTTTAACAGCTTAAAACAGATTTTTAACAGCTTTTCCATTTAAGCTGTTTTTATTTCATTATAATGCTGGAAAATCTGTTGTGTTTTTTGTCACCTGACGTTAGATTTAAACAACTTTAGAACCTGGTAAAGGCCAAATCTTTTTTATTACATCTTGATATGTAAAATCTTAGAATATAAAAAACAGGTGGATGATCGTGTTTGAAAGAGAAGCAGCTCAGACAGTTAAATGTCTTTTAGTGACATATTACTCATCACTCTGGTCTGAAAATGTTCTTTAAACTAACTACGTAACCACTTAGTGGTATTAATAGTGAAAGGTCATCAGTGGGAAAATAAAGCAGATGAGTGTTCCTCTGCTTACCACTTTGACGCAAATAGTTTTGGTCGAAGACAAGAAATCCAAACAAATCCAGAACACGACAGCTGGCTGTCATCCTTACTGGCAGGAAATGGAGCTAACACCCACCCTGGACTGTCTGCTGAACAGAAAGTAAGTGGGTGAAATGTTTGCATTGCTCATGAGTTAAATGACAGGGTTGATTCATCTGTCAGGCTCTTCAAATTTAAACACACTGCTGTGTCAGAGCGGACTGACTCATACAATGATGGACAAAATGCACATTGAGAGAAGGAGCAGCCTGCAACTCAGATATTTTACCCCTTATTGTGTCAGGTTGTTTTTATGTTTTTTTTTTATTCCAGTGGGGTATCATTCATGAAACTGCTGTCCAATCTAAAAAACAAAAAAACAAAGATGCAGTCTGATTTTTCTTTGTTGTAGCAGTAATTTGTCAGCTCAGCGGATTCTCCGTTTTGTTTTATTTAAACTCACCATTCTCTGGGTGCACAATTGATATGAACATTAGCGCTGGTGTTCAAGCAAATCTGGCCTCAGCAGAAAATCCTCGGTTTTCCGCTGAATAATGCTGAAGGCAGCTCGATGTAGGCCACAGCGTTTGAATTTGTTTCGTCGCCGGGCTTCACTAGCGCTCTCTCTCTCGCTCTCTCTCGGCACCGACGTGTCTTTGCCAGGAGATTACGACTTTACACTGATCTGTTTACAGCGTTAACGCGACGACAATACAGGACAGAGACGCGGCTGATTGTGCTCGAGACACTTTTGTCTGCATCGATACGTGTGTGCGCTGTCACGTCCGAAACCTGGAGGAAAAAAGGATTCAAAACGGGAAGAACAATCATGAATGAATGAGTAAAACAAAAACAAGATTTTTGTTCTTCCTCTTTCCTTCGGTTTCACTCACTTTTTGTCCTTCAGAACGAACACCTGGAGGGGTTAGCCAACTCCTATCTGCTCCGAGTTGAAGGATCAATGAATATTAATGGGAATGCCAATGAAAATATAAAGCTTGTACCGGAAGTGATAAAATTGACAGGACGCAACGGATGCAGGTTTTAAGAGTGTTTTACTGTTGCAGAAAGAAGCAGGGAAAAAGCAGCTGAACTCAGATGTGACTTTGGTGCTGTCTTCAGGCTGTTGTTTACTTGCTGCTGTTTGTCCTTGACAGTGTTTCTCCTCCACAATGTGCCTCTGTGTGCTTCCTGCATCAGTTAGTGCCGATCAGAACTCATCATTAGTTATGGTGTGCAGCTGTGGTCACATAAGAAGCATTAACATTTTAACTAAAGAGAATATTTTAAGCTTATACGCTTTAATAAATAATGTGTACAACTCTGTGGTAGGCTTTACTAAATAAGTGTAACAGACACATTTAGCATAATTGAGAACTTTCGGAACATCGGTGCCATCTAAATGTTTCCTTTTCCATGTACACGTGTGCTTTTGCTTGCATGTTTTTCTGCTTTATGTTTACTTTGAACTGTAAGTCGACTCTGAAACGTCCTTCATAAGTAAAACATAAAGGCAGGGAGAGCAGACTCCCCATCACGGGCCATTAAGAGGCAGCGTTTTACTGTAAATGTATCATGCATGAGACTGTGGGATCCTTTGCTCCCGAGGAGAGCGACCCCCGCTGCTGGACCGCACGGAGAACGCTGCGAGTCGTTTCCACCACACGCCTCGCAACTGTTGACCGAATGGAGACAAGTTCTCCCTCTTCTGCCGCGGAGAGATTTATCCTTTTTATTGTGCGTGCCGTGCTTTTATTTGATTGATCCTCAAACAGGAAGCAGTGAAGGCCATGTTCAAGACTAACATGTGGGCTCTTCTTCCTCTGTTTTACTGCTTCAGTGTCTTTAATGGCAGCTTGTTTTAGTGATGCCGTCCGGAGCGCAGCAGAGAACCTGGAGCAGTCTCCTCAGATGAATAATGCATGGGCTGTTGCTGACAACACGCTGGCTTTGAGTGCAGCGCTCTTGTCTAATCATGGTGACTTTTTGGGCTCTAAACACTGTTTTCTTTCTGACTCTTTTTTTTTTTTTTTTTTGCCCAGGAGAATGAGCTTCAAGGTTTCCTTCAGGAGAACAAGCACTTGAATCTTCAGTGGTTGAACAGCAGCCACAGAGCATCCGAGTATGAAAAGGTAAGAGGTGAGGAGGGTTTGAAGCTTAAATATAGCTTCACAGAGTTGTTGACTTGGCTCCGTTTTTCTTCTTCATAGATCACGGCCTCGCTGGCTTCACTTTGATGCAGTGTTGTTTTCTGGGTCACACGGCTTAGCCATGTTAGTGAAAGAAACTAGCATCTAAAAAAAAATCAAAAATCACCTACATCTTTCTGATTTGTGGCGTGGAGTCAAAACCGATTAACCAACAACAAGCCTCAGGTCTTTTTTTAAATTGAGAGGCGATTTCCTGACATGGCCTTTGGGCAGCTACTTGCTGTTGGGGTTAAACGAGGTTTTATCAGGACATGAGTCACTCAAACTGACTGGTTTATAATCAGCACTCTGCACCAGATCTAAGCCTTCACAAATTTAAACGCAGATCTCCCTACTCATCATAGATTATCCCCCCGAACTCAGAATCCAGTTTTGCTTGATCTGTCTGCTTTAGCTTTGACAGTTGATTTTATGTCTGCGGGTAGGTTTCAGGACTCCCTGCGTTTTGATTTGCTGGTGTTGTTCGAATCACCATCCTTGAGGAATCATTAGTCACTCAGTGCTGCTCTGATGAACGGGCTTTAGCTCGACTACAGCTGCAGGAACAAGCAAACACACCGGCGATTAGGGGCCTTTTTAAAGTGCTGATGGAAAATACTGCCCCCATTCAGGGTAGTGCAAGCAGACCTATCAACAATGTCACGTTCTGCAGATATCGCAGTGACGGAAAAATAAATTTCGCTTGAAGAAATCAGAGTCAAGTGTTTTATGGCTTCTTTCAGTTTAAGCACGGTGTTTGTTTGACAGTGAGGCATGAATAATTGATTCATGTTTTGGTTCACAGCAGTGGAAGTGAGTGAATTATATTACTGTTGCATTGTAATAATAATAATAATAAAAAGGAAATATTTCACCAATAAAACACCTCTTCCTGTACCTGACCTGTGACAGTTTGTTGTCACATCGTTTGTAATGCTTACCATAAAAATAAACCCCAACCAATCAACAGTGGAAGACTTTATTAATGAGAAACTGCATTAGTACCTCAACAGCTAACAGTTTTAGGTTAAATTTACTACATTTCCGTATTAAAACTGGTGATTGTTTTGTTCTGAAACAATAATGAGAATAAATGATGTTTAGAAGTCCCCGACGATTTGTCCACAGTTATATGCATGCCAGCATAACTGACTCTGTTTCTGCGTAAGTGTGTGTCGAGATGAAACATTAAATGTCAGTTGTCATCACTCAGGTGGAACGGTCTTGCGAGACAAATTCAGTTCAATTTGTTTTGTTTATACAGGGCAATGCACAACAAGTCACTTCAGGGCACTACAGGACGAGGTAATTCAGTTACAAATAGTCAATTCATCCCAGTTATAATGTGATACGGTCAGGATCAGAATGTTACAAATTGCCAATGAGGGAAAAAGCAGATTGTGTCGAAACCCTTTATTGCTTTTTAAAGCAGGCAGGTTAGACAAACTGCCCCCTTTATATCAGACAGGTTTTAACTCTTAAAACACATCTGTACTCACTGACTTTAAGACAGCATTAGAGTTTACATTTTTGCTCCATTTTAGTAGTTATATTTTCTATATATTTTATGTTTTTGTATTTTTACTTGTTTTTTGGTCTATGTTTGATATTATACTGCATTTTGATTTGTATGCAGCACTTTAGCAGTTTTTAAATGTGCCATGTAGATGCATTTGATTTGTTTTTGTGGGATGAAATGGATGAACTACAAAAATGGCAGCCATTGTAGTCCTGTGGTTTAAAACAGCGCTATAGAATCTAGATAATGGGTACATTTCTGTTGTTTTGTTTGCTAACACCATCTCTGACCTCTGGGCTGAGACTTAAAAACCACCACATCAACAAAACAAAAAAGATCCATGTTTGTGTGACTTACAGATGTCACCTTCTGTTTTTGTGAATCAAAGCATGATGAACCTAATAATACAGCGCAGTTGTCTCTAACAAGAACATTCTCCTTGCTGTGAACTAAAGAATCTTTGCAAGGGAAAATTAGTAATTGTGGTAAACTGATGAACACAGGCCACAGCTGTTAAGTGATTTTTTTTTTTTTTTTTTTTTTTGGTCCACAGTTTGTTCTGTTGTTCCATCAGGAACAAAATGAGTCAAGCAAGACAGATTTTAATATCCTACAGAGTACTGGGTGGGCAGTGTTGCATCAGAAAGTTTCTGTGCATGGTGCAAACACGAGGGGAAAAAAGGCAGACTAACGTGCAAACACAAGAGGTTTCAATTTTTTCTTGAAAGACTGATTTACAAATTTGTCGCGAGGAAGGAAAGTCGATTCAGAAGCTGTTAGGCGCTCAGTGTTTCATACTGAGAAACGTTCAAAAGCTTTGTTTATTTACTCCCCGGGGGATCTTTCATCTCTCTGTGTGGAAGAACTTGGGCAGCAAATCTGAAATATGTTATTTCCCAAACAAAACGTGTGTCATATAGAAAAAGAAGCGCAGTAAAATGTGCACCAGGTCTGTGCCCTGAACGGTTCGTCCTGCCTACATTCTCCTCACTGTCAGACACTGAACCTGTCTAACTGTTCTGAACTGTGGTGGCACAGTATTATCGTTTAAGGTGGGAGGAAAAGATGGGTATTTCGGGAAACCTCAAAGTGTGACCTAAAAAAATGAAATACCTTTTTTTTATAATTGGGCTGTTCTTTGACTTTCTGCACAGGTGAAGTCAGAGTATGCTCAGCTTAAAGAGGCCCTTGGTGTTGTGACGCAGGAGAGAGATTTAGCCCTTTGGGAGAGGAACCAGCTCCAAGTCAAACTGGAGAACTTAGAGCAGGTGCTCAAGGTAGGAAAACCAGATCCAAGTGTTTCCACTGTCCCTACTGTCTGCATCTCCAGTTCTAGTAGCCCATTTGTCCCAGGAGTCTTACTCAGGTATTTTTTTTTTGTGTGGAGCCTAACCCTTTACCAGTTCTCTCCCCTCTCCTACCTGTGCTACACTGCCTCCTTCTGGTTCTGTACCGCTGAACTGTCTAATGTCCTCGACATGTCTGTTGCCTTCCAGTGCCGTGTTGGGAGGTCTGACCAGGAGCTGTGAAAGAACACGAGCTTGGAGCAGTCTGCCCTATTTCCTTTTCCTTTTTCGCCCTTCTTATGTTGTCCAACCTCACTGGATCTGTTGCCACCTCCATTCCCCCTGCCCCCTCTCCCCCTCTTCTAGATTTTGAAAGGTATCACTGCTACGTCCATCTGTTGGGGAGCAGCCCTAGTTAGTCCCATTCTGAATGTTTTCTGTCCACCTCAGTGGCTGTGCTTAAACCTCCCTCTAATCGTGGGCTGCTTACCAGACATTCAAATGATCACGTGGCTATAAGACCAGAGCACTGTGGTATGTGGTTTATTTTTGCATGAGGCAGGATAAAAAAAAGTTTGGCTTTCTGATGACGGGAAGGGGGAGGAAGAGGAAATGTAAAGAGAATGGGGCACCCTCCACGATGATAATGTCACCCACCAGTCTGATGACATTACCTATCTTAGAACTAAAGTTTTTTTTTCTTTTTTTCTGGCATGAAAATGTCATCTGCTTCCTTCACCCTACAGTGTCTGAAATGTTCACACGTAGTGGGAGCAGCGATGTGACTGGATGACACAGGCACACTGTGCAATGAAGAGCCTAGCATTCAGTCTGTTGTACTGTATGGCTTCTTTGGTTGTTTATGGATGATCATAGACAAGTGAGCACGCTGCAGAGTTTGCTCACCCTTTTAATGTAACATAAAACCTCATATTGATCATGCAAAGACAGCATCCCCGAGGAGGGCTTTTCAAAGAGTCCCATCAGCCGGACTTTATAACAGGTGTTGTGTTACCTAAAGGGGGCAGCAAACTCCACTGTTCAAGAGTTTTGTATTCATGTTCGGCAAAGCATCTCTAGTCCTCATCTGCTCCAAATTTATTCCATTTTTTTTTTTTTACTTTTTTCTTGCAGAAAAACTGACATAATCATCTTGTAAAGGGTTTAAATGTCACCACACTGCTAACTAGCCTCTGCGTGTTTGAAGTGTGCACAGCACCTTTGTGTTGTCTGAACATTGACGTGAAGACTCGAGATGCGTGTTGTGTCGGCGGAGTGCCGTTGGATTTTAGTCCCACTAACAGCAGCCCTCTCTTCCTCCCCCCACCCCCCCTCCCCCTGCGATCTTTCCCCTCTGGCTCTCCACCCCTGCACCTTTTTGTGGACAGCATATGCGCGAGGCTGCGGAGCGAAGGCAGCAGCTAGAGTTGGAGCATGAGCAGGCCCTGGCTGTACTCACTGCGAAGCAGCAGGAGATTGACCTTCTTCAGAAGGTAAGGGGACTGTGATTGTGTAACCCTCACAGCACCTGAGGTCTGCGCTTTCTTGTTTGTTACAGTTGTGTGGCCCATGTCCTGGGTCAAAGAGCATTTTGGTGGACAGCGGGGCTATTCTTACTGTGCAACAAAGCACATATGGCATTTTTGCCTTATCCCACCCCAGCCCTGGTTGTGTTTGCTATAAATGGGACATATCATTCAAAATCCACTCTTTTAGCTGTTAAATGCAATTTGTTGTGTAGTTGGAGTGTCTAGGAGTGCAGACAATTTGAATGTAGTTTCTTTATGTTCTTTTTGTGTCATATTTTTCAACCCAGTTTTCTGAACTATTACATCAAAGTCTTTGCGATGGAACAGACATAATAGGTGTGGATATACCAACTGCAAATTCTTCATTCTCCTCTCCTGGATGGACAAGTCTGTTGTTGACATTTTTAATTTATTTGTAAGTAAAAAAGTTTCTGTACCACTATATAGTCATAAACCCATGTCTCAAACTGGAATGGACCAGTCTGGAGGCTGAAGGCAGGTGGGGTGTGGATTGCCTCGTGAAGCTTTAAAGAGACAGCCCCAAAATGAGCTGATCTGAGACACGGCTAAGAGCACCTGCTTCTAATGTTATCATCCATTAAATGGATCAGCAGTTATCAGCCCAATTGAATGGATTCAGACTGTCAGCTGGTTAATATGAGGCATAAAGCTACTGAGGTTAATTTTAGAGAAAATGACCTGGGCTACGTTAAAGTAGACCTTCCTACGTGGAGCGGTGGCACAGAAGGTAGATAGGGAAGCTGAGTCTCTGATCCAAAGATCACTGGTTCAACTCCCCGTACCAACCAGCCTCACTTGGGTCCTTGAGCAAGGCCCACTAACATGTGCGAAGGGTAAAATGCAGATAAACTATTTCCACATTAGAAGATCAAAACAGTGTGAATTTTATTTATTCTTATTAGTAGATAAACAGTCTGAAGCCATCCTATTTGACCACTAGGGGGCACAGTTGGGACAGTCTGAAGCCATTCTATGGGACTGATAACTGCTGATAATGTCCATTTAATGGACTGATAACATCAGAACCCGCTGCTAAGAAAAGGGGTGAAAGAGGGCCTTGTGTAGTTACAATAAAGGAAAATTCAGTCCAAAGCATTGCATTTCTACTTTATATAGACCACAACTGAATGATTTCAATGTGAAAAAGAAGGATTCAAAAGCAAGATATGTCTCTTTTAAGCTTATGGTACTACTTTATGATCTCTATTTTATTCAAGACTAAGTAAGACGATGTCAAATTGGCTCCAGCAGCATGGCCTTAATAGAACCCCAGGTCTCTGTGTTCTTGAAGTCAGGCTGGATCTGGCCATAATGGCAAATGCAAATACACATAACCTGGGTTTAAACCCAGACAAAGGCCAGGCAGGACTTTATACCATACAAGAAATGCCACTGAAATATTTCAGAAATCCTCCACACGTTAGAGAAACCCCCTGGTATTGATATTAGCAGTGCAACTAGAGCCATTCTTCAAACTCCGAGTGTGTGACACTTCAAAAGCACTCTTTGTGTTTGATACAAACAGGCTGATCCAAAACATAGAAGTAGAAACAGAACCAGAAAAAAATGAAGGCTTAGGATTCCTTGAAGAAAAATGCATGTCATCTGCTGCCTTTAGAGTTTCAAAGTAAGATCATCTTATGTTGAGAACAGGTGAAATCGAAGGCTCTCACACAGTGTTGTGATATCTTGTGTATTAGCACTCAAAGTATGTGTTGCATATCAGCCTCAGCTACTACCCCAACGTTTCGCTCAGTATCTGTAAAAACAACTGAGCCATGTTTGTGCTGGCCAGGGTTGATAAACTGTAGCTTTACCGTCACTGAATAAGTTTCTAAAAGTTTCCACAAAAGCTCCGTGAGCAGACAGAAAAACACACACAAACACACAGATGACAGGCAGAACCAAAAACCAGAATCACCCACAGATCAACTTTTGGCGGTGCGCGATAATAAAAAGCCTGCCCCGGCCGGAACAGACGGTCGTGTCAAAGCGAACCCAGGCTGAGATCGCTGATAGTGTGAACGTGGTAGAAATTGTCACCAGTGCCATCGCTAGAAAAACTGCTTGTACCACAATGTGTTTGTTGTTGCAGGGGCCTGAAGTCACAGTCAGCCTTTTCCAGGCGGCAGCTCTCGCTTCTCTCTCACTCTCATTAAGTAGCTCATTACTGCCTTATCTTCCTTCAGACACTCTGCTCTCTGTGTTCTCCTAAACTGATGGGCTGCGTGGAAGACTTATTAAACAGTAAAGTCCACACATGCTCTTATATTTATGTGGAACAGATGTTTCTAGTTCCCATAAGAGAAAGTCACGTATAATGCTTTGTTCCTGCACAGTCGCTGTCTTTTTCTATTAAATATTTTTCCTTTTTGCGCACACTACAGAAGCATGCCTAATTACCCACTTTGAAAATTCACATGTGAAATAGTGTTTCTTTGCACAAGAATTCAGTTTAGGATTAACATTTATTTTCCTACATGCTGAATGTTTACTGAGAAGTCCTTTAGAGTAAATAATTATAAGATGAAAAACCAAACCATGCAGAACATTATACTTTAATGACCAATAAAGCTGTCAGATGTTAGGGGCCTGAAACTGAAATCAACCAGCAGCCTGGTTGTTCTGTTTAAATAAAGTTCACAAAAAAATATATTTGGAAAAAAAAGAACGACCTTGCCACTGTTTTATACCAGGGTTGTTCAATTCTGGTCCTCAAGGGAGCCACTATCCTGCATGTTTTACCTGTTTCTCTGCTTCAACACACCTGATTCAGTGATGGAATTGCCTCTTCAAGTTTTGTAGAAGCTTTGAAATCACCACTTAAATTAGGTGTGTAGGAGCAGAGAAACAAGTGAAACATGCAGGATATTTAGCCTCTCATGTACCAGGATCCCCCCTGCCTAATCTGTACAAAATGTGAGTTGTCACATTTAGTTGATTGACATTATTCTCAGTAAAGATGAGCTTGTTTTAACTTTGTTTTAACTTTGAGCTGTAGTGACTTTAAAAGTGTCAATTCTGCCTGTAAAGAAAAAAAAGATCGGTGGTTTAAACAAGAAAAACTGCTGCATGAGTGAATTATTCCTGTGTTTCCCAGGCTCAGGTTGAAGCTAAAAAGGAACATGAAGGTGCTGTCCATCTGTTAGAGGTGAGTATGTGAACTCTGGGAGTGTGTGGTTATCTTACCTGTTCAGTAGCTCCTGCCTCACCCAGAGTGTTAAACCAACTTTTAAAATATATTGTAGAACTTTACATTTTTAAGAAGTCTCTGTCAGTTATTCTGTCTGTGCTTAATGAACATTGTGAAACGGTGAAATGCTTTGTTTTCAGAATGCGAATGAGTGATCACACGTGTAATTGTGTTGTTTCTTTCCCTACATCTCTTTTTTTTTACTGTACGGGTGTATGTTTACGCTTAAACAGAACCACTTGGACAGCATGCAGGTATTTCAGAATTGTTTTTATTTATTAACATGATGTTTTTGAAGTCTTTCCTCGTACAGACATCCGCTCGACCACCTGTAATCTGGCCCAGGAGACATATCAGATAGCAAAGACATGTTCTGGCTAAGTGGTAGTGAGCAAGTAACATGAGTTATAAACCAGGCATGAGCAGATTAAATGTTACTGAAACAATTCTTAATTAAGAGGGTTTTTAACTTGTAAAAAATGTATAAAAATGATTGATTTAACTGTCTTCATAAAGTAAAGATCTGCCGTGTAATTGAGTAAAGTTCCTATTGAATTATCAATTAAAGTTTGTGAAAAACATCTCTACTTGTGTGAAAATGCAATCAGAAGTGGGAGAAAAATACAAACTGCACTGCGTGAAAAATCGTGTGCAAGTCCTCATTATTTTTACATTTTGCTTCCTGGGAGTCAGACATGCTTGTGATCTTTAAAGTTGGTCTTGTGCAACAATACTTCAGGCTCTAGAAGTCAAAAGTTTCTTTCTTGCTGTTTTTTTCTACCGACTTTCAGTTCATTCTTTGCATTTAGATATTCAGCTTATAGAATTTGATTCAGTTACTGAAATGTGACAGAAGCATCTAACATAGGCTAAACTTTTAAACTAACCAAGCTTGTAAAAGCATGGAACTTGTTCTGAGGGTATCATCTGTACTGAAACTCTAGGAAGTAAACTTGTGAGTCTTGAAGCGAAGTGCTCTGTTAGGAAACTATGTGACATTAAAGTGTCTGTGACATGCCTATCCTTCAAATACAAAAATTCAAAGAAAATATCTTCATACTTAGGAAAATTGGCATAAAACACATGATTTAACCCATTTTGTCACATAACTGTCATATTTTCCTTTGAATTTGGCTCAGCTAAAGTGAAACAGGAAGTGACATAAAAGGGGAAATCCTGGTTTCTTTAAGAAATCCTGGTTTTTGTTTATTAAAACAATATTATTTGAACTCTGACTCTTCATCACTCTTATAAGGACTAAATTTATCTAAAGAAACATTAGAACATTTCCTGCTCTCTGTGTTGTAGTTGTTGTTTACATGCAGACACTAACCGGTGTAAAATTGCTTTTGCAATATGTTATCTATGTTATCTTTCCAAAAGTGCAATCACATTTATCACAAAACAAATTGATGTCACAGACACTTTAAGATCTTTAATATATGATGACGCTTGGTTGTTGGGAGCTTTGTATGTTAGAAGTCAGATTTGAAATGCTGCGTGGCACAAAGTAGATCAGTCAAGTGAAGAATGATTCATCTCTTAGGTCTTGTGTTAGATCTTCAGGGAACTTTTTCTTTAATAACTTTTTTCCCCAGATATTGGCTATCTGCTTCTTTTCCCTCGCGCTTGCCCATGAGAGCTTTCTGGACCATCCTGACCATAAATCTGCAGGCTGCCTTTTCACAAAAATGTTACTCAAGGCTTCTTTAAAAAGGATACAAAAATGTCTGACTCCTTTTAAATTGAATAGAAGACAATAAGGGATGGCTAAGGCTTTTACCTGATAAACGATTGTATCAGAGGACAAACAATTGCTGATGACATTTTTATTATTTCAGTATTTTAAAGCATATTTCTCAGTATAAGTGTTATTAAAGATGTAAACATTGTGGACGTGAAATTGTGTATTTTCATCAACTGAAACATTGTCAAACAGCGATAAACAAATGTGATCTCTTTACTTTGTAGGTTTGCATGAGTGTCAGCCAGCATGTGTGTGAAAGCTGTCTACTGCCATACAGTTGAGCACGCTGGGATCCTTCTAAAACTAACATTTCCCAATTATCTCATAAATGTAGAAATGTGGCTTCTGTCAGTCTGCTAGCAGCATGTTGTATCTAGCAGCATCCTGTATGCATGAATTGGACTCAGAGTTCCTGAGCAGCACAAACTGGAGCTGTTTGTTGGGCAGAGCAAGAGAATTCCATGGTAGCTTCAGTGTCTTTCACAGAATCTTAGCTTCAGACTGCTGATTAGTGAACGGTGTCATTCCACTTGTGAAAACAGACTTTAGCACCTGGAGTTATTTTTATACCTGCCCAAACAATTACGTTCAGTCTTTAGGTGTGACTTCATGCATCAGATGTTCCTGCTCTTCAAGTGCACAGCAGCCATTCTTTGATGTTTTTCTTATTGTCGTCATGCCTTGAAATAAAAACAAAACCAACTATATTTGGGCACTCTAATGGATTACTGCTGCAGACTCAGGCTGTGCTGTTACAGCTATGTTCCACACATTCATGCACCGCATCCTAAAACTGTATTTTAGCCAATCAGAGGAACTCTTATTGATGTCAATGCCCTCACCAGGTTTAGGTGCAAGTAGCTGGTAGAGTGTTGAAAAATCAACATGTGGGTTTAACAGACACTCTCACCTGAAATCCTGGAGCTCTGAAATTTTTCAGATAGTTTCTTATAAGTCAACCACAATCTACTTTAACTTGGCCCTGGTCTGATTAGCCGTTAGCTAGGGGTGCAACGATACAGAAAATTCACAGTTCGGTTCGGTTCGATACTTTAGTCTCACGGTTCGATATTTTTTCGA
>JAUBOC010000001.1:8014794-8041174 GCA_032275365.1 Anablepsoides cearensis
GTTTCTCAGTGGATCTGCGCTCAAAAATGCAGCCTAGGTGGAGTAGTCGAACACAGATCCATTGATCCTTCAACACAGAGCGTCCTAAGAAGACATAAATAATAGATTTTAAAAATCTGTATTGTTCGATATAAGTGTCTTCGATACGGTTCGGTACGGGTACATGTATTGCTGCACCCCTACCGTTAGCTTGTCATTCTGATCAGAACTAAATTTATGTCTCAAAACTGAGGCTCTTAACCTTTTTCATGAAACCTGATGTAAAAAGATCTGAACTATCACTTTACTACACATTTAATGTGCACATTTCAGATTTGAAGTAAACATTTACTTCCTGTTCATACGATGAAATTGTTGGTTTTGAGCTTTAAATGGTATGAAACTAATAAGAAACATGTAGAACA
Organism: Anablepsoides cearensis; assembly: GCA_032275365.1. Classification (NCBI taxonomy): domain Eukaryota; kingdom Metazoa; phylum Chordata; class Actinopteri; order Cyprinodontiformes; family Rivulidae; genus Anablepsoides; species Anablepsoides cearensis. The sequence goes on from JAUBOC010000001.1 coordinate 8,015,199, forward strand.
CCATCATTCCCATGCTCTAAAACAATGTTTAGTTTTATTTTGTGGCCTTATGTTATTGTACTGTAGTGATGCATGTCACATGTCAGGTGTAAGAGGAATTCATTTGATCTTTCTTTCCTCTGTAATGACTGATCTGTTTGATAAGTCCAGTAAGTGTTAGAAGATCTGTATATGTGTGTAAACAGTGGTTAGTCTTTGTGTTTCTGTAAATGTGCAGAGTGTTTCTGTTCACACCATGAAGCACTCATTTTGGTTTTCTTTCTTGTCACTATCCCTTTCATTCCCACCCTGCCTTCCCCTCTCTTCCTGATTCGATGACTCCCCCCCCCCCTCCCCTCACCGTCACCAGGCCAAAGTCCGCGAGCTGGAGGAGAAATGTCGGTCTCAGAGTGAGCAGTTCAACCTGCTGTCAAAGGAGCTGGAGAAGTTCCGGCTCCAGGCTGGGAAGTTTGACATCCTCAGCTGTGAACCCTTAACTGTGAGCGAATCCCCCGGATCCCCCAACAAATCCTTATCCCAGCTCCTAAATGGATTGGCTGCGCCGACAGAGAAAGGTAGCGCAGAGATGATCAGTGCTCACAGCATCAATTATAAGATTGGATTAGCCACTAAAATTGTTTCAAATTATTCCTAAAGCGCACTCGCGGTTTGATTAAACCTTTGCCTTTTGTGTTTTTTAAGCCTCAAAAGAACAATTTAGGCACACAACAGATGAATAATGTTTCATCTCAGTCACTTTGGTTGTTTTGTGGGTGAACAAACACACATTTCATCTGGTCACAAATTTTAATATAGGAACACAATAACCATCAGTATGAGAAAAATATTATTCAGATTAAATTACCTATTTTTATTAAATTGTTTTGGTCTTTATGAAAACCTTTGATGGCAGCTGGTAATAAAAAACATGTTGTTTTTGTCAAGTGAGAAATCTGTTCTTTAATGAGATGAGAAATCTTTAAATACCTGTCTGTTGTTAGGACAATAATGACACTAACTAACCCCTAAAGCTTCCTGTTTTTGTTTTTTTATACAGCTGATTATACCCGTTAATACACTGTAATTGATACATGAAGTATAAGTTTGTGCACTGTAATATTATTTAGTGTTGTGAGGATCTGTTGACAGACTCTCTGTTCCACAGGGACTGAGGCTCCAACAAGCAGATCTCTGATATCCGAGTTCATCCGGCCGCTCCAGATCAGTGGAGACAAACCTGAGCTGCTCTCTGTCAAGCCAACATTCCTCAGTCGCTGTCGGGCCAGCAGCCCAGCACGAGCGTTCCTCTCTGAGGTACCTGCTAGTGTCCACCTGCATCCTGGGTTCTTCTTACTTTAATGAATATTTCTCTCTTCCACATCGCCTGGACACACCTCGTTTATATCAAACAAGAAGACTAATGTGAACCTCAGCCTGTGCTTAATGTCTAAATTATTTTATGACCAAATTAAACTTAAAAGTAAAACAACCATTAAAATAAGGATTAAAAACATGCACTTGGTCTATTGCTGTTTAGCTGATAATCATTCATTCATGTGATGTTTTTCAGCTGAGAAAAGAGATTATCTACATAGTAAAAATCCAAAAAGTATTTTGCTCAGACAACTTTTCTAAAGAAAAGACTTTTGAGGTCAGACATTCTGACCGTCTGAGTCTGAAAATAGTTAAAAACAGAATGACTTTGTGTTTTTGTTCTTCTTCAGATGGACAAAGAGCTCAGCTCAACAACCAGGTCTAAACCACGTTTCACAGGGAAAGTTCGTCTGTGTGTTGCTCGATACAGGTAAGCACACCTGTTCACCTTCCTTGAGTTATTATTACATAACTATTGGAAAACCTTTTAAAAGTGCTTTAGATTAGATTTTTATATTTTCGTTTAAGTACCAGGCGGTTTTTGGTTATAAAACCCTTAAACAGTAAAAAGGAAGATTCACCTTTGGATAAAGTGTTTGTGGAAAATCGGTTTATAGTTAAATTTAACAGTCTGTTTATGTAGGATGAAGGGAAATTATTTAGCAGAGAATAATTACTTTTTTTTAACATACCTGCAATGCGTTGTGTTGAAGGTTGAAGCTGTTTTCAAGGATAAAACAATCAGCTGTCAGTCAAATAACTGCAATAAACACATGTTTCTGTGAAAGAGGGTTAAAGCTGACAACTAAACCGTGCTAATTCTATGTAAAATAAAAAAATAATATACATATATAAACCATTTTCTCAAAGCAGCTTCTACAAGATCTGTTTTTTAAAATGTACTTTTTGTTTTGTATGGCTGACAAAACAATGATACAAGCTAAAATAAATGTAATAAATGTTTTAATCTGATTTGTTCAGTTGTTTCTGTATATTTTCACTAGTTACAATCCATATGATGGGCCTAATGAGCATCCAGAAGCAGAGCTCCCCCTAGTGGCCGGGAAGTACCTCTACATTTATGGAACGATGGATGAAGATGGCTTTTATGAAGGTTAGCTGTTCTTTTCATTTTGTTAATCTTCTTTACTTTCACACATCACCACATCGCTGACTAAACTCATTTTGCTTTGCAGGAGAGCTGCTGGATGGACAGCGGGGACTTGTCCCATCCAACTTTGTGGATTTCGTTGACGATGAGGAGAAGCCTTCTGTCCAGCACAGGGACACAGTAGCTAAAGAACCTGGTTACCTCAACCACAGTAGCCTGGGGCCTCAGCGACATTTGGCCGGCGCAGGAACAAGAGCGAGCCTGTTCAGTCTGCTGCCGGACAGTAAACTCGACTGTCTGAGTACTAGCAGCCTGGGCGTGGACCTCCTGGGCTCCTGCAGCAATGGGACAGGAACCTTGAACGTCAACATTGATGAGGTCGGTGAAGACATTGTGCCTTATCCTCGTCGCATCACCCTGATCAAACAACTGGCCAAGAGTGTGATTATTGGCTGGGATCCTCCTGTGGTCCCACCAGGATGGGGCTCCATCAGTGGCTACAATGTACTGGTTGATAAGGAGGTTCGGATGAGTGTCCCCTACGGGGGTAGGACAAAGTCTCTTATTCAAAAGCTCAATCTTGTCACAAACACTTATCGGATCTCGGTGCAGAGCATCACAGACCGAGGCCCATCAGACGAGCTGCGGTGCACTCTTCTGGTTGGTAAAGACGTGGTGGTGGCGCCGTACTACCTACGGGTGGACAGCATCACGCAGTGCTCTGCTGAGCTCTCCTGGATGCCCAGCAACAGCAACTACAGTCACACCATCTTCCTCAACGGTGCAGAGTACGACATGGTCAAGGCTGGGGGCTACAAGTACAAGTTTTTAAACTTGAAGCCAATGACCGTTTACAAGGTCAAGGTTGTCGCACAGCCACATCAGGTGCCTTGGCAGCTTCCAATGGATCAAAGGGAAAAAGGGGAAATCTCTGTGGAGTTCTGCACTCAGTCTACAGGTCAGTCTCTGAAACCCACACTTGAAGTCTCTTTATAAACCAAAGTTTTTGACATGCTTTTATGTATTAGTGTTGTTATTGAATTTCTTTATTTATTTCAGTCATTTTTATCCTTTTTATTTACAAGACAACACAAAAACAGAACAATTAAACAAAACAGAATTAATACCGAAAATAAATAATAGACAATTTTTGAATTCCTGTCAGGGTCAAAAACACAAGGTATAGACAAAAAAAAGTGTAGAGAGAAAGAAGAATAGAATAGAATAGAATAGAATAGAATAGAATAGAATAGAATAGCCTTTATTGTCCCGCCGAGGGGAAATTCAGGTGTCCCAGCAGCATCAGTACAAAGCATAACCGTTTTATACATACATTATAAAAATCAAACAGCATCATCTTTTTGATAGAACTGAATGAAATTCTATTCAAATTTGTAACAAACACAAACAGCAAACAATCATAATTAAACCTTGCTGTATTTGTGTAGCAAATGTTTTTTATACATTGTTTTAAATTTAATGAGCAAAAAACAGTTTTTGCTAACAGTAGTACAATTGTTTTTAATATTTGTCCTAACCTTTGTTTTTTAAATCAACATTTCTTTTTTCATTCATAGTTTGTTTCATTTCAAACTACTTCTGTATACAAAGTGGAATGAGTTTAGTTATCCAGCCTTACAAAGAAAAAAATTCTTGTGTATAATAAAAACCTGAGATTAAGTTATGCAGATGTCATGAGAAAATGTAAAGATTTCAGTGTTGGGCTTAGCCCCCTGTGTTTTAACGTTTTAAGAACACCTCTGCCTCTTTGGCAGAAAGCAAATGTGGCTGTAGAAACAGTATTTCATTTTCATTTCTTCATGCTTCAGAACTACAGAGTTATTTCTTTATGTTTCTGTTTGCATGGATCTTGTCATCTTTGTAACTTTGGTTATGCCAGACAAACCTACCCACCTAATAGACCTGTGCTCCACATGAGCTGGAAACAGATGTTTGGGTTATTGTAGACTTTTATACTTTGGTTTGTATAAACAAAATGTTTAGTCAGCCTTTGAATAAATCTTTCTTTTTATCTTTCTATCTCAAACAGATTGGTGGATGATGGTCTAGCTTTTCAGCATTGCTCTTGTTTACCAGCTTTTAATTTAGTTTTTTTAATGTAGGGCTGTAGGTTATATTTTTAGCATTTTGTAGCTGGAAGCACTTTTGTAAGAGCAAATGTAGTTCTTGGGTTTTGTGTTAAAGGTGTAATCTGGATAAAAGGAGACTATCCTTCTATGAAAGGGAAAGTCGTCACCAATTAAAGCAGGTAATTTTCCAAACAACAGAAGAATCTTTTCACTAAAAGCCCATCACAGATTCAGTCCTGCCAAACATCTTACCTCTCTCTTCTGATCCCGGTTACATTTGTGTGCTTGTTTGACTGAGATAAAGACACATCTACAGAAGGAAAAAAAAATCAAATGTAATTAAAAATCATTCAGAAAGCATTCAATGAAAAGAGAAATGCATTGTAGTGGAAACAAGCATCTCCCTCAGCCAAATGAGTGTAAACAGTAGGCTTAGATCTTTAATACTTTTTCTCCCACGAGGCTCGTTGCTGCTGTTCTGTTGCCAGCAGTCCTGTTGCCTGACGTTTCCAGATTTACTGGAACCATTTAGCTACATTGCTGTTAGTTATTTGTTAGGCAAAATTAAAACCAAACATGAAACGAGAAAAAAAAAAAGTCCCGACATTAAAGACAGAACAGAGAGAAACTGATGCTTGAAGTCTTGAATTGACATTTTCCCTTTTGGCAGCTGATGTGGACTCATGCTGAGAGTTCATTAAACGATCCATCTATTGGACATGTTAATTAGAGGCACCTGAAATAGTGTCAGGATGGGTGGTAGACAACTGTTGTCAATAAGGAGGACAGTGTCTGGAAGCCCTGTATTAGGCTTTTTCCACTCAGCGTGTTCTTCAAACAAGGCACTTCATTAGTCCTCAGCGATACATTCCTTTTGGTCAATATTAGTCACACGGAGCCGCCAACAACTCACTGCCAGCGTCTGTCATTTGTTTTTTCTAGAATTAATGAAAGCGGCTCCTGTGAAATATTAGTCTGAACAGTCATTTCACTTTGTGGAGGGAGGTTGTTTATGATGGGCGCAGTTTGAAAATGACAAGAGAAAATGGAATCTCCAAACAGCCGCTGCTGCTGCTGCAAGTCTATGTTGTCCGCTGACGGGAAGCGTGGTTAAAAATAAATAATAGTAAATGTGAATAAACTGCATCGACGTAGATTCCCAGACACGTTGCCGCGTGCAGATACTGCTGACTGCTGCTGCCGCTCACCGTTTGACTCCAGGTGAGCGGCGGCGCAGCACAGATGGCGTGTTGTTTAGTATGCAGGCAGCGCCGACAGATTGTGGAAACGGCAAACTGTGTTCCTCTTCGTGGAAAAGTGTCAGTGAGAATTTGGCACCAGGGTTCTGCTGATGATTGAACGTGGGCAAACTTGGATTTTTCTACCAACATTGACACCTTCCCTCGATGAAAAAAAACAAATTGCTTGTGTATAATAAAAACCTGAGATTAAAACAATAAATTCATGTTATGAAGTAAATTTCTGAACAAGCTCTGTCTTGACAGATTGTATCTCTGTACTGCTTAAAATAATAGTTCTGTAGAAATGCCATAAAATAAATACCTTACTTGTTGTAACTTGCTCTGTGAACCACCTCAGTTTGGAGAAATTTTCACAAAGAAATTTGTGGTAATTTACCTACAGAAATGGCGACAGCAGCAGGCAGCTGTAGCACTTTTAACCTAGAGGCACTTCCTGTGGAAATATACTATTTCTGCCTAAGTTCTGCAAAAACTGACAGCAGTGTAGAGTTAGAACAGTTTTAATGTTTAAGATTGGAGTTTTCACACCAGCCATTAGCTCATCAATCAGGTCAGAATAAAGCTTCTCCAAATTTGAAATGTTCTTCTAAAGTAAGAATAATCTTAATTTATGCCATGTTACAATAAGAATACTGAGGGATTGGTTTCATTTTTGATCAAATATTCAAAACATCTTCAAACACCGTTGAGTTTTTCTTCTTCTCTTTATCCACTATATGCGTATCTTTTTCAGGGCCCCCTCTACCTCCCCAGGAGGTGCAGGTCCAGTGCGGTCAGACTCCAGGGGTCCTGCAGGTCCGATGGAAGCCGCCCCCTCTGACACCTTCAGGAACCTCCAACGGTGCCAGTGTAATTGGTTATGCTGTTTGCACAAAGGGACAAAAGGTACCATTTTCCTTTTATAGTCTTCCTTTTATAATCTTACACTACAGCTCCAGCTGGCTGGGACTTGTCTTCCCCTTCCTGGAGGGTTATTACCGTGAGTAGATCTCTGTTGCCATCTCCTGGAGAAAAAGATTAATATTTCATATCCAGTGTTGAGGGACAAGAATGAAGACATCCATCCACAAAATGACCTGTGACAGCTTCTGTTGTGCTCGTTATCATTTTGACAGTTAATGCTTTGCTGTGTTTGCACACTCGTGTCTGGTATTTCACTGAAGGCCAGGATGCTGTGAAGAGTACAGTGGAATTGGCTTTGACTAAAGTGGCAAAAGACCGAAACCCCCAAAACTGTATTAACCCTTGACAAACATCATCCTTTACAAACATTTAATATCAAATAAACTTCCTTGAACAGGTTTCAAACCTTATTCTGTTTGCCGAAGGTTTCTGGTTCATTCAATCAGAACAATAGTTGCAGGCATGTCTGGTACTTTAACACCCCCTCGACTCATTTGTTCTGAAACGTTAAACGATTGGAGCAAAGCGTAGAGCATGAACACAGACCCAAGAGGAGGTGCACAAGTAAAGTTTAAAATGCAATAAGCTTGAATGGGATTTTAACTTCATGACACAAAAAATGACTTGTTTTACTGAAACAAGTTAGTTTGGTAAAGCTCCTGACATCCTGAAGTCATAATTATTTACATTTACACATTTAAATTGTTTCTCCACAATCATGTTACAGCAGCTATGATGCAAACACCTGTTTGCTTATATCAAATAAGAGCTGCAAAGAAAGTAATACTGAATGTTGGTCATTCTGAGTGAATTTCTGGTAAAAAAAACGTTGTGGTTCCTTTGTGAATGCAGATAGCGGAGGTCTTGTTCCCCACAGCCGACTATGTGACCGTGGATTTAAACAGGATTCAAGGTCTGGAGGCCAGAGAGGTCATTGTAAGGACGTTATCGACCCAGGGCGAGTCCCAGGACTCACCTGTGGCCATCATCCCGCACAATCTCCTGGGCTCGCCTCACCTCTCCCGCCGAGCCCCCGCACCTCCTCACCCTCTGCCCCACCCTGTGCCCCAGCCCCACCCGGTACACTCTCAGACCCATCCTCCCTACCCGTCCACGTATCCCCCCAACCACCCTCAGCCCCAGATGCAGCCTCTGCCACGGCCCCAGCACCACACGCTACCCCACGCTCAGCTGCACCCGCAGCCTGTCCGCCACCCTCCTCCCCCTCCTCCGCCCCCGTCTTCTCCTCATCCCCAGCTTCACTTTCAGCGCCACTCCATGCCCAAGTCCAAACCATTACTAAGTGCCAGAGATCCAGAAACCAAAGAGCACGAGGCGGGCCTACGCTCAGCCCAGCCCTGGGAGCGCTCCCCCTCCCCGCTGCCTCACATGCACGGACCCAGCCTGGAGCCGCCGCACTTCCCCCCCAGGCGATCGCCCTCTCCTCAGAGGATCCTGCCGCAGCCTCAGGGAGTCCCCATCCCCAACACCATCGCCAAGGCCATGGCCAGGGAAGCTGCCCAGAGAGCGTTTGCAGATGGTAACCGGGTGCGTGAGCGTCAAACTAAGATATGACCCGAGAAATCAGAATCAGTCAACAAGAACTGATTTTGTTTTATATGCAAAATACAGCTTTCAAACTTTTTATTCAGATTTAATTGCAAACACATTGTGACAAACCTGGGAAACATTAACTGAAGGAGAGGGACAAAAACGTTTACTGCTTTCCCTTGTTTCTGGTTTTAGTCTCCTCTGTTCCCGTCTGACAGATGTTTCACTTGGCAGGTTGAGAAAAGGAATTTCTTCAGCGAGCGAGGTAATGCCTTGCATTCAATCAACTCTGATGAGGAAGAGGATGGCTACGACTCTCCTCATGCAAGAAGAAGAGGGGCCTCAGTGGATGAGTTCCTCCGAGGCTCAGAGCTGGGCAGACAGGTACTGTTCTGTAATTTCAAGCTGTTCTCAGCACTTTATGTTTTTTTTATCTAGTGTTTTTATGAGGTTTGTCAAGATCAGATCCTTTTTTTGCATTAAACACATGTAGAACAGCTCACACTATTTATACTGCATTTTATAAGTATTCTAAATTATTTTACAATTTACATAGTTTTGTGAAAACCTTATTTTGCTTTATGAGATTTATTCACACATGGTTAGTGGATGCTTATTTCTTATAAATTAAATATTTGCTGCACCTACTTCTGCACTTGTACAGTAGTGTTCAAAGCCTGATTTAAACCTTCACTGAATTTCTACATTTATGCAACAAAACTGCTGCACATGGTAATTTATTTATTGAAGAAATGGCATTGAGGACCTGCAGTGAACAGAAAAATACATTTTTTTAGAGCCATAATAGCTGTCGAAATATGCAATTTCTATACTTTTCATTTGAACTTTTATATTCTGACATAAATTCTAAAACAATAAATGATTGTTTGGTGGTGAATGTGACTCAAACTCATCAGGTGTTTTGTGAAATTGGGTTAGAAAACATAACATTTTGCTTGCCTTTGTTTACAGATTGATACGGTGACCAGTCACCATCAGTTATGGATAAGTTTCATCACAGACTTCAATAAGCTCTTAGCACCATCTTTTACTTTACTTTTGTCTCTTCTCCAAGAGACTATTCAGAGTGAAGAAGTCTCTTGCATAAGGTTTTCAACAAAGAAGAACCCAACCAGAAGACCTACTGAATTTTTACTTGGAATTTTGAGATGCATCAGGACAAATGTTATCATGATTCATCATTTTTGGCAACAAAACATGGCTGCTGAATTTGCTCATTTCTTACAAATTATGCTTTAGACAGTTTTTGTTGAATGGTTTGTATTTTTAAATTATTTTTTCATCATTTATACACACATGTACAAAATAATTCAAATCAGACAAGTCCACAAATCCACTAAGAAAATTTGTGCAATTTGACAGCTAATATGGCTTTAAGCCGATGTATACACTGTTTCTTGTATTATATTGTTTATAAACAATATAAAACAAGAAACAGTGGTATACACCAGCTTGATGTATAATATAATATACATCATATTATTTTTCAGACTTTTATTAATGTTTTGACACAGAAATACAAATACAAGAGTTTTAAGAACTAACTTTTTTAGTGAGTTTGTCATGTTTGTCAGTGTTTTCTTCTTTTGTACAGAAAAGACTCGACCTTATGCTGCTTTGGTATTTGATCACTGCAGTATCTGTTTTTAATCTCAACAAGCATCATTTGTTTTTTTATTTTATTATTTTTTTTATTTTACAGCACTATCATCACCACTACAGCCACAGCGAGGAGTACCACACAGAGAGTAGCCGTGGCTCCGACCTGTCTGACATAATGGAGGAGGATGAGGAAGATCTTTACTCTGAGATGCAGCTGGAGGAGGGCCGCAGACGCAGCATCAACTCTCACAGCACCCTAAAGGTACACACCTAACTGCACGCCTGCAGGAGCCAGGTGGTGGATAAAGGAATGGGGCGGGGGGTAATTGAGGTTTAGGGCGGTTCAGATCCACCACCTGCAGAGGAACATGTTATCTCATGCTTCACAACCAGGCCGGTCAGATGCTTTGCCTGGCTAAACTCCCATGCCTCGTGTTAGCCCAGCCTGCTTCTCCAACCCCCTCAACCCCCCCGACCCCTGCTGCTTTGTCCATTCTGGGCTGACCCCATGGGAATGGCTGTTTGTAAATGTAAAAAAAAAGTAATGCATGTAAGAAAACAAGGCTGTGAAACTGGAAGCTTAACATTTTCGTGGTTTGCATATCATTTTAAGATTGACTATGTTAATGAGATGTTCAAAAATGAAATGTCAATGCAAATGTCTAATATACTGTACTGTGTCAGGATCATGGCATATCAAGTGCATATGGGAATCTCATTTAAGTGAGTACTTAAATGGAAGTTTTCACTTTTGTTTATGTCTGTCATGTCTGATTTATTGTTTACATTGTTTGCACATGATCATGTCTTCATTGGGTTTGTCAGTGGGGGCGTGTGGGTGCAGACAGTCTAAAGAAGAGAAACTTGAATGACTTACTGACAGAATGATAGTACACTCATTATGAGAGGTCAGAAATATCTACAGGTTGAGTTTAACATATAGAAATTAGCAGATCGTGAAGGGGTTTTATTACTGTATTGACTTTTGCTCCTAAAAAAGGAACGTTTTCATCAGCATCTCTCTGCAAATCTTTCATCGCATCACCCACCTGTACAACCTTTAACATGTAAAATCCTCACTAAAACAATAGTTCAGATCTTTTGGACTGAATATTTGTGGAAAGGTTATGAACAACTAATGTCTTACCTGTTGTAGATAGCTCTTTGAATGACTTTAATTTGGAGAAAGGGGTTTATTATGACCTGATTGGTGATTTAAGTTCAAAGTGTATCACTGCCATCCTAAACCAGCTCCAGTCTTAAATATTTCAAAGTGGTTCTTGCAATCACCTTGTGCAAGCCATGACACCAACATCAGCTTTGCATTAGGTTATTTACATGGAACTCTTTGTCTGTTAGCCAGAGCAAATAGCAGCAGCTAGCTATATCACTTCCAAAGCTGCTTCGTGCACTTCCTGTGGGAAAATAATAATATATATTTAAATTATATATATAATACTTCTATGGGGATAATTATTTAATATTTAATAAATATAACGGTTGAAAATGGCAGACATTTAGTTTTAAAATCAGACTAGCTATTAGCTTAAATTCAGTTCCTCCAAACTGAGGTTGTTCTAATAATTGTTCATAACCTTTTCACAGAACTCCAATTCAAATGCATCAAAAGATCCTTTTAAGACAGCTTTTATTAGATATTAAAGGAATGGCTCCAGGTGAATTGTCAGGTTCCTTTCAGCTGTTTGTTTGAGGAAACTTCTGTAAGAATCAGATCTGTGTGTCATTTGTTACTGACTCCTCTACACCACAGTTCATTTTTGTTTTTTTTTACGTTTCTTTTTCTTTCATGCACCTTCATGTTTTGTTGTCCTCTCACCTGTGGCACTGACTACTGTAAGCCGATCACTTTTTGTTTGTTTACTTTTGATGTTTTTTTGTTTTTTTCATTTTTTTGTTTTTGCTTCGTCTTTGAGGCTCCACAGATTCCTGTTCAGAGCATGCCATTTCCTCTTCACGGAATGAGACTGCATGTCTTACTACATTGCCACAAATAACTAATTCTGTCTTTATTTTGTCTTTTCCCCCCATTTGTTCTATTCACATACTTTGTTGTTTCCTGCCTGTTCAAAAACCTTCGAAAAACTCTGAACCTCCCTCCCCCTGTCAAAAAAAATCTAAACTGAACTTTTTGAACTGAACTGACTCTTGATGAACTGTGAAACTGTGGAACGTTGCCCCTCCTCGGTCGTGACCTATAGGCTTATTATAAGCGTCAGGATTTAGCTGAAGAGAGAGACTGTTGGGATCTCCAGAGGGAGGTGGTGAAGCAGAGGTCGCTGCGCAGCAAGCGTCTCCACAGCATCCCAGAGGTGGCTGAGGAGGAGTCGGACAGTCTGGACAGCATGGGCCAGCACCTGAGCTTTGACGAAGGCAGGCGGACAGGAACACCACAGTCTCAGCAGAGGATGTACCCTCCGGAGTCCCACAACCACCACACCTCCAGCAAAAACTCACGCCTGCAGCGCCAGCGCTCCTCCCCTCGCTTCACCGACAGCCGCTTCGGCTACAGCGTGGACGACCGCAACTTTGGACGGCCCAATCGACAGAACACCAAAAGTCCCGACAGTGGTTTAGACTGCGGCAGTGAGGAAGAAGGCTCACTAGGACGGGGTCGTCGAGGGTACTACGCCCATGGGAGTCCCGTCCGGGGGCCTGTACGCATCATTCACTGCGAGGGCCCGGTAGAAAGGCGGGCGCTGGCAATGGGCCGTAAAAGAACTCTGACCCGCCAGTGCAGCGTGGAGGAGGAGTTCTCTGACGTCCCAATGACTGCAGCCAAGTCGGTACACACGGGTGACTTTAGAAACAGGGAGCACTTTGGGCCTGGTCGAGAGGTCGGGCTGAGAAGCTACTCCAGGGAAGGAGCACTGAGCGAGGGCAGGCTGAACGAGCTGGACAGGGTCTATTACAGCCCCCACAGGGAGGCTAGAGCCCAGTCTTTGTCCAGGCTCAACCGGGACCAGCCGCTGGTGTGTGATTCACAATTTCTGCTGTTTTTTTTTTTTACCATCAGCAAGCTGCAGCCATTCTATATTCTTGATGTCTGTTTTTTTTTTTTTTTTTTTTTTACGACAGCCCTCGTTTTTATTTATTTTTTAATTTGGCTTCTTTTTCTTAAGAAGATGTCATGTTCATGGTCTAATTTGATTTCCTTTGTTGTGTGGAATTTTTTTGCTTGTATTCAATATGTAAGGTGTCTTTTGAAGTAAAGCTGTCCGTAACCTAAAGGCCATTTTAGGTTTTGACTTCTCATGTCTTTGAGGGGAAAAGCTCCATTTGAAGGAAAGTCTCTGTGCAGTGCATGGGGACATGCTGCTCCTGTCGTTTCCCGCTCGCCTGTGTCTTCTCTCTGCCAGCTGCCACCTTCATATGTTGCTGTTTTTGTCTCCCTCACGAGAGCAGCAGTCATATTGCTCCAACATGTGCTTGGAGCTCTATGTCAGCATCTCTACACATACATGCAGTTTTAGAAAGTTTGTTTAACCCTTACACATTTTTTTCCCTCTCATTTCATTTCATAAAACAAGATATTGTTCATCATAATGTTGTGATTCTATGTTGTGATTGTTTCTTTCGCCAACAGCTCCAGGCTGAAGCTTTGATGGCTTTGCTCATTCAACCACGTCTTTCTCCATTTTCAATCACACCCCTCTTATATCATTCCTCTTAAAATCTACTCTGTCGCTCTGTTTTTAAATCACCGTTCTTGTTTTTTATGCTGTCATTTGCTTCATTTTGTGATCAAGGAGCAGACATGCACAGAACAAAACAAACCAGACGAATGGTCTTTAGTTTGGCCCATTTCTGAACTTAAGTCCATATTGTGTTTGGGGTTTGTTTATTCGTTTTAGTGGATTGTGAAGTGTCTTTACTGTATTTTTTATTATTTTGAGTTCGCCTCCCTAAAGACAAATGGAAGCTACATCATTTGCTCTTATGGCTTTTCAGTTGATTTATTGGGATTGCAAAATTTAGTTTAGTTTAAATGTTTATATACTTTCACACTGCATGTAAATTAGAGTTCTAATATTTTCTCTGTTGTTTTTTTTTTAACTCTAAAGATCATTGGAAACTCACCATCACATGGGAGCCACGATCATCTGGACCATTCAGGGAGGAGGCCGGTTCACATCGGAACCCCTCCTCAGCGACGGCCCATCCCATCCATTGGTTAGTGAGGTCACCACATGAGGATCTCCACCTGCAGGGCAACTGATGTTTGTGCTGTTTATACCATGTGTTTCCCCTGCCAATATCAGCCGAGCTGTACATCTCTCCTCATACAGCTTTAACAACCACATAAGTCCCTTTTCGGTGGGGTGTTTGCGCACCCTGTAGCAGTCCATCTTCATGAGCTGGATTCGCCAAATGTTCACATGCAATTTTGCAGGAAGGTTGTCCCATATACGCTCCCTATGTCTGTTTTCACTGTTTACACCCAATCTGACCTCCCCCTGCAGCAGTGCAAGCATTGCTGTTTTACACCCAGAGACTCCAGAGAGAAACTTGTTGCCTTATGCACCCACATTTCAGAGCAACCTCATCCACTGTCTCAAGCTTGAGTGAATGGGCCATGGGGTAGGTGTGTGTTGGGGGGGAGGGTCGGGATCTCTGACCGTAACATTGTGATTGGTGTCTTCTGTAGAGATCACCATGGACAGTAACAGTGAGGGGAGTGAGGGGAACCTCTCACCTGTCAAGGAGGATGTTTACTATGGCAGTGTAGCTGGACGCAGGATATGGCGCTCTTTGTCCTCAGAAGATCAATATGGTATGTGGCGCAGCTTCTCTCCAAAGATGACAATTCACCTTGACATTGCCAGACAAGTCCAAGAGTTCTTCTTGGAAACATGTAGTAATGTCACGGTGGTTCTGTGCTGGACAGTTAGCTGCTTTGTTGAGTTTAGCTTTGCTTAGCTGAATAAGCTGACTGGGGAAGACAAGACTGGCCACTTTTCCCATTTTGCCGGAGAATGAATATCCCTTCCCTGTATGTCCTACACCTTTTAATCCCAAAACAACCCCCAACTCACCCAACTCTTCCCATTAATCCACCATATTCAGGCAACTATCCACCGATCAACAACTTATCCCACCCTCCTCTTCCTTATCTTTTCCTTCTCCTTCCACCTTTATGAGACAGTAGACAGAGCCCCTTGTTAATTTTGCATGAGTTTTACCAAAACTGTGAGAAGAAAAAGGCTCAGTACTGGATAACTAGCCTTGGTAGTACCACTTTGTTGCACTATCATAAAAAAAAAATCAAAGATCATCTTCAACACAGCACATCTCCGTTACAAAGTTCTTAGTCAGTCGTACAACCTGCCATTAAAACATTGAACATGGTGATCCATGGAAAGCTTGGGAAACTGATATCAGGTTCATCCCGTCCCCCTCACTGTCCCTGATATCTGCATTAACCACTGGGGCCATTTGATTTGTTCCTCCCATCGAAGCATGACTCGCCTCACATGTGGCTTAAATGCACGAAAGCACACCTGCGGCTGACGTATGAATGCTCCACTCGTTTCATCTAATCCCTGGACAGCTTGCATGTAAACCAGCCTTTGTGAGATAAGGCAGTGAAACAGCAATGAACAGTAGTGCTGTCTGTGCTACGTGTGTGTCAATCCCTTGTGTTTCCTTTCTACGTTGTGTTGTACTCTGTTGTATCTTACACACCAGCAAGAAGTGACGTGTGAACAAAGAACCCTACAGTGATGTGAAATTCTGTTTACAATAATGGACACAATGAGTTTCACTCTTTTAAAAAAGATTAAAAGTTTAACTGTAGCATCTGACCTCTGGCTCTTTCTTCACACATGTGTCGTGTTGCCCTCTTCCCTGTCAGCTCTATCGACGAGACATCATCTGCTCTCACTGCTTCTACAGCCTGCATGGCTGTGTAAGGCTGGTAGTAGCAGCAGAGGCCTCCTTTATGTTTCAGATGGCTACGGCGGGCACAGGCACAGGCGGGGACGCCGATCCCCAGATTATTTTGAGGAATCGGAGCCAGAGGACCTGACCCGAGTGTTTGTGGCTCTGTTCGACTACGACCCTCTCTCCATGTCTCCCAACCCGGATGCTGCCGATGAGGAGCTGCCTTTCAAGGAGGGCCAGGTCATTAAGGTGGGTGTTCATTCCTCAAGCTGCCAACATAGACAGATGGCTCTTCAGCTAATGGCTTGACAGTTATCTTCTCTATGTTCCTGTCATTTCTGCAAGTTATCTCTTATGTTTCTAAATGGGATCTTGTTCTTTTAGGTATTTGGAAATAAAGACACTGATGGCTTCTACAGGGCAGAGATCCGAGGGCGAGTGGGTCTCATTCCCTGTAACATGGTATCTGAGATCCAAACAGAGGATGATGAAATGATGGACCAGCTTCTAAAGCAGGGCTTCCTCCCACTAAACACTCCTGTGGAGAAGTTAGGTGAGACAGGAATTTCCATTTTTGCATTTTTCTTTTTAGCTCTGCCTTTATGAGCTGTCTTTTACTGACTCGCTTCTCCTTTCCTGCTTACTTCTTCTTCTGCTTCTCTGTGAAGTGAACTGTGACCGTTTTAAAGATGGCCGTTCAATAAATCGCAGGTCAAGAAAGTCCAAGAGAGGTCTGTGTGCAGAGAGATGCTCCTCTTATTTCCATCTCACTTTTGCTTTTTCCGTCTCTTTACTCATCCTTACTTATTTATTTATTTGATAAAATTAGGCTATTTCTAGTCTGACCCAAACCTAGTTTGGTTCAAGAAATGAACTGAAAATGATTGAAAATCTGGTCCAAGAGATAAACTTAAAAATGCCTTCATATATTATAGACAACTTTTGATACTTTATAAGATTCTAAGAAAGCCTGCTTTCAGAGCTAAATGTAAACATATGTGTAGTATGTTGACAGACTGTGTTATTTGTCAAAGCAATCTCAATCAGATTTTTATATTCTCACACCAAATAATTCTTCTATTTGTCTACATTTTGGTATTTTTCTTCTGTAGAAAGAAACAGGCGAAGCGGGCGTCAGTATCCGATGTCAACACGGCGAATGGTGGCTCTGTACGACTACGACCCCCGGGAGAGCTCCCCAAATGTTGATGTTGAGGTACTCATCTCCAGCACATCAAATCTTTTATTCTAGTCAACTGATATAACCGTAATGTTAGCTGTCAGTTTGGAAAAAAACTCTGAAACAAAATTATACAAATACTTGATTATTATTAGAAGGGAGACCAAGAGCTGTTCTACTTTTCATTTAGTCTGGTAGATTTAAAAAGTACTTTCCAGTGCTGTTTTCTTTGGCCCCTCCCCCTTGGTTTCACTTACTCTCACCTTTCTATTGGCACTGCCACCCACAGTATGAAGGCAACAGACTGAATGAGGTGAGTGAGGGTGAAGAGGGTACCGTCTACTCCATGTGTGTGTTTCCTCCCCTGTTTGTTGGAGTGCAGAGGGAGGAGGTGGGCCTCAGGTGACAGTCCGCCGCCCCGTTCTCCTTGGTGGTCTCAAATACTGCCCCTCATGCATTGTCTGAGCCAGCATCTCCCCTCCTCGGCTTGGTCGTTTTGTGTCGATCTTTTTCTCCTATTTACCGTATATATATGCTGTGTTTGGTTTGTGTGGTCTGGAGAAACCCGTTGGAGAGATGTGCTCAGTGTGTGGCAGTCCTGTCTTCAAAGTTAAACCGTCTGATGCATTTACAGTGGCAATCTACTGAGACAGTATTGGCGTGTTTAGGATGCATCACATTGATTTGGAGAAGGAGGCACAACATTTCAAATTCATCAAAGCCCAACAGAGAATTGATGTTTTGAAACGTTTTTTGGCACATTGGAAATATTTTTACAGCTATGTCAATACAATCGATCAAATTTGACTCAAGTTGTTGTTTTTTTTCTTTGACAGACTGAACTGACGTTCTGTGCTGGTGATGTCATCATGGTGTTTGGTGAAATTGATGAAGATGGATTTTACTACGTAAGTAAAAACATTTTATTCTCTTATTATCCTGCAAGTCAAATCAAAGTTTGTTTATTGTATAGGCCATTTGAAAACAGCTCTCGCTGATCAAAGCACTGTTCTCTGAGAGTTATCTGTATAAACCCACCCGACCTCAATGTGACCCCTATAAAACCTCAAGCTCTGGTAATGTTGCATCTACATGTCATCCTCTGAATATGATGACCTTATGATGACCTCACTGTCAAACACTATGGCAACTGCCTGATAACACTCATGCTCCAATCATAATGTCACCACTCATGTCAATCATCTGGTGGACATAGAAGGCCATCTCGAGTGTATATTTCACAATGACGAGTCATGACTTTACAGATGGTAACAAACCTCTGAGAGGCATGATATTAGGTTTTTTTGAAGATATTGAGCTGAGGCATTCATATACAATATCGCTCTGTAATTTAAAAAAGATAAAAATGTTGCTTTGACAAGCCACCTTTTCACATTAAAAGAAGAATTTAAGTTGTTTTGAAAGAAAAAGCCCAATTTGAGTTTGAGTTTCTACACAAGATTGTCAATATAGAGGCATAAAGGTGAGGGAATCATCAAGCAAGACACCAAGGTGTTTGTGTGAACCTCTATATTTCCCTCAAGGGTGAACACAGTGGAGGTAGTCTGAGGCACCATCTTGGAGTTTGCAAATAACGTTTAAGTCTTGTCATCATAGAGTACTACTAGTTTTAGTAGTACTTGGAAAGACACTGAATCCCCACTGCTTAATCTAAAACAGTAAATAATCGTGTCATCAGCATAAAAATGCATATTTGCATCCAACACATTTTATTCTATATTCTAATTCATTATTACACAAAATTAACAGGAGGGAACCTAATATTGAACCTTGTGGCACCCCCTGGTGGACACTCATAAATTCAGCAAACAGGCTATTACAATTAATACACTGTCCTGTCAGTCAAATAATTTGTGAACCAGGGAACTATGATCTGAAAGCCCCAAACCGAGAAGCCCATGCTTTAAAACATAATGGTCCACAGAGTCAAAAGCTTTTGACAGATCAATAAAAAGACTCACACAGGACTGCTTTCTATAAAGAGCAACAACTATATCACTAACCAGTTTTGTGGCTGCAGTGATGGTGCTATGCTTTTTCCTGAAGCCTGATGGCAGTTTTGAGAGAAGTTCATTTGAATATAAAAACCATTTTAGTTGACTGTAGAATAGAGATTCAAGAATCTTTGCCAAGACACACAAATTTGACATTGGCCTGTTATTAGTTTAAACTGCTGGGTCACCTGCTTCCAGCTCAAAGGGATTTCTTTATTTTGGATGTAAAGATTAAAAAGAATTGTAAGAGGCTGTGCTAAAAATCAGCAGTTTTTTTTTCAAAAAAGTGGGCCTCTATCATGTCTGGACCAGGGGGCTTTCTGTGATCTAACGCATTGAGGGTCGTATGCACGGTGGCTCAGTTGGAATAGATGTGACATCTCAGAAAGATGGTTAGTGGATCAAATCCCAGCCAGAGACTTATCTGGGTAGAGTGTGCATGTTCTCTCTGTGCATGTGTGGGTTTTCTCCAGGTATCTTGGTTTCCTCCTTTAAAAAAAATGACTGTTAGGCTAATTGGTAATTCGTAATTGGTATTTCTCTTAGAGAAAAAAAAAGATAAAATCTTTTCAAAATTACACAAGTTTACAGAACAGCTTATTATTGTATCTAAACAGTCACAGTTGGGATTCAGTTAACCACGGCATCATCCTGTTTCCACTAATCAGCTCTATCACAGCTTGTAACTGTATCATCACTGGTCCTCTTCAGTTCTGGGAAGGTTCCTAACCGTTAGGAAACATTTAAAATTCAGTTCAACAGTTCAGCTCATGGCTCTCGTTTTTTGTTGTTTTTTTTCCCGCAGGGCGAGCTCAACGGACACAAGGGGCTCGTTCCTTCCAACTTTCTCGAAGAAGTGCCTGATGACGTTGAGGTTTTTCTCACTGATTCACCATCTCGCTACCCCCAGGACACTCCAGCACGGATAAAGACCAAAAGGGTACATGCTCCTTCGCAGTACTAGCCCTCTGTCATCCATTTACTTTTTTTTTCTGTTCCCTCGATCTCCTTTAGTCTTGTGTCTGTCCATGTGTCTCATTGAGCCAAATACGAAGGGATTTCTGACTTTAAAAGCATCACCCTGTAAATAACTAGATAAAAAAAGAAACTTTAAAACTAAAACTTGACCAAGGTATTTTTATTTTTTTCATGTTTACTACTGTGAAAGGGGGAAGTTCTGCATTGTATAACAAATGGATTTATTGTATTCATAAAGCATTCTCAGTGAGATTAAAGCTGATGGGGGAGATGCTCCTGTGACTTTTTAACTTCTGTCTTGAAAAAAAAAAAACAGCAGCTAATACTTTTTGCACATGCCTATGTAACATTGGAACAGATGCTTTATGAATATACTCTGTGTTTGAATTAATTTCTAATAGAGTAAATAGTTTTGTTGTACTGACAGATGAACTATGTAGTCTGTAGCTCAGCATGGTATATAGCCCAGATGCATGAACATTTTATATGAAGATGAGCCTAGCATAGTACAACTTTTGTATCTGCTCCTGAATGCCTTGTTTTGTAAATTGCTTTCTTGTAAATTAGCAAGCAAAGGTCACTTAACCTATGTTGCTACCAGAGAATAAATTCAGGATTTATTTCCTAAATGTAAATATGTGATGTTATTTTTGTGTTTAAGAAATAATGCAGTTGTTTAAACTATTCGTAGTTGTCATCAGATGTTTCCTTCCTTCTGTTCTAATTTGCCATTGTCATAGTGCTAAATATTGAAATGCCATCACCATATTTTTTTATTTCTTTTTCTCACCTGCTTGGCAAAACAGAAGAAGAGTGTTCATTTCACACCTTAAAGGCTCTGTTTCCGTCACGTAAGTGAGCAACTGAGGATACCAAGATTACGCTCCTCTCGTCTAATGCAGATGGCAAGGGTATCCTTAGTTTCTGGTATGCAACATGTACACTTTGTATGACGTTCGTTTCAGTGCTGCTCACTTCTGGTTTTATCTTTGTTCGAACAAAAACATTCAACATATTTTCTTGGGTGGACATCGTTACCCTAGGCAATGCATTAGACAACCAGTGTGGTATCTTCAGTTGTTTCTCTGAGTGTTGTACATGACAATGTCCGTCTCCTGCAATAAGTCTCCTGCTGTAACTCATGATACGCTAAAAGGCCGTTCTTCCACAATTGCACGATAATTTGAGAAGCAGTTGAAAGAAACAGTACTGATAGGAAAAGTAGATTTTTTGTTAGTGCAGCTTCAAAACAAACTTAAAAAAACTAAAACATATTTAATTTTGAAACTGAGAAATATTGTTTTTTGTTGCTTTTAAAGGGCATGTTGGCAATAAAAAAAAAAACATCTAAAACATCAGTTAATTAGATTAATGTGTAGTAACATAACTGCATAGCAAAAAGCTTCCAGAGAGGCAGCTTTTATATTATTTTACAGTAGCTTTATTGTTTGAGTTACACATTACGGTGCTCAAAATAAGTTTAAAATAAATGCAAACATTCTCAGTTTCAACATTTGATATGTTGTATATGCACTTAGGTTATTTTTTTTTACAAAGCACTGCACTCTATATTTTGCTTTAGGTCTTTTTTGGGACATAGAATTCAAACAAATAACCTGATTTTAGCATACATGGAAAAATAAAATCCAATTATGTAACAAAATGCTACAAATGCACAGATAGAATATATAAAATGTTTAAACTATTAAATCAGTACTATTTTTGTGAAACTGTTTAAATGATCAAGTAAAATATATTTAAAGTGAGATTATGCAACTTTTAATGAGGTGACAGCAGTGCTGCTGCTTATGCCTAAAAAGTTCAATCTTTACATTCAGCTAAATGCCATGTTAACCTAACAGTAGCACAAATAGTAACATTATTCAGTGAATAATGTTACTCAGTGGTATTTAGCCAACAAATATTAAGTCTGTAAGGAAAAAGCGCATTTTGTTTCCTAAGATTTAGATTTGAAGTGAAAGTTTCTTTGACAAAGTCTCACTTTAAATCCCTCACATTTTCTGCATTGCAAGTTCTGACCAAATACCAACACAGATACGGCCTTGTGCAAAACTTAAATCTGTACTCAAGTGCAATTTAAGAGCCTTTTAGCTCATGATTACAGAAAATAGTGACAAGTAGTCTCTTTGTAACCCAGTTGTACTAGTAAATATTTATATTTAAGCGGGAGTGAAGTGAATGTGATATGAATTTGTCCCAAAAAGTACAAATCTGTTAATGTGAAACAAGCTGCCCGGCTTTTGATAGTTGTAGTTGGGAAATTGTTACTTTACGTTGATGAAGTTAGTTATTGTCATGTTTAACTTGTGTGTTATTGTAGAATATTTTTAAGTTTCTATTTTTTTTTTTTTTAAATCAAAGACTGTTCCTACCGGACAGAGGGGGTGGTAGTGTTAAATCATACCTGAGTGCACAGGACATTTGAGGGGGGGTGGGGGTAGACCTCCATCTTTATTGGTGGCCCTGCTCAGACAGAAAGGTGGGGGGAGTAGTGACTGTGGTGTGAGAGACGGTTGGCTTTTTAACACCCTCAACTGTCCCTTACGGGTCTTCCATTAGGTTCCACTGGAAAAATCGTCTCCGCACAGAAGAGCACCCTCTCCCACAGTGCGTCCACACATCCCTGGCTCCGGCCCTGCCACCACGGGGCCCGGCAGTCCCTTCAGGGCCCCAATGGAAATGTACTCTTCCCAAAAGAAAAAGGGACTGCTCTCCAAAGGGAAAAAACTATTTCAACGACTTGGCGCTGTAAAATAAGGTTTTTCCACATCACTTGGAAAGTGGCATCCACTTCCCTGGGAAAATTCATATATAAATATGTATAAATAATATATTTAAAAAAAATAATGCAGTTGGCATTTGTGAGCTTGGCAACTGCTTTTATTTTTTAAACATCTGTTGTATATCAGAATATTTGTATTTTGTTATCAGTATAAACATATTTTCAATAATTTCCTATTCTGGTCCCACAGCCTTGTGAAGGACGGTGTAAAGTTGTGCCGCTTACCTCAAAGTCTCTGGCTGACGAGATAGCAGAAAACTGAGCATTTTGCACACAATCACGCCTTGCATTAAAAAGAAAAAAAAAGTACAAAAGGTCTAACGTGTTTGTCTACAGAAATCAGAATGTCACTCAAAAATACACACAACTCTTGGCATCCATAACAAATTTAATGCAAGACTTGGACTGTGGTAATTTGTTCAGAGCAGCCGGTCACATTATGAGGTGTGCGTGCTTTACTTCAGCACATTCCCTTCTGACCTCCAGAGTGAAAATGCTTGTTGGACCTGGGAGCATGCAGTATAATAATCAGAAATAACTTCTCTCCAACCCCGCCCTACCCTACGCTTGTTGAGCACTTACTTAAAAACAAGCACATTGTGTATCTACTACAGGGTGTCTGCAGTAAAAGCCTGGTAGATCAAACCTTGTGTTTGCCTTATAATTGCACAATACTTTGTCCAGTTTTGTTCATGTTAGTTGATAAACTAGGTGTTTGCAGATGTTTCATTAGACTTGTCCGTAGAGTGACTATCAGTAGAGCCAACATTAACATAGTTAAACTTGTGTTAATGCTGAAGAGAAATGTCACTTTGAAAGTCAAAACTTTTAATACAAAATTTGAAACCAAATATAGGGCTTAAGTTTGGACTTTATTACTATACCAATTTCAACCTACTAAATAAATCTATGTAATATTGATAGTTATTGATAACTTGTGCTGCATTTGATTCCTTGCATGCAACCATTGACAACTTCATAGCAGTAAAGGTGAAACAACACTACCTCTACTGGCCCTTCTAGATCAATATTTTTTATTCAATTTGTCATCAATGCCTGTTTAGTGTCCCAAACTGTCGGTGCAGAATACAAGTACTGTATGTGAATATAATATCTACACCTTAATGTAGAGTAGTGAATGTAAAATGAATTGAAAGCCAATGTATCTTTTAAAGCTGCCCCAAAGGATTGTGAAGACGTCCAACTTTGTGCATGAAAGTCCACCTCCCTCCACACGTTTCTCATTTCAGTCCATCTTAAAACTGAGTCTGTTTTTCTAGTCAGAGGTGAAGTGAAACTGCCAAAAAAAAAAGTATGCAAAACATTAAAATACTTTCTTACAACTTTTGGCTGAGCAGCCTTGGTAATCTACAGTAACCTACCATCTTCTGTTTCAGGACCAGGTCCGCTGACATTACTTTTGTTTTACGTGACAGGAGCTCTTTTTGTACTTTGTCCATTTGTAAAATTGTTTTTAAATGTTTATACTTGATTTTCAGACTGCCTTTTTTGTACATTTAACTTTATAATCCAACAGTGCAAGCTTTCCCCATGGCGTCTTTAAGACCATATTGTTAAGTCTGCAGTTGTGTGCTAGCTTTGACAAGAATTATCAGCCTATACGGATGGTTACAAGTTATTGTGTGGGTGTGCATGTGCAATCTTTTTTAAAAAGAAAAAAACCCTGAATAAATTTATTATTTTGTAGTGTGTGTGTGTCTGATTTGCTTTGAAATACTAGAGATGACTTACACACAAGTTCAAACAACAGGTTTATTTAACATTTTTGGTATGAACCATTACAAGCTTGGCTGATGAGCCTTAAAGTGTTTCAGGTTGTTTAAACTCTGCACTGTAAAGGATAACAAAACTAAGAAAGTTCACCTAAAAATCTATTTTTACTGCCCCTGCAGGGGAACATAAAAGCTGTAAAGACATTTAACTAAAACCAATCTTAAGTTTAAACTGGTGATAAAAGAAAAATGTTTCAAATGTTGAAAATCTGAGTCTTGCAGAGTCAACTAAACTTTAACAGAATGTGTAACAAACAAACAAACTAGCCTTTAAATAGGTCATCATTGGCCTGAACCTGCCAAACATTTTTTTTCTCTTTCTTTAAAGATAGAACAGGTAGTCATCCAGCTGCACACTGGGCTGCTTGTGGATACTCTGTCCCACGAGGAAGGCCAGCTTGTGGGCGTACTGGCAGGGAGCAGGCACTCTGATGATCCCCTGAAACATAACGGGAGATGAACAACAAAAAGTAAAAAAGACATGTCAAAAAATTATTACACAGGCAACAATTGGAAAGAAGTTGAAACTGGTATTGCTTATTTTCGTAACACGGTATGACCTTTAGAAAATACCGGGGTATATGATATTGATCAGAACATGTCAGTAACATGGGGCGTGTTGTGAAATGTTTGTCCCAGCGTTCACGTATACTTCACCTCACGTGACGCCTACTGTCAAATATATTTTTATACCATATTTTGATACCACAGTTTAAACAAAATACCTTCATACCGCCTAAGCCTAGTTAAGGCCCTGTCACACTAGACAACTTATGAAACATTTATGTCTAAATTACTAAGTTACATATATGATCAATTTGTTTGAATTACATTATGTACACGCCAAAAATAAGCTTTCAGTTCATTTTTTTCAATTTCATCTTCAATGTAGAACATTTTAAAGATAAAATGTTCAGAAGTTGGCACAGGTTGTCTAGTGTGACAGGGCCTTAAGGTCAGTTTGCTGTATAGCTCCTGAAGTTAATCACTTGTAGAGGAGCATCAAAAGTGAGTATCTCTTCTGGAAAACAAATTCCTTTGAGTATATCATGAAATTCTATGAAATGCTCAGAAAAAACTAAAACGTCACCATGGACAATCAATGATACATATCATTTTTCATGAATCCTTAAGTTTATATATCACTAAGATTTTATCGATACTAGTACTATTGATATTGCTTAGAGCTGGTATTTTAAAAACGTTCTTATTGATGCTTTTCTGTGGGAATAAACCAAAAAAACTCAATATGAAATGCTTTTAGAATATAGAACATGGTTCATGCAGGTTTTAGTAAGTCAAATTTAAGACTTTTTAAGACCTTTTTAAGACCACTTTGAATGAAATTTAAGACCAAAAATATAAGCGATGGTTCGGGGATTCTACTGTATTACAACCAAGCACACGTGTGTC
>JAUBOC010000001.1:8051424-8072419 GCA_032275365.1 Anablepsoides cearensis
ATCGTGCATTTATCGTTATCGAGGTGAACTGGTCAATATATCGCAATATTGATTTTAGGCCATATCGCCCAGCTCTACAACATATATCGCGATATATATCATATGTGACCCATCACATCGAAATGAGGATTAAGTCCAAAAGTGATATATGGAGAAATAGGCAAATAGTGTTTTGATTAAAGCGTTTTCAAATATTGTTTTTTGTCAAAACATAATGAGTTAATCCTTTATCAATGTATCATTTGAATGAACTGTCTGAAATATAATCAAAGCAAATTTTTGAGGCACCTTTTTTAGCAGTAGCACCAAAAAACATGATTTTGAGGAAAAATTCCTTAAAATTGAGATTTTTCATGTGAGCTAGAAATGTTTTGTTTCTTTTTCGCTGGGAAATCTCAATATTCAAATATAATTTGAGTTTCCTCTTTATAAAGGACATCAAAAAAATTCTCATTAAAATGAAATAAAATTAAGATTCAGACCAAATATTAATGTATTATTGAAACCAACAAGACAAATTAAGTCATATGGATTTACTTATATCAGAATGTTCCAGGTATCAAAATGTAGCGTTTAAAGTCAGGAATCTGAAAATATAATTAGGTCATTTTGACCAAATTTGACTTAATCCTCATTTCGATATGATGGATCACATATATGCTCAAATGATGTATTGTGCAGCCCTACATATAACCAAACTTGATCTACTTTTGTGTATTTAATAATACAAGTAAGTCCCGTTGGGTATTTTATCCATATGATGTAACAGGAAAAAACAGTAAAATACTACAGCTTTACAGTAAGAAAAGTACCTGTCAGATAGCAGAATTCTGGCACAAGCATGGCTGGTCCTGGAGCAGAGTCTCCTGCAGCAGGCATTTTTTTCACATGGCTGATGAGCAGCACCTGGTTCCCATCAGTGATGTCCAAGCCATATTGCTATTAACAGATTACAGAGTTGGAAAAAAAAGGGCATGGATAATTTTAGCAAATGTAAATTGTAAAACTGGTGATAGCCATGTTTTATGCATTCTGTAAATTTTAATAAAGACAACATTCTTTTTTGTCTTAAGCCTGGTTACTGTGCATGTGTTAGGGCAGAACCCCAGTAAAGAGCTACAAAGAATTGATGCTTCTCATTTAGCATAATCTTGACAGAAAGTTGGGCTTAGAAGAAATGTTATAACCACTTAAGGTTAGGTTGCTCGGATTTTATTTTAATTTTTTTGAGGGGGCACACAGGAACATTTTACATTTTCATCTTGTTGGCAGGCTGCTCTTCTTGACAAACTCCTATAACTGTTCAAAAAAATTTTATTAGAATTTTCAACATATTATGTACAAATATTTTAAACTTTTTGAAGTCTAAAATCCACATTATAGATTAGAATTCTTCAATGCTCTACATTGACATTATTTTTTTACAAGTTAAATCCAATATTTTAGATAAAAAAAAAAGATTTTATTTTTAGTTTCCATAGAGAAAAATTATCATTTACATTTCAGCAAGAATCATACAGCACATTTGAGCACTTACAGTCTTGTAGTAATTCTTGAAGGAGATTTCTGCATCTCCTCTCTTGAAAGTGTTGATGGGCGTGTGATCCCATGCAATATCATCAATCCTGTAGGTTTTGTTGTTGTACCTGAAAGTTTTAAATAAGCATGCAGCAGAAAAAGGTTATTTAGTCAGATGGGGTTTTAAAGTGATTTTTATCATCCCACTGACAACATAAAGTACCCAAAATTTGCTAACAAAAACATGATTTTTTTTCGACTTACTTTGTCAGAACAATCAGGCCAACCAGCTCCTTGGCACAGATCTCAGGGTAGCGCTGACTTCCACACTGCTGCCGCAGGCTAGCCATGAAGTCGAGCACCGTCTCACTGCGCAGCACCTTGTGGCTCACATCAGTGCACATCATGATAGATGATTCGTAGCGCAAAATAGTGGTGGTGTAGCCTGGCCAAATGGTTAGCCTAAAATAAAGCAAAACACAATCTGTCCATTCTTTTCTAAAGAATTTAACTTTTTTTATCTCAAGCTACTTAGTCAATGTTTAATAATCCAGGCAAAAAATAATCAAGGCTTTATCATATTACATGCAAGTATACCTTGAGTTTTAATCAGTTTGTAAAAGACAGCTATTTATTTACTGCATATTTAAATGTTAAAAATATTTTTGAAATATCTAGATACATTTGTTGCCAATCCCATTTCTTACAGAAAACTATGGCTTTTTTAGTGTAATTTTTTTTTATGAAGCCTGTAATGACAAGTTAACACTAACATTAGCAGTCCAGACTGTCAATTGGCTTGCAGAATATTTATTTTATTACCAGTGATTCTGAGGAACAGCAACATATCAAGGGTAACTTAGGAGTGGAAAATAAAGGAGAGCAACTATCAAAAGTACCCTCAATTATTCTGTGTTTCTGTTTAATGAGGATCTTTGACAATTTGATTTAGGTCAACGTACTTTCAGCCTAAATGTTTTAAAGAATTTAAGACTTTAGTAACTCCTTTTAGTTTTGCTTCCAAAAACACATTTTCTTTAAATCAAAACTACTTCTCCTGGCTTTTTGAAGGCATTGTAAAGTTTGTAAATTAGTAATTTCCTCTCAGTTCTGTGTGTCACCAATTTTGAGGATTTAATCTTTTGGGCCTTTGTGCCAAAACTGGAATGTGAAAATTTGTTTAGAATGAAAAAAGCCAAAACAAAAACCTCCAGTGGTAATACACACTAAGATTTTCATGTTATGTCTAAAGTGCTTTAAAACCCACCTCTTTCTTAGCCTTTAACACTTTATGAAGAGTTTACTCTATGTAATTTTAATGTATTTTTACTTAGATTTTATAGCTAACAGATTGCTAATTACATTTTGTATTGTGCAAGCACTTTTACTGTTGACTCTGTAAAGCACTTTGGTCCTCTGTGGCATTTTTTAATGCTTTACAAAAAAATGTTGGATTGGATTTAGATGTTGAAAGTTTAGATGGAATTTCTGAACTTAAAAAAATAAATTACAAATAAATAAATAACTTAAAAAAACAAAACTACTGGCATACTTGTGCTGTGAAATGTTGAGTGGATCATTTGGGTTGTAGTAGTTGCGTCCAATCTGTTGCATGTTGAGAATCCTCAAAATCCTGTCAAAAGAAAGTTTACAGCATCCAACATGGAATAAAATGAAATTGTTCATGCATTTTTTCTTTACTATGCACAACTTTGTAAGACTGTAGAAACTGTAAAACATACCTCCTGAATATAAGATTGTAGAACTGAATGCATACTGGAGATGTTGGTGGCAGCTCGTTTGTCAAAGTGATCGTTATCTGAACCTTCTCCCCATTCCTGGTCTCACTGTGAAGTACAGTCTCCTATACATTGTATTTTTCACATAAAGAGAAAATTAAAAAGGTTTGTTTAGGTGGGGAGAAAAATAACACCAAGGGTCTGCACAACCACTAAACAAATAAATTATATTTTAAACTTTAGAAAAACAAACTGATTAAAGCAATAGACAACCCTGGTCTACTGTTGCTACTCATTTAAGACTTTTCTAACCAGTAAAGATAAATATTCAGAAGTACATAATTTTACAGTAGTTATGATACAAGACTAAACTTTGCAGCTCATGTCATAGGAAGTAGATTACAATCTCTAATTTTTGGTACCTTGTTAGGCAGTCTTTGAGGCAGAAAAAGCAGAGCTCCATCAAAGCTGTGTGCTGAGCCAATAACCTCTTCGTGCTGGAAGAGGAGGGCAGATCTTAGGCGCCGAGACTCCATAGGTGGCTTGAAGTCCACATGGTACTGATACAGAACCCATTGAGGGCGGGACAGGAGGCGGAAAAAGTTTGCTGACAACTTTATAACAGCTCCAGATGTACCTGTAGAAGTGCACAAGTATAATTTTAAGGATTATTTCCTTTTCTCAAAAAAAAAAAAAAAAAAAAAAAAAAAAAAAAAAAAAAAATTGTTTGAGTATTGCAATTTAAATTAACGGACCAGCCTTTGAATCCTTCACATGCTCCATTGCTTGTCTGGTGTTAACTCCTGTATCATGAAAATCCCGACGGCGTCCACCTCTTTCCCCAAGCTTCACCTGCTGAAATCCAGCTGAAATCTGCATAACAGCTAATAAAACCCATTTTAAGACAGTCAGGACCAGTCTGCATAAGAATGGAAGTGAAACTTCAAAACAATACACCTGGCAAGGAAACATGTTTTATTTGGTGTTTTTGATATTAGAATGTCTGGGATATGTCATGAACTTTCTCATATTTTTGGTTGAATTCCATATTCATGCCAGTAAATTTGCAAAACAAAAGCCCAATCTCCGTTTTCAAGGCCTATCTGAACTGTTTTTTGGACTCACTGAAACTCTGCACTAACTTTAAAGCTATAAAACTTAAAACCTTATGTGAAGAATTTAAATTGTAACCTTTAATTTGACTTCTGCACATTTGTAAGTGCATATTTTGTACTTGCTACTCTCTCTCCCAGTACATTACTGTTTATTGTTGTATACTGTTGATTTGTAAATAAAGATAAAAAACACACATGGCAAGGCAGCTTTACTTTGTACATTTAAAATTTGTGCTTCGGAGATTAATGAGTAATCATGATGAGTACATATATTTGTTTACATTAATTGTAATTAAGTTTGAGTTCTGAAATCTCTAGTGCCAAAATTTCTTAGGTTCCATTGACAAAAGAAATATCCCAAATTTGACTGTACCTTCTTCAGTGAAGGGTCCTGGAGCACTTTTCTGCCTGCCTCTACCAACCAGCTCTGCCCCTGCAGCAGGGGCAGGTGCTGGGGCAGGCTCCTGGGCCTTGCTCTGTGGGAAAAACAACAAAGTAAATACACATACATATTTCTATTGCTGAACTACAACTACACTTTAACATAATCAATATAATTAGACATTTAAAGGAATATTTCAGACATTTTTGAACCTACAGAATGCTGTTATTAATTTTTCATTTATATTTGTACAACAATTTTGCCCAGACAGCATTTCCCTGTATGTGGCCTGCCTAATTGGTGATTTATGACCAATTAAGGGGAGCTTAAAGGACATGTCTTTGCAGATGAAGGGAGAGGCAAAAAGGATGGGTCATCTGGCTTTTCAAAAGAGCATGGACCTACGCTTGGAGGGAAAAAAAAAGACAAGGAAAAAAAATAAATCAATACAAATCACATCTGGTTCTATGTATTTAATATTTAAAGACCATTAGAATTAAACTTTATAACTACACACTAAAAATTAACAAATTTGTTTGACTTTGATTTACATTCAATCCTGATCATAAAAAAGCTCAGCCAATTTAGAAGGAGAGCAACTGAATTCTATTTTGATGTACCAATATTGTGCTGAAACAATTCATTTAATTACTAAAATAATTTATCTGCCTTGACGCTTTGTTGAAAATTGCTAAGCTTTTCAGTGCATTTTTGTCTGACCTGTTAATGTTATTTGTGTAGCACAATGCTAGCGCTTCCAAACCTTAAATAATTTTTAGTTATGGTTAAATCAGTGTTTACCCTACCATTATCTAAGGGGGGCGCCCCTCCCTTTCAGGATCATTAACCCTTAAGGGCCCAGATAATAATCGGTCTTTAAAATGTGGTAAATAAATTTTCAGTGACTGAGAAAGTTTTTTTAATAATAATATTTAAATATTATATTTTATTTTAAACATGTTACAGAAGTAATAAGAAGCAAGTTTATTTTGAACAAACATTACAAACGTGTTCATTCCTGTCAAATATATTTACAAAACACACTAAACTGATTCAGATTAGAATAAAATAAATCATGTTTTATTAATTAAATGTTTGTTTCCTGCTATAAATAAAAATCCTCAATCCATTATGTCCTTGTTCCTAATCAGGGTCAGGGTGCAGCTGGAGTCTGTCCCAGGTTCATCAGGGACACCTGGACAGGTCTCTAGCTCTTCAGAGACACCTGGACAGGTCTCCAGTCTCCATCAGGGACACAAAAGAGATCCACACACCGAGTTACACAGAAGAGCTCCAGAAGGTTTCAAACTGAGAACTCTGGACTCAGATCATCTGCTGCTGCACTGAGTTACAACGATAAATTATTATTGACAATTATAACAAAGAGTCCTTAACTTAGGATTTGTAAATTTATTAGTATAATTGAAGGTGAGTCATGTAAAATTTTGTTTTTATAAAACATGAAGCATGAAAAAAGGTGCTTTATTGCAAATAAGGTTCCAAAATCAATCAACACACTTTTTTAATGTCATTTAAATTTTACATTTACCTAAAGTAGTTAAGCAAAATTAAAGTAGTACTTCAGATTAAAAACTGTTGGACTTCCTGGCATTTAAAACTGTATTTTAGACATTAGCATAGCATGTCTAAGATGGGTATGTTAACAATGATTTACAAATCACTGTATGTTAAAATCTCCTATCACATGCATTTAGCTCAGATTTCAGCACGTCACAGATAGAAGGTAAGCTATAGGAATTTAACTTTTCTACATTTTTGAACTACTGTAATGACAATCTGTTGAACCAAAAGTGGTTTAAAAAACCCAGAGATAGGTCTTTGGGGAATTTCTATTATTTTTTTTAATTCCTCTAACAATTGCCTGAAGTTCTTATTTCCTTTACTAGTTTGAATAAATGTGGTAAATTTTTATTATAAAATTTCCCTGCATCTAATAAAATCAGTTTTAATACAATTTTGGAACTTCAATATTTTTTTTATTATTATTATTATTTTTTTTATTATTATTATTATTATTATTATTATTAATTTGTGCGGCATTGCTGCCCAAAATGTCTTACTGCTCCAGGTGCTGTTTCTTGACCACGTGCTCGGCCACGTGATCTCGCTCGTGCTCGACCAGTCATTTTCGGCTTTTTTTATTTCCCCAAGTACCTGCAGTTTGGAACGAAAAAAAAAAAACATAATGTTCTTAGTACAATCTAAAGACGAAAAAATAAGACAATTGAACTACTACGACATTTTCCCTAACAAAACATTTAGTTAGAGGTGATTAGAAGAGGAAGCTAACCAGCAGGGCCTCAAGGTTAACGCTAAGTACCAACACGCGGTAGCTAGCAACCCGCTGCTAGCAGTAGATAGAGTAAATTACAAGTAAAACTACTACATATTTTTTTTACAAAAAATAAACAAAACATTGTAATTTTAGTAAGGTACAAATATCTGGACTTTTTGTAACCATTTAGCTAAAACTATTGACCAATCCATTTCTATTCAAGAAAACTGTTGCG
Source organism: Anablepsoides cearensis (assembly GCA_032275365.1). Classification (NCBI taxonomy): domain Eukaryota; kingdom Metazoa; phylum Chordata; class Actinopteri; order Cyprinodontiformes; family Rivulidae; genus Anablepsoides; species Anablepsoides cearensis. Next base: position 8,058,710 of record JAUBOC010000001.1, read on the forward strand.
GTAAGATTGCATTTTTTTTTGCTAAAGGTTTTTAACATACATTTGGCTAAATTTAGTAGAAAATACTCACTTTTGAGTTCTTTTATTTCCTTTAAAACGTCGATGAAACCGTGCTCCCTTCTCGCGCACCTGTTTCGAAATGAATGCTCCGTAGCCTGGCGCGCGCTGAGCCTCCGCGCATAAACTCCATCTAAAAAAAGAATGCGTCATTAGATTTTGGTCGAGTATTTTCTGACCATACCTCTGTTTTATAATATATATATGAATAATATTGAAAGGTAAAACATTTAAATAGTTCCAATACAAGGGTTGTCTACGTATTAATAAAAAAAGAAACGTTTTTAATTCAGGAACTACTTTTTGAAGCGCAGTTTTACATTTCACCCGTGACTGTTCTTTGTCATTTTTTTCATTGTGCATTCTCAACTAAGACCAGTAGATGGCGGCACATGTCTAATTTACTGGCTTTCCTCAAGGTACCGCATTATAACTAAATCTAGGAAACATGTTGGTTTATTTAAATAATAGGTTTTGGAATTTACCCTCTTAGCGTGGTGAAAATACAAATAACTACCAAAGTGTCACTATTACAAAACAAAGCTGAGTCTAGTTTGTGATTATAAAAAAGGCCTATATGTGCTTATTGAAAAAAAGTAAACCTTCAAAATGTCCATTTATTTTACAGCTATACAGTCAAATAGGTTATGGAAGCTTCTTTTAAGTCTGATACAATTTAACTTAATTAATTTCCCCTTGGTGGCAGGAATAATTTCACAAACTCAGAACATTTCTCCCTTCTTTTGAGAGATGCTTAATCATTATTATTTCCTGCCAAAGTTTTTCTTTCTGCTCCACATTCTACTATTTGAAAGGGAACTTGGCACCTCAGAGGGCATCTTAAGAGGATGTATGCAAGTCTTTCATGTCTGAGATCTAAGACTGATTATATATTCAGACCTGAGGGACGATTTTGGGAGGACCTGCTTTAGTCACTGTTTACCTGCTGGAAGAGGACTGAAGGGAGATGAAGCAAAAGGCGGTGACTTGAATGTCATCAAGTCTGGTGGTTGTGTAAAAACAGGAAACATAAAGCAAACGCTAGAAGAGCCCAGCATTTCCTTTGAGGAATGCATATCACCTGCTTCCTTTCATGATAAATAATGGAGTTATTATAGCCAACATGATCAAACTTCAAAAACAATAAAAATGCAAGTCATACTCGTATTTTTTCATATTTTTTTGGTTCTCCGCTACTACCACTCCAAAATTTCACACAATATCTGTAAAACCGTCTGAATTTTACTTACTTTTGTGTTTTTCTAGGTCAGTTGGCTGTATAGCTCCTGAAGTTAATCACTTGTAGAGGAGCATCAAGTGAATATCTCTTCAAAGTTATCCTTAATAGGGTTCATGAGATATTTTGCTAACAAACAAACAGACTTGACTCCACATTGTTAAAGGCAACGCTTTAACAAGAGAATCTGTGAGATTTGTCAGCACTCTGTGACAGGAGTCTACAGCAAGACATTTGAGCTGAAAATCTGAAGCTGTTTTTGTGTTTTGATTCCAGCGGCCATCTTGAATCAAACTGACTGCAAAATTTAATCATCTGATGATTACTTTCTGCATGTTTTATTACATTTCATCCTGTGGTTCATGAGATATTCTAATATCAGACAGATGAACACAAACATTAAAACATTATCACCCGCCTTCACAACGACATCCAGTATTTGTGGACGCATCAGTCAGAAATTTACATACAATGTTGAACAGCGTGCCATTTCCACAAAGTGCAGCAGTGTGAACACTTTGATCAAAACAAAAAAAACGGAAGAAAGTTTTCTTCAAAAGCGATACTATTTCTAAAAGAAGAAAACATGAAAAAGGGCCATAGAGAAAAAAGATTTAGAAAAGAAAGGAAAAGAAGAAACTGGTGTCAGTGAGAGGACTGCCAGCTGAGCGGTGTGAGGCTGAGAAAGGTGCACCCTGCTAAGGACGGTGATGAATGCGCTTCAGGCTTCAAGCTCGCCCTGCAGCCTCCAGCAGGGCACGGATTCCACGCTCACGCTAATCACGCTCTGCGAGATCCTGCGGCCCAGAGCTGATGAAAGGAAACACGGAACACAGTTAGTGTATCAGACTGGCTGCACAGTCCTCCCTCCCCACAAAACGCACGCTTCTCACCAACTGCATTCTGTGTGGAACCGTGGCTTTTGTCTTCAACCTCATTTCCTGCTTCAATCATTAGAAACAAAACAAGATCAAAGCTTTGGGTTTACATAATTCACAGGGACTCTATTAGGCCTGAACCCAGAAACCAGAGCAAGAGGGAATTCCTAATAATAAGGATCTACCATACCATGATATCCGTAAGCGGGTTAGGAAAATTAGATTATTCTCTGCTTGTATACCATGGAAACTAATCTGCTCTGCATCAGAGTGTTTCTTTTTTTTTTTTTCTAACAAAAACTCAGGCGCCATTGCATCAAAAATAAGCTGCGCGGAATAAATAGCAAAAGTAAGATTCTGAAATAAACTCCAGCTCTTTAATTATAGGAATATTAAAATAAGCTGTGATAATTTTAGGCATCATTTTATTACTGAAGGCAGAAAAAAAGAGATTAATCTAGTGTATTTGTCATGTTTATGTGTGTGTGTTGGGGGTGGGGGGATCTTTTTTTTACTCTAAGCCAATGATATTCAACTGCCAGCTCGCAGGCCACATCCAGCCCACGGCTGACCAAAATCCGGCCCGCCAATTGGTTCATTCAACTCTAAAGCTGAAACCCACAGATTTTTACTTTCATTAAGTTCTTTTACAGACATGTTTAGTATCTACAGAAGTGTCAGAATCTTGGCTACAAGCTGGTAAAAAACATTTCTATGAACACCCATGACAGTCAAAACTACACGCTGCTGAAGATAGAACTAAGATAAGTAAAAAAAAATTGGTTTGAAAATTTGACAAGTCAGAGATGTCAAAATAATATTTTTGTTAGGAGCCATAATGTATTATTTATTGTTTTTGGTATTGTTGCACTACTTTAATTACATAAGGTTCTGTATGTTGTACTCATGATTAAATTCAGCAAAATAAACTAATTCAAAGGTAACAGAGCTTTATAATTGATTTATTTACATAATAATTACATAGATGTTTGGCCCCTGAGTGGTTGGCCTGCAGTAACTGTGGCCCCCGGAGCAGTTTAGTTGAATAACCCAGCTCTAAATATAAACCAGACATTTTAATAAAATAAAGGAAAGCATAGTTCAAACAAGCTTTAAGGAATTCCTCCTGAAGTATGGGGCAGTTTGCAAGAGTTCACTCTGGTATTTTATGTTTGTTTGCAATTCAAAAATGCGGGTATGCACTCAATGTAAACAAAGCACTCGGCTGAATTTGCTGAAAACCACAGGGAAGCATGCCGTTACCTACATGTGGCTATAGGATCAAGGAGATGATGCTCAGTTGGAAATAGTCGAGCGAATCTGCTGCAGTTTTAGGAAACAGCTTCTGTCAGAACAGAACAGCATTTCGTAGCTCGCCTGAAGAAATTTGTCTCATCAGTTACATTTTTAAGAGAAAAAAAAACACACACCTTGTTTTCAAATTTATATCATTGTAGATAAAAAAAAGACTGACTCAAACTTGAGCATAAATACACATAAACACATCAAAACTGTTGGACTTCTCCATTGTTGGCATATTTTTCATCACAGATGTTTCTGGAGGTAAACAAATGCACCTGGTATTTGGCAACTGTTCACTAATTTTAGCTACATTTTCTAATTTAAGGGCACATTATTTAAACAGTATCCCCATGTTGTTGTATGAGGGAGCTGTGACTCTGAGAATGAAACAATCTGGCAGAGAGAAGATGAAATAAATCTAAGCGTCAAAGCAAACTTTTAATAAGAAAATGTGATCAAAACCCCATAAAATCCCCATTCTTGTTCTCTCTCATGTGCAACACATTTTTGACAAATCACACTTGTATAAATCGTCAAAAACTATAAGTTATGGCTGCAATAAAATGTGAAAATAACCCGAGCATGATGGTTATTAAAAACAACTCATATTAAACATTTCCTGCCAAGCAAGTTCCATAATGTTGTTTCTGCCTCCTTTAATAACAATATCTGACTGATGATGGCCTTGAAATAGAGTAAGAAACATGTGTTTCTTTAAGCATGTGTGAAGAAACTCATAACATAGAAGGACATGTATCTACAGAAACCCGTCACAAAGTGTAAAATAGAGAAAAAATGAAATAATGTTTAGGACTGGGGTCTGCAACCTGTTGATCTGAGCAAAAAGTGTTTCTTTAGTTCCTCTGCTGTGGCTCTCTGCAGCTTTGACCAACATAGAATTAAATAAAATTCTAATTTAACAAGGAAATAAAAGAAACACGTGGCAAGTAATTCTGATAGGACCGAGGGTTAGAAGACACATGCTACTATTGTGAAAAACTTTGAAGAAAATTTGAAATGAATAAAAGCTTTATGGGAGGATGTTTATGAAGTCACAGTTAAATGTCTGATATGAACACATCTTCACTCTGATATGTGTTATTTCAAAGTTAGATTTTCCACAAGACTCACAGACCTGTGTTTAGAAGGGGGTATGCAGAGGAAAATGCTTCATTTTTTTTTATAAATTATTTTTTACAAGTTCAGTATTTTTCCTTGTTCTAGCTTTTAAAATAAATACATAAATTATGTTATATTTATTTTAAGCAATATGTTTGGACAAGTTCTTTTTAGTGGGAAAAAGAACAATAATGCGCTTCTTTGATACCCATGGGGGAAGAAACCTTTCTGTTGTGTTGCTGGTTTTCTGAAAAGAAAAAGCCTGTTTTGTTCATTTATTTGTTAGGGAGAGGAGGTCAAGGTGGTTAAAGAAGAAGAGGAAGAAGAAGGAGGAGGCCTGAGCTGAGCAGAGTCCTGCCGAGGCAAAGAGGATGCCTCACTGTGATCTCTGAAAAGTCAACAAGGGTTGGTCCACAGCTGGGCTGCAGGGGAACAGAGAGCGGGCGCGTAGCAACAACCTCCTGCTGGGAGCAGGGAGAAGAAAAAAAAAAGATGGCTGCTCAGCCTGTTGGGGAAAATACTATATTCATCTTTCAGCCATTACTAATTTTATCACTCGTTTCAGTTCTTAGCCATGTTAGTAACACTTATAAAAAAATGCATTTATTATAAGAAGCACATCTTTAACCTGCAAACTGTTAGCAGCCACGGCACAGTGCACTGTAAAAACAAGCTGGTAACATTTAACAAATAACTGTGGGGTAATAATATCAATTGATCTGCGCAGAACGACAAAACATTTAATGGAATCACACTTTCATTTCAACCAAGTTGTTACACTTGATTGTCCGTTGCATGATGGGTCAAATGTTTTCTATTTGTTAGAGGTCAGCACCCTGACTCTTCTATGAAGCCACGATGTAATGGATGCAGTTTGACATTGTCTTGCAGAAAAGAGGGCGTCACCTGAACGAGAGCACATGTCATTCTGAAACTCATCTTTAATATTCTGCATTGATGCAGCCTTTTCAGGATGTATAACCTGTTTGTGTCAAATGCATCCCTATACCAATAGTGAGGCAGGCTTTAGAACGGTGTGCTGATAGCTGATTGGATGGACCCTCTCCTCTTTAGTGCCATGAAAATGGTGTTTGTGGTTTCTAAAATAAATTAAAACTTTTGATTTGTCTGACCACAGAACAGTTTTTTATCTTTGCCTCGGTTCATTTTAACTGAGCTTTGGCTCAAAGAAGATGACAGCATTTCAGGATGGTTCACAATAGCTCTTTTTTTTGCATGATAGAGCTTTAACCAACATTCGAGAATGGCACAGGGAGCCGTGTTTACAGACAATAATTTGTAGGAGTGTTCATGAGCTCTTGTCTACAACTGAATCAGACCTGTTCTTAATTCAGCATTTGTTTTTATTCCTGAGGGCCTGAAGATCACAGACATACGTTATTAACTTTCAGTCTTTGTCCTTAGAGCTCAGAAATTCCCTCAGGTTCTGGAAATCTTTTGATGATATTACAAACTGTGAATGATGGGCTATTCAAAGTCTTCACAATTTCCTGTTGAGATACAATAATCTTAAATTGTTCCATTTTTAGAAGCAGTCTTTTGCAGACTGCTGAACCTCTGCCCATCTTTACTCCTGCACTATCCAGCCTCTCTGCTCAGTCCTCCTACTGACCTGTTGCTAGTTAACTTAGTTAGAAAATGCTAGTTCAGCTTTTTTTTATTTCTACCACTTAATTTAAAAGCTTTTTAAAAGTTTTTGCTGTCTCTGTCCCAACATTTTTGAGGTGTTACTGCCATAAAATTCAATATTATCAGAACCTTTTCCTAAAAAAAAATGCATTTTATATTTGCTATGATCAATAAGGGCTTATAAAATGTTCAAAACATTGCATTTAGTTTTATTTAACTTTTAAAAATTTGGGGATCCTGTTCAAAATCTTTTTATTTTGTGGGAGAACTGCCGCTTCGCAATCCAGAGCAGATTAAGTTACCTTCTGCATCCCTGAAAGTTTTTTTTGGGGGGGAGCTCTAAGTTAAATTCTCAGTAGTAATGCCTCTCTTTGTCCAAGGCATTGGTTTGAACAAAGGTGCAGTGGAGCACGGGCAGCAACCGATCTAATAAGCACATTGTGGGAATAAAGCAGAGGGGAGTGAGCATCAAAGGCAGCCAGGCACAGCATGACTGGCATCAGTCTGAACTCCCAACCTAGGACACTCAGCATGCTCTTCAGCAATCGCCCCTTGTGGACTGGTCCTGGGCAGTAATTAAAACCATCATTCCCACTGTCTCGGTATCTCATTAGCAACACGACCTTAGGCTTTCATCCCTACTTGTCCAAAAATATCACAGCTCCCTGCGAGCACAGATGAGTTTACATAAAAAACAAAAATCAGACTGGTGTGTTCACTTGAAATTACCCCCCCCAACAAAAAACAAAAACAAAACAAACAAAACAAAACTAACAGGGATTTATCACACAAGTATTCATGTCCTCTATACTTACTATCAGCAATATTATTATTGACTGCAGGGAAGCATTAATGAAGTCTGTCAGTTATTTTAATGAAACTCTCACTGGGTGAACGCCTACAACTGATTAACTTTAGGAGTAAACCCAATTCAAGATGGCCGCCACAACTAATCAACCTCAACACAAACATGTTTATAATTTAGTCAAATTGACAGAAACTGAGCTACAACTTGGTGAGCAAGTAGCAGAGACTCACCCCCAACTCATACTTTAACCACTTACAAATCAAGCCAGAGGTTTATTTAAAACATTGGTATCAACTGTTAAAGTCAACCCTGTTTGTCTGTTAGCAAAATATCTCTTGAACCACTGAATGTGTTTTGAAAAGAACTCACAGAAAGTAAACTTCAAATGAACATCTACAATGGATTAGCGTTTGGAGTTAGCTTAATACAAGATAACCACCACAGCTAATTTAGCTTAGCCGACACAAAATGCCTCTAACTTAGTCAGTTTCGTAGAATTTGAGGTGAAATTTGGTGTGGTAGTAGCTGAGAGACATCCCCAAGGCGCACAACAAGTACAAACAGGTTGTACAAGATCAAATCATTTTAAACCCTCATTTCTAATCATAAGTTGATATTTAAAGCAAACAGCTGGCCTGAACGGTGGTGGGCAGCACGCACACCTGAAAGGAATGCTAAGCCTTTAATTATTTTTGCCTGCCTCAGAGACGGCCGTGTGAGAAAGCCTTCGCACACGCGGTAAACAGAGAATGACGCTGTAAACTTGACATGTCTGCTCTGCATGGGGAAATCCTTTATTCTGCGCGATTTTTCCTTTTTGTTTTGTTTTTTTTTTTCGGCTGCAAACATCAAGCAGGCGAGGGAAACATTAAAAAATGAGGACAAACGGATCCATCTGAAAGCTCCTACGCTTTCCACTATCAAAGGGAGGATTTGAAGTGGGCGAGTATCGGCTGCAGTGGTCAGATTTAGCACTTTGGCAGAGAGATAAAAAGAAACTCTTTTCCTATGTTTAATTCAGCCTGAGCCATGACTAACCCATGTAATGTACCGGGCCTGTGAAGCCGATCGCTCGCTTTGTGCGGCCTTACTGGAGACAGAAATGAACATGTCACTGGGTTCGGAGCGTGGTTGCACCTTCTGCACTTGGCTTACCAAGTCAGAAAAATTTATTGTGATACCTTTATATGTTTTTTTCTCTTTTGAATCCGTTCTGCGGTAAAGCAGCGCCGCACATACGCAAACCTTTAATCCACTGCATGTTATTAACCTACTTGGCATCGCGGCGAGGCTGATTTGGTGAATTGAAACAGAGTTTTATTAAAACAGACGGGACGTCGAAGCGAGGATTGTTTTCCTGACAAACTGCGGCCTGTCTTTGACTTGTCAGAGCCACAACGTGTGTCACAAGCCCCAGCAGCTTCATCCGCGTTCACACAAGTGTTTATCCAAGGGTTTGAGACAGATAAAGATATGGAAAGGGACTCTCTGATCCTTCATTAAAAAAAAGTTGCCTCCCATTCACACAAAACTCCATTCCTAAAGAGACCTTGGCAAACATGCCGACCGCTGCTCCTCTTGTTGCTCCAAAAGTGTGCGTGCACACTTCAAATGGAGTCTCCCTCTTTCTTTGGCCATGCAGGAAAAGCCTGTGATCTTTCAGCGACACACACACACGCACACACACAAAGGCCTATCCCTGCTGAAGATGAGCCCTCCACCTTTGTCAACATCCAGTCCGAAGCTGCTCTTCGGTGCATTGTTATGCCAGTGTTTGCGCAAAAGGGGGGGGGAAAAAAAGAAAAGAAAAGAAAAAGGCCTCAGCGCCACAAAAACCCATTAAAGAGCGAGTCCCCGTTTCTCTCTTTGCAGCCATTATGAGCGAGTTCACATTAAAACCCGAGCAGGAGCTGGTTCTCAGCCAAGCCCAGCTAACTGACTCTCTCCCGCTCCGTTTCTTTGAGAAGCCTTTGATGTTAGCGGGGGGCTTTTGCACTCGCAGTGATGGTAGCGAATGATACTTTAAGCAATTCTTTTTTATCCGGCGAGCTTAATGAAAGATTAATGGGTTTGATATTTTTCCCTTGTTTATATTTTATTTAAAAAGTAAGCAAGGGTCCTTGGAACCTGTTAAAAGCTTCTTCCTAATGACTTTATGGATTAGTGGAAGTCACATTATGGTCTTTGAGTTAAAAATAAAAAAACCCAACAATGACAAGTGCTGATTGTCTTCTCAGCAGTACTATCTTTGGGTAAAAAGTGCTGACCTTGGCTGCTGTCCCACATGTTTATCTGGACCATACTGGAGCTGTTAGAGATATTTGCTCTAATTTAGCCAGTCGTGGTCCTTGTTTAGCTCAGTTTTACTGATGAAACGAGGCAGACACGGTGAATTTTACAGCAACAGTCTAAATATAATCCAGCAGAGAGTTTGGAGAGTAATTAGAGTGAGCAGACAGCAGAGGAGAAGCAAGAATAAGAAAAGATTCTATTTTTTAAGCGTCATTTATCTGCAGTAAGTTATACAGAAGGGTAAACAACTCCAGACTACATCTTTAATTAATTTGTAAACACAGATCCTTGTCTTTCTTATTTCATGTATATTTTATTAGTAATATGTACAACTGTGTGTACTTGTTAAAAATAGCTTTTTTGTTTCTCATGTGTAATAATTGTCATTCTAACATAGATTATTTTCTATTTATTTCATTTGAAGGATTATTCGTTTAATGTTATTTATTCATTTGAAAGATTGATATTTCTCAGTCAGAACTAATGTCAAAATATAGATGTGTTTCAGGATATGTTTAGACTAATTAACTGACTTTCATATTATGGTTCCTACAGCTTAAGGCAAGTTAAATTTAAGAATTTTAAGACCTCTTTAATGCCACTTGAAACTAAATTTAAGACCTACTTAACAATAAACACAAATGTAAAAACAAAACAACCAGCGACTTTTTAAGCCAAATATTTATTTTAACATAAAACAACTAGCTGCAATCATTAAATTATTTCAGAAAATAAATAAATGTTACCAATTATTTTAATATTTGAGACGAATAACAATCCCCTATAATGTGTATAAATTTTAAGACCTCTGAAAGATTGATTTAATACATTTTAAGGCTAATTAAGGCCTTATTTTTGGATTGATGAATTCAATGCTTTTAAAGACTTTTTATGGTTCTGCGGGAACCCTGTATATTTTATCATTTGTGATTTATTGCAGTCATTTACTTTAAACAGTGATAGGATCAACATGTCTCTTTTTAATATGTGCCTCAATCCAGTAGTGTAAACATATAACATAACATTTCTGGTATATAATGCTGACGTAAAAGAATCACCCCTAGGGGTGGGACCAGGTTTTCTATAAATATGGTTTGATAGTGACATGGAGCTTGAAGCCATTTTTGTTTTAGTTTTCCAGGGCTGCACATACTGTGTGATGTAGATCTGTGTAGATCTGAAAAGAAATGTTTACCTGAGAACTGGATTTGGTTTTCTGGTTTTATACAGGCATCCAATTTAAAATATTTTCTTACAGTGGTCCTGGTGATGAGATGAAAAAATTTGTATTATGAATTATTAAGAGCAATGAAATTTGACGTTGTTTTTTTATTTTGTCAATCTCATTGGCCTATTTTTAAAATAAATTAAAAACCATTCATTCATTCATTCATTCATTCATTCATTCATTCATTCATTCATTCATTCATTCATTCATTCATTCATATCCAGTTTATTTATTCCTTAATCTGCTTCATCTTGTTGTGAAAGGCTAAAACACATAAAATCAATACATAATGACTTCACCCATTGATGAAATGAAATGAATGCTCTCACCTGACTTTACACCTCAAACTTTTAATGTTGTTCTTTCTTTGCTACAGTATAAAGATCATTACAAGTTTTATAATAAAAATTAGGATTTATGATATTACATAGTGATTAACATCATTAAATCATCATAATAACAGGAGTTGGTAAATATTTTTAAAGAAATAAAAACCCTTCTAAAGTTTTTCAATATTTCATTTTGCTCTGAGGACATGATGAAAAAGAGAGTCAGCGTGGTTTATTTTATCATGGCTGCTTGAACAAAACCATAATCTGGACCCTCTGGCCACTATGGTGGTCAGAGGGTCCGGTGGCGCATGGCAGCCTTGCCTCTGTCAGTGTTTGCCCCAGGGCAGCTGTGGCTACAATGTAGCTTACCATCATCAGTGTGTGAATATGTGTGTGTATGGTTGAATGTCTGTAGTGTAAAGGGCTTTAGGGTCCGGAGGGACTTGATAAAGTGCTCTATAATTTCAGTCCATGTACCATAAAGATTTACTGTTTATTAGCACAAACAATGCATTTAAGGTTTAGTGTGTGCTTTACAATTTTGATGAGATCAAGATGAACTATAACAAAGTAATGATGATATTTAAAACTAATTTTTGATTTCGAATGTGGACCTTTCTATAAATAGACATCTGCACACAGAACACTGACCTGTTAGAGAGATGGATCATTGTAAACTGCAACCTCATCTAACAAAAGGCATTGTGGGAAATGAAGGATCCAGGTTTGTAATCTTTATAAACAACTTTATTCTAAACTTTATCCTGATGTAAATAATCTGAGCACTAACAGATGTCACAAGAACTTTGTTTAAAAATGTGGTTAATAAAACTGTACTAAATGTCTGTCTTTTAGCAAAATATCTCAAAAACACTTTATGGATACTGGTGAACCTTTTAGAAAAAAATCATTGGATGTACATCTACAAGTTAATAATTATTAGAGCTAACACAATTCAAGATGGCTGCCACAGCCAACTGAATTGGAGAAAATACAAAAGTTATGTTTTAACTCATTTATGTAATTATGATCCAGTGATTTTTACAGCTATTGTGCAACATTTTAGTGAGTTATTACGTGAGAGTCATTCACAACACATTCGTCAAGTGCTTTTTATTGTGCCAAGTATTTTAGAGTTGCAGCATCAACCACTAGAAACACGTTGTTGTCTGTTATCAAAATATCTTGTGAAAAAAAGGACAAATTTTGATTAAATTTTTAGAAAGTGATCATTGGATGTAAATCTATAACTGATTAACTTTCAAGTCAACCCAATTCAAGATGGCCGCCACAGCTAAAGCATATTGCTTAACACGCAAATTGTTGTTCATTTTACATGTTGATCTAAAACTTAATGTGGTAGTAGCTGAGAGTCATCCACAACACAAACTGTGAGCATGATGAAATTGTCTAAAATTGTACATTATGCTCAAGGTTTGACCAAACAGCTTTAACTTGATATGCTCTGAGAAAATAGATACAATTTAGGCACAAAAAAAAAAACCAGAGGGGAGTGTTTAGGAGGGGAACAGTTTGTTTCTGCATGTAAGGAGTGTCCATTAGCCCTGAGGCTAGCAGAACCCCTCCCCCCAACTTTCTCTGCCTCAGTCCCCCCCTCAGTGTGATTTATGCCTAGAACCTGTGTAATTACAGTGCCAACAGCAGCAGCCGTCAGGTTCAGACGGGGTGAGGCACAGACATGCCCCGTGAGGCTCTCCCGCTTTGCTTGCTGCAATTTTCCTTTCACCATAATCTCCTTCACACCGGCTCTACAGAAACATATTTGTGTGACAACAGGAAACCTGCTGTCAAACACGAGCCAATGCGTTCCCACTGGAAGACACAATGTATTTGTGGAGAACGCACGCTTAGCAAATTAAATGAACTTCTGTTGACTGATTTTTGCTATCATCAAACAGCTGCGGTCTATCGGTATTAAAAACGAAAGGTCTAGAAGAACCTCATATTGCCCACAGCCTTTCAAACAAAGTTTTCAACTAAGAACAAGTTCTGATAAGAAATGATGGAGTTGTGGCTGTTTGTGTCAAACCTTGGAAATAACGCCGTGCACAAACTCACACCTCAAGATGTCCCACTTAAAGTATGTGTTGTGAATGACTCTCAGCTTAACCCATTAGCACTCTCAACTCAACACATATTGACGCTTTTCCAAGGTTCCCTCTGTGTCCGGTTATTCATGAGATGGGGCGGAATCCGTTGTCATAATTTCAGAAAGTGTAGAAAATTGACAAATCTAACCGTCCCAAAGCCTAAAATTACCTTTATTCACTCTAGACATCCTGTCCCTGACCCTAGTACCTAAAATTAACCATTAACTCTGATACCTAAAATTAATCATTTTTTGAAAGTGTAGGAAATTCATGTCAACTATGTGTCCGAAACCCTAAAATTACCTAATATTCGCCCTAGATATCCTATCCCTGACCCCACTAGCTGAAATTAACCATGAACCCTGATCCCTAATATTAACCAGGGACCCCAACGTAAAGACAGCTATATTTTGCGTCCCGACTCGTCAAAACCGGACGCCGAGGGAACCTGGAAATGCCTGGTGCATCAATAACTAGCTGCGTTTCCATTGACCATTAAAGGGGCAAATTAGAATTTCGAAAATAAATTTGCTCAATGGAAACACGTTAATTTCGACAAAATGTTTTTGCGCCAGGATGAGGTGGTTTTTCAGCCGTATCGGAATTGGTGTATTTCGCAAAACTGCAATGGAAACACTTTTTTCGCATCATGGGAGTCACGTGATCAACAACCGGCTGTTTCTACTGGCGAAAAGA
>JAUBOC010000001.1:8133168-8144489 GCA_032275365.1 Anablepsoides cearensis
TGGGGGACCCCACAGGTCAGAGGAGCTGTAGAAGAGGAGCAATCTCCTAGATGAACAGAAAAACTCCTATTTGTCAAATAGGATCTAAACCAGGATAAAACTGTGCCTTTGATACCAACCAGCTGCTCTAATAGTGACAGTAAGACTTTGTGGGTCAAAAGCTGAAAAGATTGGGAACCACTGCTTTAGGTGCATTCATCCCTGCACCCATTGTCCTTCTGCACAGTGTTCCCTTCAAGACAACAGTTTGCACCAATAATTTGGCAGCACGTATCACTAGTGCTTAATTACATGCAGAAGGCACACCCAAAGGTTTCCACTATTCATTTTTACAGTGATGGCCCATGCACTCCGAATAAACATTGAAAACATGTTTTCATGTTTTGTACTGAGTTGTTCAGATGAGGGTTCATTGCTGGGATGTTGAACTTCTTTGAGGCAAACAATGGGAAGGGTGCCCCAGATGGTGTGGGAGGAGCTCTAAATAGGAGGGTTGACAGTCTGGTTAGCAAAGGGACAGACATCCATGATGCTGTAGAGTTGTATGCTGTGTTGCAAAAGGCAGAAACAACAGCTAAGTTGTTGTTGTTTTTCCAGTGGTGAGGGTGACCTATACTCTGGCATCATCAAGTGAAACACATGTTTAGGTCTGTTGCATGCACAAAATGGGGGTCAAAATATTCCTGTCCATTATTTCTATGGCCCCCTTTTGAGGATGTCTGGGGTATCATCTCACCCCTGAGGCCAGTCACATGTTGCTTTATGGAAATTGAAAAAGAACACTGGGCCACACTGGGTAAGACCTGGAAAGGCCACACAAATTTGTTTTCACACACACAAATGGGAAATGTCTCTGTTACCCAGTGTTCATTCCTGTTACTTGAATATTTTTTCTGAAAAATAAATAAACCACTTTTTTCCAGGTGTGTTTGATCCATCATTCATTCATTTGTTTAATAAATGACACAACAAAAAGATCACTTTCAGGTTTGGGTCTTCTTAAAAATAAAAAAATGGCTTTGTGTCTTTTAGAAAAAAAAAACAAAAAGCATGTATATATAGTGACTAGTTGTAAATATCAATTATTTAAATGTGTAGTCAACCATTTCTTTAAAACAAACCCTTTCTTGAGGGACAATTGAAGGAATTAGGTGCTTTTAAATATGCTGTTTTAATGTCACATGAGGTTTGGTAACAGGACAGGTACAAATGTAACCATGCCTGAGATTGACCAACACCTGTTTTGAATAGTTAAATATATGCCTATGTAACTAGATTCAGTGTTGAAAAAAAGATAGGATAGGCTACAAAATAAATTCATGTTTTTCTTCAGGTCGACGCCTCACAAACCATTGACATCCATTCCTTTTGTTGATGCTCTTCAATGCATTACAGCGCTCCAGTGTGTGCATCTTGGTGTAGCTAGCCATGCCCAATCCAGTTCATTGGGTTTGATGTTTTCCCTCCCAGGAGAGACAATGTGTTTTCTGCCATTCTGTAAAAAATAAAAAAGGAGATGATGAAAAAAGATATCTGACTATCCGCTTATTCCTTAGAGCTCATCGCTGTTGGTGCTGCATACTATCCATATGCTGCCTGTTGTCCAAGATTAAGCTTCACAGCCTCACACCAAGTCATCATTCAGCCTACCTGATAAACTGTCCATGTGACAATATTTTTTGAAAAAAATTCCAAAAATCAAACAGCCTACACTATTTTAAAGTCTTTGTTTTACAGTTGAAGTAAATAATAATAATGTTTAATGTTAAAAGTAATCGTCAATTCCTTTAATAGATTCTGATTTCTGCCTATATCAGTCCATTTTTTCCCAATGTTGCCAACATGTAAGGTAAGGTAACATTTATCTTGGCACTCTAAATGCTCCATAACAAAGTGCTTGTAGCTACAGTAATGGTAAATCCAGACTCTTCTGCTTAGCCCCGCAGCTTCTACAGTAGATCATCTCACGGTCACGTGGTCGAGACTCACTCCAGCTGTTCCCCATTGTAGGGAAACACACACACAGACACACACACACAGCCACACACAGGCATAGACAGTCAGCGTATTGGCCACGCCCCTCTTATGAATATTTCAACACCTCCCGTTCACCACACGGAGGAGACCTTCAGGATCAGCTCGCGCTCTTGGGCGGACAGCGATCAGCTGTCGGTCTATTGATAAAGGAGATATTCGTTTCCGGTACCGAATGGTGCGTCTGGGGGGCAGGAACCCGCCACAACGATTCGGCTGCTCTCAACCGGAGCTGTGACAAGGAAGCACCGAGGGCTGGATATTAACCCGACCGTACAGCGACCGATTATCTGCGGATCAGACGGAGCTGGACCCGCCGTCAACAACACGACAGGTTCCGTTTCTCTCCTTTATACCGGGATATGTATAAATGCCTGTGTTTATGTGCGCGCGTGTGTTCCAGCATTTACACACAAAAAACAGTCAGCATCCATCCATCCATCCATCCATCCATCCATCCATCCATCCATCCATCCATCCATCCATCATCTTTACCTGCTTCTTCCTTTCAGGGTCATAGATATCCAGCAGTCACTATGTTAGGGGCAGGGTACACCCCAGATAGGTCACAAGTCCATCACAGGGTCTTTCATTCCACAGTTTTAAAATAAGATCATCTAATGTTAAGAGAAAAATAAACCTAGAAAAATAAAGGTATCCATAATTTCAACACCTGCTATGATCTGTCAGAGCTCAAAATACACACTGTGAGTCACTGCCAGCTACGACCTCATCAAACCTCAACTTTGTATCTGTAGTTATGACTTAAAGCTATTTTTGTGGCAATTAGCTGGAACAAACAGTTACAAAGGATGTCCAGGTCAATTTTAGCCAGTTATGAACTTCTTTTCAGGCATAAATTTACTATTTTATCATCTGGTTGAATATGTGCTGTAGGCTACCTGAGGCAAAGTATAATTGTTTTTGTTCCAAGTGAAATAAATTCATGTAATCAGTCAGCTTAGCTTCTTTGGCATTTTAAGTAGCACTTTATCATTTTTGTTGTCATTCTTGTGAAATTTCACTAAGTTTAGGCACATGTTTGTGGCTGAACTTGGTTGAATTGCTTGCAATAATATGTATAATGTGTTTTTCATATTCTGGTGCCTTTATAACCATTACAGAAAACCAAATTTCCATTTGAAGCACAATAAAAGCTTGAACTGAACTGGCCTCTTAAATAAAGTTGTACATCCAGTGATACCTTTGGGAGTTTCATGCCAAACACACATATCGTAACAACACAGCAAATATTAGCTCAATGTCTGGCTGGATTTAAAGCTATTTCTGTGCTTTCTAATGTCAATCTTGAACAGGATTAACTCAAACAGTTAATCCTTATAGATGCCACTCACAGATTACTTTCTGAAGTGTTTTGTTGAAATCCATCATGTGCATGAGATATTTTGTGGACAAAGTTTACTCTAGTTATTGGCAAAGCTTAACCACAGAACTTTGTGATCATAGCACTCAGCTCGTACCACAATGAACTTTAGCTAAATACTGGCAAAACTGACTGAGTAAGAGTAATTTTTGTGTTTGTTAGGATTGATAAACTATGGCAACCATCTTAAATAGAGTTGGCATCAATAGTGGTTCTTAAACTCTTGTGCTAATAAACAGCAGTTGTGGACAAAGTACCACTACAGCCACAAGCTACAGTGAGTCGGTGGAACAAAATAAAGCAAACTCGGGCAAAAGACGTAAAGCTCTTAGAGAAATACAGGGGAATAAAAGTAATGATTTTATTGTTAAAATGTAGTGGAAAGTAAAAAGTTTCTTAAAAATGCTACTCAAGTAAATAAATATTCAAGTAAATTTCCTTTATTTCTGCCCACCTCTGCTAACAGACAGATACACACATTTTCAACTGCCTTCTTTCCTTTAGATAGTGGAAAATAATGTGAGCCAATATTTTCAGGTTTACAGAATTGATTATATCTTCTAACAAAACATGTTCAGTGGGACTTTATTCATCAGTAGTAGTTTGTTGCTGTGGTCAGCTTCGACTTGTAAAACATCAAAGGTTTTTCTGTTGACCTTGCTGACATTTTACCAAGAAGGACTGCATTACCAGGTAAAAGTTTGTTCCGTTTATTCTGCCTAAATCTTTCTGAAGGAGCAATAAAATCCTCAATCTGCATGAAAGCTTTAAGATAAGTGTTAGAAACGAGCACGCCGTCGGTTTTCTCTAATTAAACACCTTCAGACGTGTTCTGAAAATGTGTTGATTTATCTGCTGAGGAATTTTAAAAAAATGTCAACGTTTATTAACTCAAAACAACTCTCCTGGTCTGAACCTAAGACTGCAGAACTTGTGTGAAAGCCAACTCTTTGAGAGGGGAAAACATCTTGATTAATGCTGCAGTTTTGACTCAATTCACTCAGCAAACATTGGCAGAAAGTTATTATTTAGTCAATTTTATAATTCAGATAACATCTTTCCAGGAGGCATATTTATCTTTTCAAATGGTCTGAAGTCTCACAGATGCAAAGAACCACTAGAGATCCACTTTTCTGCCTGGTGCTTTGGTTTTGTTACAGATGGGTTTTATTGGGGAATTATAATTTTGTTAATGCTTCTGTTAACCGAGATGTTATAATTTATAAATAACAATACATTTTCATCTGGCAAGTGATCAAACCAAAAAAATAAAGCACAAATTCCCTCCTCTCATTATTATTGAGAAAAACAAATTCCCATTGATGGTTCAACCTTTTGTGAAAGAGCTGCAAAGCTTCTTAAGCAATAATCCATTTGTTTGCTAATTATTTCAGAGACACTCTGACATTCAGATAAATATTTCACCTCTTGGCAGGAGATTTGGGGCAAAGATTGGTACCGCAGTCATGCTTTTTACAGAAAACGTGAGCCGAAGCCGGCCTAAAAACTCAAGCAAGACAGCGAAACAGCCAGCTTTGATCTGTCATCTAGGTTTTATGTCCCTTTTCATATTTTGGCTATTTTAAAAGGGACATTTTATGTAAACATGAGCAATAAAAATATTCGCTGTTGTGCGTAGCTTTCTTTTACCATGGCAAAAATCCACTTTGGGGTCAAATTATATTAAGCTAGACGGGGCTAGTCCAAGTGAACAAAGCCTCAACAACATCATATACACTCATTCATCAGTTGCATCGCAGTTATTTTCACTGAAATATTATGATATTCCTACCAGAAGTGCACAAGCTAGCATGCTAGTGACCTCAGAATTCTGTCTAAATAAGCAGCGAGGCAGAATTAGTGACACTGTTGAGATTAATATTTTTATGAAGGGCGCTGGAAATGTTTGGGATTGAATTTGTTTTAAGATGGCAGCTATTCACTTTGGCCCTGGCCTCATTCAGGGTATAGCTGTTAGCTTAGCAGTCTGTTCAATGTGTGTTTCAGAAAGCCAGCAGACAAGATGCTAACTATTCATAACTTTTCCACAGAACCCTATTTTAAAATGGCCAAAATAACCTTTTTATGAGCACTGGAGACTTTTACCTTTCTGCTGAAGTAATGTTAAATAAAACCTACAAAAGTGTGTACAAATATAGAAAAAATAATAATAATTTTACAAAATTAGTTCCTCTTTTGTCTCTTGACATTTTATTTTTTTATTGTTAATAAACCACCCCTACTGCATCATACATCTCAAATTGTACATTCATTCTAATAACTTCTTAAGGACCAACCAATATTTCATATAAGTCCAGATGTCCAACATGGATCATACAGGCATTAACACATGAATATTCTTCATTCAAATCTGTATGTTTTCTTCTTATTGTAAAGGTAAATTACAGTGCGTTCTCCAAGTTTAAAATGAAAATGGAAACATTAGATCCAATTTCAGCTTTGCATGTGGCTAAATGCACCTCAGCAGAAGTTACCTCTATCTGTCAGCCAGAAGGATGATGTACGCTGAAAACACATTCCCTTCCTTCTGGCACTCACATCTATCACCAGTTTATGGTCGCTCTCCCCACGCTGGCACATTCCTGCCATGACATCCATCTATTTCACCGTCCTGACGTGCATATCCAGAGGCACGTCTTGTTTCTCTGTTCCTAAAGTGTTCAGAAGATATCTTCATGCTTTCCCTCCGCCCATTTGGAAGCTGAAGTGTTTTGCATACAACAGGTGGCATAAAAAGAAAATATGACATTTTAATAAATTAGAAATAAAATCAGCCATTTTTTTAAAAAAAAGGTAAAGCTCTTTAACTTACTGAAAAGACAAACCTGGAGTTTTGCTTCTAGTGCTCATTAAACATGGCTGAATAAAACAAAATATGTGCATTTGTATTCATACACGACAGGTATTCATGTCCTTTTTTGTGCATTCACTAGTCCTTAATTTCCGAGTTTGAATGCAGAGCTGCATTAGTTCCAGCTTTGGCTGGAAAGCTTCCTGAACCTCCTTGAATACAGCATACGGTGTAGCTGTTTTTTTTTTCTTACTGTGTGTGAGGAGCAGGTAAATAGGAGAGGATCTAAATTATCCCTCAGCAGCACTAAGGCACACTGGAGCCACCCCAGCTCACAGATTGGGCTGCTTATCACAGTGCTGCAGTGATGGGGAGGAGCTGAAATATGCTTACAGCAGTAGCTTGTTGCAGCCTCCGCCTGTCTCCAAGATACTGCGAGCTTTGGTCACACACTCTGTATTGATATGATGGCTAATCCTCTGTATTAGTTAATAACGCCTTGTTACAATTTGCTGCGACGTGTCTGTGAGCTGAGTGTTGAGGAGTAACTTGGGTTGCAGGAGCATAATGTGCACCAAGTCCTACTGCTGAGGTTACTTAAAGAAAGAAGCAAAAATAGATTACAGCACACACAGAAAGCACTGTTTTTGTAGCTATTGCAGATTAAAACATGTGCACAAATAGTTCATCAGGAGCTCTAACAAAATGATCCCCCTTAAAAAAAAGTAGAAAACTTTCTTCTGATGCAACAGGCCTGCAAGCAAGTCATTCACCTTCTGCTTTAACATTTGAACTCCTCTTTACCATCAGAGGGCACTAAAAATCCAAAACATGCACACTGATCCTTATAATAAAAGCTGTTGCACTTTTTGTCACAGATAGACCTAAACATCACAAAAAATAAAATAAAAAATGATAAAAAAAATAAAATAAAATTCTTGACATAATTGAAATGTTTAGGAACTTCTTATTTTCCATAGGCCACAAACCATTTTAATCAATACAGAGTAGCTGAGGAGGACTCCATTGTCTTACTTACCACTTGGAATTAAAATTAACCAGTTTTCTAATTGTTATTAAGGACTTAACAAAGGCAGTAATGTTAAGAGGTATTTAAGTTAAAGAGGATATTTTTTTTCTTTTTTACATGACGATGCTGTAAGCCAAAAAATAAGAATAAAATCTGGGTGCTACTTCCCCTCCCTACCCACTTTTTTTTTTTTTTTTTTTTTTACTCTAAATCAGATCTGCCTCCACTTTGGCAGCAAACTCTCTTGCAGACCCCGGCTGTGATTCTTATTGTGATTAAAACCAGTGAACAGCCTGTAGGAAACGTTTGCTCGCGTCTCCAAACATCAGCTGTATAAAACCCCACGTAGGGTTAATCTGGACGCGGCTCCCTGAGCGGATGAACGGAGACACATGATGAGTTTAGAGCCCTGAGGCTTTTGCGCACGAGACAGTCGGTGATCCGCCAACGGGAGCGGGCGGGCAAGACCGGGGACGACCGACTGCCTTTTGAACCACACGGATCTCCTGATCTGGTGAAGTACCATTACCACCACCAAGGATCTTTACGCACAACTTTTTTTTATTTATTTATTTTTTTACGCACAGCGGAAAGCGCTGCCGCTGAGCGCATCTCGATGCGTGGTCCGCGTCTCCTGAAACGAGCAGCACATCGCAACTTCTACTCCCACAGGTGTGATGAGGATGAGGAGGACGATGAGAGCGCGGGCTGCGGGGATGAACCACGCGATCTGCTGCTGAGAGCGCGCGGACCATGGACACTTGCCCGGAACAGCGAGCCGCGCGGCGTGCCAAAATGAGCTTTCACTGGCAGAGCTGGATGATCCTACAGATAGTCCTGGCCACTATCACAGGGGGATCCACTCAAGGTAAGCAAGTTGGAAGAGTCGTGGGGGGCGCGTGGTGGCTTATTTTGTTATTTTATTATCCAAAACAAGCTATCTTTAAGGATTAAATCAGAGCGCAGGGAGGACTCAGTGCTCCTTGGAACTGGGTCCAATTTTCCTTTAATGATTATTAAAATGAGCTGAACTTTTTCATCTTCTCCATACGATCCTGTCAGAATGTCTTTCTCTCAGCCAAACCATATTTTTCCCCAGCATGTGTCTTAAAGCAAGTCTAAATAATGAATAAATGTCCTCGTCTGCGCCACAAACTTTCATCTCACTCCACAGAATTTCAGCCTAAAACTGAGCATAATTATGTGTTTTACTTCAGGCAAAAAGGGATGTCAGAGAAGTGAGTAGGTTATTAAACATTTAGAGGTGGAGTCGACGATGAGTTAAAAAGGACATCATGGGTTTTGTAATCAAACATAAGTCAAGCCTTAATGCTCTGTGCATTGTTTATACTGGAACCTCATTTTCACATCACTGCAAAACAAGAAGCAGATAATTTATGTTACTGACTTGATAATGAAAAAGGAAGAGAGAGGAGGAGGAGAAAGAAGGACATCACAAAGGCATCAACTGTAAAGCTGCCTCTTAGATGGCCAGTTCTGGGGAATGCCTGCTTTTTAATAGGATGACAAAAACTAAGAAATTGTGATAAAAAGTGATTTTTAAAGCTGCTTTAGGAGTTTCATTGGAAGTAGCAATCCCTTACCAATCATATAAGCTTAAGCTCAATCTCTCTGTCTTTTCTCTCCCTTATCTTCACTGCTCTGTCTCCCCTGTACTCCACAGCCTTATTATCCATCATCTTTGCACGTTGGTGCATTTAACAAAAACACAAGACAAAGACGTATTTGCCTGCAGTAAATGATCTGACCGATAAAAAAAAAGTTTTGTGGAGTCACTTTGAGTTTGGCGAGGCCTCTTTCTGCAGCTATTCATTCATTATTCAGAGCCCTGACCACAAAGCCGAAACACACACCTACTGTAATGTTTTCCTCATTTTATTCAGTTTTTTTTAGCACAAGACGAGCATAGATATGAGTAAATTTGTGTTTTCACCTTTTGAGAAGGCTTTAATTACATGCTGAGTCACGTTGTGCGGTCCGAACTCTCTTGATCAAAGCGATTTCTGCTTCTGATGCCCTCTGATAATTAACAACAACGCTTAAACTTTCTGCAACATTTTACAAAATTCATGACGCTCACTAACAGCTTTCTCTTCCTCTGTCATGCACTGCTGTTTATCTCCCAAGTGGATGCCTTAAGTGTTCTACAAACAACATCAATACGAATCCTTGTACTTAAGGACCTCATCATTGGCAAGCTTTCAGAACCTACTAATAATGAAAAGAAATATATAAAAAAAACGTAACGCTCGATTAAATGTAGACGCTCCTCAAAGGTCAGCGAGCACGGTCAAAAGATTAAAAACACACAGCTCGAAAACAAGATTAAAAATCCTCTCTGCCACAGGTGCCTAATTAGCGTTAGTAGCATCGTATTTCAAAGTATGACTCAAAAGCAAATCCATTTGACCAACATTTGATCTGAAAACAGCACCTGTAAGAGCAGGATGAAAGACAAACTTTGATGTAAAAAGCAGATCTTTTCATCTCTTGATCACTAATTAAAATGCAGACACCCGTTGCCTTCTGTAATGCTACTGGGAATGTAAAGCTGTGTTGCACATATGGTAAAAGCCATTAGTGCACATTAGAATTCACTTTGGATGTGTGGGACTTTGTGCATTTTAATAGAATAATACAAAGATTGATTACTGTTGAAGGAACACGACGCTTCAAGGTAAACAGACGGAAAAGGTTGAAGGCAAGCAGCAAACTGTAAACAGAATAACACTGTTATGATATAAACATGTTTTACATGTTTCGAGCTGAAATAAGGAAACTTTGTGTTCAAACAAATAGCTTTATGTGAACACAACCCCATTTAAGGTGTAACCCCAATTTGGGGAAAGTTAAGACACTGTGTCAAATAAAACAAAACAATTGATTTGCAAATCTTATAAAGTTATAGTACAAACTTTTTTTTCAGCTGTATCCTATTTGTGTCTTAATATTATTGCATATCTAAGACAAAGCTAAAACACATATTGCATCCATTACATGTCTTATAAATATCTATGTAAGAGTCCAGGTGCTGAACTGGCCATGCCCATGTCCAGACCTCTCATCAAAAAACAAACAAAAAAAAAAAACAGCATGAAAAGAAAAATCCAGCTAAAGAAAAACCCAACACTGTTGAACAGTTTCATCAGACAAATATGGGCCATTTTCCTTTAAAAACTTCAGCCTCCTCAGGTCTTAGATGTTTACAGACTGTTGCTAAAAGAAGAGGGGATGATGGGGAAACACGACCCTCTCATCTGTCTAGAGATACGTTGCTGCCATCAAAGGAGACGAATCCTGCTTTTAAATCCTTCTTTTTCCCCTAAATCATTAAATCATTCAGTTGGGGTCTATATAAAGTAGAACTGCAATCCTTTTGGCCTGAATTCCTCCTTTTTTTTTTAGCTCCGCCCCTCTTTCCACCCCTGTTCTGAGGTTTGTCTCAGATCAACTTGTTTTGAGGCTGTCTCTTTAAATCCAAACGAGGTGCTTTACACCCCACCACTGTTTCCAGACTGCTTCATTACACTTTCATAAAGGAGTTTTTGACTATATAGAGGTGCAGAAACTTTTTTTTTTTTTACAAATTAATTCAAATATGTCAACAACAGAAAACTTGTCCATTAGAAAATAGAGAAAACAGGTCAAAACACAGTCCAAGTACACAACACAATGTATTTACCAGCTAAAAAGCAATTGGACTTTCCATTGACTTCCATTCTTTTTTTGGTAATTTTATACCCTAACCCTGACCGCTTCAGGTACCTACCTGACCCTAAAACTAACCTAAACTCAATTCAAACCTTGGTCCTAAGTTAACACAATTTCAGATGTCCACAGCTAAGTAAACTTAAGAAACACTAATTTAAACATTTAAAACATTTTAAAGGTCTCCTATTATAGGGGTCCTAGAACAAGTAAGGACACATCTGTGGGCTGTACAAAACATTTTCATTTAATTTCATTCACAAAAAGAATCTCAGATAATGAAATTTCACCTTTTCAGTTCTGCCTCTTCTTTAGCTCTTTCAGAACGTGCT
>JAUBOC010000001.1:8171046-8183099 GCA_032275365.1 Anablepsoides cearensis
TTTTCTTTCTATTACTGAATATCATGTAATTTGTTTTATCCAAATTTAATGATAATTTATTTAAATTAAACCAGTTTCGTACTTTTACAAATTCTGTTTCCATCATCTCCAGCATCTGTTCTATGTTCTTAACCAGGCAAAAAAAGTGGTGTCGTCTGCAAATAAAACACATTTAAACAAACCAGACACATCTGTTCAATAAGGTCCATAAGAGCCATTGATGTTGAATTTAATAATCTCCTGAGACAACTCTTTCCTTTGCTTCCTCTGATTCATGTTGAGTGTGGTACACACACAAACAGCACAGTGAGTATCTGTAGCCCTGTATACAGGCCCACTGACGGATTACAAGATTATAGACACCTATGATGATAATTAGTGGACACAACTTAATTTAACATGTCCCTTTGGTCACATTATTTTCAGGTGTACCATCATTTCTGTCCAGGCCTGTTTCACGAGTTTTATTTATTCTGTTGAAGCATGGTTGAAAAGCTGTGTCTGACTTTCATTTGTTATTTTCATAGAATTTTTATTTATCATTACTTTTATTAGATTCTAGTTATTTCTGTGATCATTGTGGGTTTTTCTTTCATTAAACGAGGGATACCAACAATTTTGTCCACGTGTGTATGTTTACAATAGCTCAGCTACTATCACACCTATAATTCTAGCTCAATATCTGTAAATTTGACTGAATTATGGCCATTTTGCTAACAAGCAGACAGTGTCGACTGTAACAGTTATTACAAACATTTTAAAGTGGACATATGCAAAATCCACTATTTTAGCCATTAAATTAAATGTTGAATTTAGTCTCTCCTGATGCTGCATAGATATCTGTATATTCTGTTTGGGTCATATTTTTAACCTTCAGTTTTCTCTATTTTCTATGATGTTTTCTGAACTATTATGTCACAGTATTTGCAACAGAACTTCTAAATATGGTCTGGCCTTATCAAATAAAATGTTGTCATCTTCATTCTCTTCTCACTCTGGGTCAGACTCTGGCCCCAACATGTACAGCTGGATGGACAAGTTTTTCGTTGTTCATATCTTTTAATAAATTTGTAAATAAAACATTTTTGTGCCGCAATATAGTTGTATCTCTGCTATCAAACTACAAAATTGGCCGAATGGGATGAAAGGACCGCTCTGGAAGCTGGAGGGAGGCCGGTTGTGAATCGTCTTTGTTTGGATTTAAAGAGACAGCCTCAAAACGTGTTGATCTGAGACACACCTCAGAAAAGGGGTGAAGGAGGGGCTTGTGGAGTTAATAAGGAGGAATTCAGACCAAAGCATTGCAGTTCCACTTTATAAAGACCCCAAATGAATGATTTAGATGTGAAAAAGAAGGATTTAAAAGCATGTGTCTCCTTTAAGCAAATACATTGTCCAATCTGTAGCGCTCCTAATATGTGTTGTGAATTACTCTCAGCTACTACCACACATTGTAGCTGAATATCTGTAAAACCTCTTTGGTCATGTCGATTAAAATTGAATTGACTCCATAAACACAGCAAAAAACATTATCAATCGCTGTTGGAAGTGAGCAAAAATAAATGCAACCCTAGACATGTTATATGTTCCATTGGTAAAATATGACCCAATTTAGTTGAAATAAACAAGGGATGTTTCTGTCCATAAATGTGTCTTGTAATCCGTTTAGACAGCTGTTGAGATTGACAGAACAGAACAAACTCGCTCTAAGTTCACATAGGTGTCAGTAATAAGAAAAGTGGGATTACATGTGGATGTCAAAAGGGTTCAAATGAATGAAATGATCCCGTTCAACCCTGTAATTTGCCCGCCTTTGTATTTGTTCTGAGCTTACTGTAGCCCCCAGAGTGTTTGCTGACCAAACAGCAGCTTCAGTCACAAACATTCTCTTTAATCTTCTTAGTCTAGCAGCTTGACTCAGATATCGTTCCTCTTCTGCTGTGCCTGAGGGGCATCAAATCTGCGAGTGATAGATGGAGAAGGATTTATCTAAAATGGACAGCTCACACTACTAAATGAAAGCAAGACTTGAGTGTAATCTGCTGCGGAGGCAAGGATTTTCAAAAGTACAGTGAAGAGGATCATTTAAAATAATCATAAACAATCATTCCATAAACATATAAAGCTGAGTCTTTGGTTAAATAATCATAACTTTTTTATGGTTTGATACAACAATTTAAGCCATGTTCACAAATCCTGATGAATTTAAAAAGTTTTTGAAATTGATCAATTTGTTCGGCTTCCTATGACTTAAACAGGAACTACAGTCACAGTTGTATCGTTTAGGTGGATTTCTAAAGTCCTATTAATCTTTAATATTTACCCAATATTTACCCAGTAAGTTAGACAAATATTTTCTTTGTTAAATCTAACAAAATAGAGGGATATTCTTAGACTGAAACTAAAACAAATGGGGAATAAAATGTAACGTTTTGTTTTTACTGACGCTGTAGAATTGAAACTTTTACTATCTATTCTCTGTAGCTTTACAAGAGCTGCAGTGGCATTCATTTTAAATCTGGTTGTTTTGTTGAAAAGTGGATCATTTGTAGGAATAAGGGCATTACATGTCAGTTAGCAGATAGGATGATGCATCGTGATGTGGTCACGTTAGAGCTTAAATTCCTGACACGCAATGAACTCAGCATGACTAACCCCCAGAGGACTGTTTGAAAAAATATAGTCTGTCCTATTTTCTTGATAGGTTTTTAGGTTCACACAGATACAGCTGAGAACGGTTTTACTATCTGTATCTATCAAAGTCACGCTTTCCCCTGAACTTTTCTCTGTAGTTTCATCGAACTGATCTATAGAATGCCTCCTGACAAATGTCTTAAAGTATTGTGAGATCTTTTGAGTAGTTGTGAAAACTTGTAAAGGTCACCTTTGAAATTAAGCTGTAATGAATGCACTTGGCTGTGGAGGACTGATGTCAGCGCGACACCGCATGATATTTGGATTAGCATAAAATTGCAATGCCGCCTCTTCCTAACGCTTCGGACTGGTGATCATCGCAGTAGTTTATTACAGCCAGCTGACATTACTGTGGTAACATGCAGCGCAAAACTGCTTCAATGCCATTTGTTTTTGTAAGAACGGCCTATTTGTTAAAACTGTGACTTTTATGGGAATATTTAATTATTTCTTTGTCATTGGTTAGATGAAGAGCATCTCCTTCATGGACAACAAATTCACTCAGGGTTTGATGCAGATTGTTTTCATACTTACAGAAACTCAACGATAGCAGACAGGCTATAAAACTGATATAAGATTTATGCTGTGATGAATGGCTTCCTTTTGGTATTATGTCCTCTTGTACCCAGGTGTCGGACAGATGCGACTATGTTTTTGTAAATGGCAAAGAGACCAAAGGCAAGCTCAAGATGACAGTCAACTTCACCTACAGCTACCTGAGTGCTCAGCTTGAACTGAACGTGTGGATGCCTCGGCTCCCCCTTCAGATTGAGTTGTCAGACACAGAACTGAGCCAGATCAAAAGCTGGAGGGTACCAATCCTGACTTCAAAAAGGTATGCTTTTGTATACAAAAAAAGAAAAATGACACTTATTTTCTTACTATGTGGGATTTTTGAATACATCATTTAGTTCATACACGTTCAAATATCTCTGAGGATTTAGGATATATGATTCTATTATTTATTGTGCTGAAATAACTCAGTGTGATCCAATCAAACAAAGAGACAGTGTTGCGTGATTGATGTCAAACAGGTAAAAGCATTAACCGAGTGACAGATGTGACCCACACGTGTTTTTGTGTTTGTATCTCAGATCTGCCTGGAACAGTGATGAAGCTGAGCGGAGGGGCAAAGGCTGCATGCTGCAGCTTCAGCATGCCCTTGTGAGAGTGCTAACTCATTTTGTGGCAGAGCAGGAAGACCCGCGAGATCCTACAGCCTATTTCCTGGGCCCTGATTGGCAGGTGGACGTCACGAGGCTGGTTCGATACTTCATGAAAGTGGAGGACCCTCGAATTGCAAAGCTGCAGGAAGGAAGGGTCCTGTCAGGTCGAGATTTTGGGACCACAACCATCCAGGTAATAAGATCAATTTTGATTGTATTGTCCTGATGCATCTCAATAACCCAGGTAGAAAAATCTGAAAAGTTGAGTAGGTTTTCCAAGAGATGCTTTGTTTCTTGAATTTGAATATAAATTAAGAGTTTAATTTTTTAACTAGGTGAACTAAATTGATTCCTACTGAGACTTCTTTCTGAATTTTTAATGGATATTTAATTTTGTGACAGGTGTTCTCGCCGCTGTCTGATGTTATCTTGGCTAAGACAACTGTCAAAGTTGTGGATGATAAAGTCAGCATCACAGAGTTAGGAGTCCAGGTGGTTACAGGCCTCTCCATGACCTTACAACGTAGTCCGGGAAGCAGCAGGGCCATCTTGGCTACAACAATGACACAAGAGGTGCTACAAACCCCCAAACAGGTAACATTCTTTACCTTTGTTAAAATCTTTCTGAGAAAAAGAAAAATTTAGCTTTAAAGTGCAATAACTTATTCTGCCACTTGTTTTTCACAGAATGCTTTAGTCAGTTCCTGGATACAGTTCAGTGATGGCAACCAGACACCTCTTGACATTTATGATCCTGCTTTTTACCGTATGACTGTAACATCTCTAGATCAGGGCGTAGTGTCAGTCCTGGGCAAACCTCCAGTTGTGGTGGCAGAGGGAGAAGGGGAGGGTGTCCTGGTCAGGGTAGAGATGTCCATATGCGAAGCCTGCCAGAAATCCAAACGCAAAAGTACAGTGGCAGTGGGCAATGGTAGCCTTAAAGTCAAGTTTCATGTGAATGCTCGGCGGCCAGGCAGCAATACCCGCAACCTTGACCAAAGCTCTGTCGGCAAAAGCACAGACTATGGAAATGATAGGGAAGAGGTGTATAACAAAAGGAAGCAGGGGATGCCATCTCAATTTCTTCCCACAAGTATCTCCAACTTTAATAAAGAAGAGAGTGCTGTTCAGAGGATTCCAACCACCATCAAAACTACAGAAAAAACTGTGATAACCAGTGGCAGCCTCGGAGGAGTGGGTAAAACTAGCATTTTAAAAAATGCCGGCAACCCTACCAGTATGGTGAACATCAGTCTTTTTAACAACCCCAGAGACAGCAGCAAAGGATACAACTCAGACAATATGATAGTGGAAGACATGAGCAGTGTTGGCCTCTCTAGCACCATGAAAGCTCCTGGGAATCTGGTAAACTACAACAACTTCCCCACCAAGGTGGGAGTACCTGGGCAGGGGACATCTGAGGTAGAAATTGGTGGCGAAGAAGCACTGGCTAACAGGCCTTTAACAGACTTAGAGATCGGCATGTATGCTTTGTTAGGTGTCTTTTGCCTGGCAATCCTGGTGTTTCTAGTAAACTGTATCTCATATGTTGTTAAATTTCGGCACAAGAAGCCTTCCTCCCATAGTCAAGAGCCAACAGGGCACAGGCATGACTGGGTGTGGCTCGGCACAGACGCTGAGCTGGTGATGACCGTGCCATGCAGCCCGTTGCACCAAGACTCCCAGACAACAACTACTGTGATAGACATTGGGCCTGATAAGACAAGTTCTCTCTCTAGAAGAACCAGTTGCTTGGCCTCTGTGACAGACTCCCCCCTTGGCTGTCCAGGCTCTAGCAGAAACAAACCCATGCAAAGTGACTCAATCCACTCACCCACCAGCAAAAGAAAGAGAGTTCAGTTCACCACATTCTCCACGCTCGAACGCCAGCATTCGTCACACCTTCCACCCAGAGAAAACGGCCATGGTATCCACTGGGTTGGAAAGGAGGACAGTAGTGGGGAGGAACCTCAAGTGCCCATCATAAAGCCCGTGGACCAGTTATAACAGAACCTGAACAGACCTCATGTGTACAGTAGATGTGGCTTTGATCACCTCAATGCCTTTGTCAAGAATTTGTGATTTTGTAATGGCCCCCATCTTCATTTAATTGCCTACTAAGGCCTTTTACCATGGAGGAACAAATGTGCCATTTCTAATTAATTATCCTGTCATAAAGAATTACTTAAATGTGTCAATACTAAAGTAAAATTAGGAAACAAATACACAAATAATTTTTAACAGATATATTTTAATACATTTATTTTAACTGAATTATGAATCTTTCAATCAACGGTCCTGTGCTGCAGTGCATCATGAAATTTATTTGTCAGCATAGCCCTTCAAAGTCAGTGGGAGGGGCTAATGCTGATGTAGTCGAGACCATCATTCTGGTCTTGACCATCATAAGATGGCAGCATTTCCAATTAAAGATCAGCAGGAGTTCTTATAAGTTTGAAGAAGATATTTTAGCCTTACTGAAAAAATAAACAAACAAAAAAACATTTGTTAAAAATACGCATAATTTCCTAACAAAAGTAAAACCACAACAACAACAAAAAACAACAACAACAAAGTGCATTGATTGGCTCTGCTTTATGGCTACATCTGTCAAATATCCTGGAAATCCAGTATTTTATTGATTTGATTTATCTTAGAATAGGAGAAGAGCAGGGCAACCCGCCTTTTCACATTGTTATTGCATAAATTTACTTGGGTGATGATCGCGGAAACAACACATTAGCAACTTGTAAACAACATGTATTGTACATGGAGTGTTATTGACGCATATTTTGGCTATTGGTCTTTTATTCTACTGCACTATCATGCAGTTTGAATTGCATCTCTTGTCATTGGCTACTCAGATTCAGGGTGAAACCATTTAAAAAAAGGTTTGTGCCTCCAACCAATCAGTGAACAGATAACACACAGTTTCACTCCATTTCTTTTATAAACCAAACATAAAAAATCTTTAGAGTACAGACCTATTATATCAGATGTTTACACAAAGCTTTTATAGCTTTGACTGTCTTAATGTCCTTGACCCTTTAAAAACAATAAAAACCTTTATTTTAATGTTGCAAATTCACTGTTTGTGAACTAAGGTCACATATTTGTTAGCAATGTCTATATGTGGAGTTGGGAACTAACGGTATATCAACATTAGGTATACATATTAACATGGACGCTAACAAATTGTACAATTTACAAAAACTAAACAGCCTACAGTATTTTCAGTCTTTCATTCACAGTTGAAGTAACTGCTTATCAAATAATGTCTAATTATAAGTAGTCTTGGTTCACTTTAAACCAGGGGTGTCAAACTCCAGTCCTCGAGGGCCGCTATCCTGCATGTTTTAGAGATTGTCCTGCTCCAGCACACCTGACTTTGATGGCTGGGTGATTAACAGGCTTCTGCCCAATTTGAAGAGTTAATTCAATCACTGAATCAGGTGTGTTGGAGCTGGAAAACCTCTAAAACACGCAGGACAGCGGCCCTCAGGGACTAGAGTTTGACACCCCTTGCTTTAAACATTTATCTTAAATACTTAAATATTTAAGAAGAAATGTGCAAGGGCAGAAACTTAGGTGAAAACACTGATATAGTTATAGTTTTATATGTTCCAAACTATAGACGTTATGTTCAGTCTTCCTCCACCTCATGTAAGCATAAACATGTTGTGTGAGTCATAAGAGTGAAACAAGAAACGCACAGTTGTACGATGTCATGTGGATCAAATGAAGTATTAAGTAAATTTTCTAAATCTTTTTTATTTCAATTATTTGAGTTACTCTGTATATTGTTTCAGTTTCTACTTTATGTTCTAACCAATCAGATGTCAAAGTCTGCTGATGAGCTGCAGTCATACAGGAAATTATTTCTTGATGCACTGAAGAACCAGAACAATGAAACATTATTATAGAAAACAAATTATCAGTATATAAAAATAGAGTGTTTAATAAATTATTTGTGTATTTGTGTCCAATTAAAATTATTGACACATTTCAGTAAATATTTTCACTTGTATTTCTGTATTTATTTCCACATTTTATCAAGTGATGACCTACTGTATATACCTATCTAATGAATGGTTTATTTATTTGTCACATTGTGGCAATTCTAGCCCTCCATATTTTACATGTACATGTACTGTATAATGTATATACCTGAAGTCAAAGACTGGATGTGTGTGATAATGTTTCAGATGGTAAAGTTACAAAATGTTTAAAGCCACAAAATGTTCTTGCTGCATGTGGATCTACATCTGTACATTTGTGAAAACACACTATAATAGTCTTTAAATTATAAATGCTTAATTTGCCAGCTATAATAAGGAACTCAATCTTTAGATTGTTTTTTTTTTGTTTTTTTTTTACTGAAGGTTTGGCTTTAAATAAAAGTGAAATAAAATCAAATGTATGTTTACAAGATTTTTCTATTATTCTATTAAAATATTCTAAACTAATTTCTTTGCAAGTTTAGGTTGATTTGATCTTGAATTATTTTATGTTTTATTTTCATGGTTATTTTTAAATCAATCATCATAACTTAAAACACCGTACAGGTTTACAACTGGTTTACCTTAAAAAATGTTTCTGGTATTTAATTAGAAAAGTTATTTTAATTTCACCCACTGCCTCAGTGATGCCAAAACCAACTGTTGGACTGGAAATTGAAAGGACCTTTTGTCCCTCTGCCCTTTGCACAAATTCCGTTTTTACTGGGCTCATGAATCTGTGAAATTCCATTGTTGCACCTTATTAAAAATGAATGAGTAGCCATAAAACCAGGAAAGCTATTTTTGTCTCACCAGAGTGAAAAATTATTAAACTATCAAACATTTTTAGGTCACCAACTAGTCAAAATCAATCAGTTTAAGAGGAAATCATTAACAGAAAGTTTGTACTTTATTCTTTTTTGTATACACAACATTATAATTCCACAAGCAGAAATTCTATAAATGTAACATGCAAAAACATCTGCGTAAATGTTTTAAGTTAAAAAGTGAACTGCAGCATCATTTTCAGTCTCGCTGTGCAAATAAAAACAGTATTTTTCTGCAAATAAATATGATAATAAAAGTATTCCACTGTACAAAGTTTTTACGTGATGTCCCGTTGTCCATTGCTCAAGTTTCTGAGGATGTTTACAGTACTAGGATGAACGCTGTGCTCTTACGCTGAGTGCAGGGCGCCCACCAGACGCTGGTAGGTTTCGCTCTCCTGTTTGGGGCTGTGGTGCTTTGTCACGTAGCGCTTTCCATTCCTTACCACTCTCTCTCTGAGCTCGTGATCTGACAGCAGCCTCTGAGCTTGGTGCACAAATTCCTGGAAAGGATCAAGCCAGAAAAATTCAGTCTCATGTACAGCCAAAAGCCACATAAAGCTTACCAGTGAAGTTGCCTGGAGATACGTTATGTTTATTTTAAAGCATGGAAGAAAATCCCCGGCACAAGAACAGAACTCGGAGAGAAGCCCATTCGCTGATTAGCAAATACATCAAAAGTCCCTAAAAATTGCCAGAGGAATAAGATATTTAGGGCGCCGGATCCAAATGTGGATGGCCAATAGACCTTTTTATTCCCATTTTTAAGCTTCCACCTCTCATTTGCTGAAGAGAGAGATGACAAATAAGCTTTTGTTAAGGCTATACAAGACTGTCTAATCATCTGTCAATCAGGGAAAAGACAAAAGAATACTAATTTGTCATAAAATGAGTAATGGTGCCATCTCTAATCTTTGACGCATGGTTCTTTTTTTAAATCTAGTCATCATTTTTAAATCTAATTGCTTATTGTTTGGCACTGCAGGCTGAAAGAAACCTTCAACATATTGAAGCCACTGTGCCTTGAAGTGTTGTTGCAACACTGGAGCCAATGTTTCTAATGCGGAGAGCCAATGGGCACACAAAGTTTCAGCCACTGTCAGTCAGCGGGCTATTTCACTCTTCACTTCAAGTGATGTGATTATTTCTGGAGAGGCTCTTGGTAGCTCTTCTGTAAGGCCATATGAGAGCTGCAACAGGATTAAAGCTCAACTTATGAGCTAACTGCTTATAATTACATCACCCTTGTTGCGAATTATAGAGCCAGGCAGGAAAAGCCGCATCTCGGTTTTGAGCTTTTGTGTTACTTATTTTGCTTGACACTGTCTTTAATGCGCGTCCTGAGTGAAAGCGTGGCTGACAGATCAGCGCTCGCTGGCCATCGACTCCAGCTGAGGTCATAGTTTATCTGGTCCGAGTTGCTGCAGCCGTCTGCGTGACCTTCGTAGCAGTAGCTCAGCTAAGCACACGCGCGGGGAGGACTTATCTCCGTGATCACAACAACATGAAGCCACAGCATGGCGTTCTGACAGCGCCACGCTTAAACCCCCCTGTCAACTGGCTGTAGCATATGTTATCCACTCTTTGCAACAAATGTCATTAAACAGCAAACTGAGAAGCACTCTATGATGATTTCTGTTTTACACTTTTTGTTTTTTGCTGCAGAGCTCACTGGTTCATGTCATAATATAGATTTTTCTTTTCTAATTCTTTCATTTTAAGTTGTGCAAAATTCCTGAATATATTTATTTACTTACTTTACATTCCTAATATTTACAGAGAAATACAAAATTTCTCACATCTGCATCTGTTTTTCAGCACTCATTATTAGCAGTAAAAACTTTTCTGCTCAGTAGATGTGACAAACAGTGGCAGTAGCTGCTCTGGCTTCAGTAAGCAGTCAGTGTGTTTATGGGCTACGGAGCTTACAGGGGTTTGAGATAAGCAGCAACCAGGTCAGACACTATATACCTGAGGAGAAGAATACAGCAGGCCAGTGACCTCATGTTGCACCACAGCTGCATTTCCTGGGATGTTTCTTGCCAACACGGGCACCCTGAGATCCATTGCCTGTGAGAAAAATACAGAAAGTCACTGAAAGTCATACCATCCATATTAAGAAGAAAAGAAAAAAAAAAAAAGCTAAGAGAGATTTGTCCAATCTGCTGTTCTGCTTCTGATTCCCTTCCAGAGCTCACTGTCTGTATCAGCCTCAGCAGGTTGTTGAGTGAAACGTTCTAACATACTAATAAGACTTTAAGCCCACTGTGGATTCTCTTAATTGACTGTGTTTAAATGAGATTAAGTGGATTTGGAGGTTTGGCTCACTTAGGAATAGACATATTGAAGTCAGGCTATTAATTTGGGTAATAGTCCTTGAATATGCCTGATAACATTGTAGCTGAGCAATAAACAGATAAATACCTGTTTAAAGGATCACATGGATTAGATTTATCTGAACAGGCTTCGGATCACAAACTTGTTACAAGTACCTTGATAAAACAACATCCCATTAAGAAACCACTCATTTTTGCTGTAATCAGCACATGCTGATGTCCAATTACCCACAAGCCTCGATGAGGTTTACCTCCAGGATGGCTGCTGACATGCCCTCTGAAACCGAGCTGTTGACCACAGCAAAGCACCTTTGCATGGCAGCATGCAGCTCCAGTTGGCTCCGCTCCGGCGCCAAGTAGACCCCTGTTGTTCTGCAGAGGCAGAGGCGACACTCAGTTCTGCGTGACTTAGGACCTACAAAAGCGTGAATGATGCTGAACAACAATGGCGAGCTCAGGGTAGGACACTTGGCCGCACTGTTTGACAAAGAGCCCAGGAGAAGTCTTAACCATAGAGGGCAGCTTCCCGTAGCAGAGGTCTTTGTTTTCATAAAGGCCTTTAGATAAAAATGGGTGAAAAGCAGACACAACTTGGGAGTGGGAGGACAGACAAAACAAAAAACATGTGGCTGTAAGACTATTTGTGTTCTTTTACCTTTTAACAACAGCTTCCACTTCAGCAGTAAGCACAGGATCAATCTGAAAAATAAATGAATGAGTAGATATAACGATTAGAAGAACAAATAAACCCTGTGGTTTGGGATGTTTAAATGCTTTGTTAGCATCAAGACTGCCAACAAAGACTTAATCAGACAGATAAACAACAACATAGTAATTTATACCATGAGAAAGTAATTGACTGAAAAGCCTAGTATTTTTTTTAGAGATTGGGGTCAGGATAGGGTGGGAGGCCAATCTGATTAATTGCAATGTGGGATTTGCGTGCATTAGCCTGCCTAAAAAGAAGTCAAAGCAAAGTAATTTAGGTCAGACATGCCCGCGGGGGGGGGGGGGGGGGGCGGGGGGGGGGGG
>JAUBOC010000001.1:8225585-8235891 GCA_032275365.1 Anablepsoides cearensis
TCTTTAACTGTTTTAAGTAGTCTGTTATTTTAAATAAATTAGCATTCAAACTTCTACTATTAAAATGAATTATTGACAGACCTCCAAATAACCTTTTATCATTATTAAATTGCTCCTCATTGTAATAGTCACAGTGGTTGAGTCCTGGAAAAAAATTGACATCTACATTATTGTCTAAATTGTATATTTTAACTTCTGCATCTTCATGATCCATAACTTATATATCTGTATCTATTCAGTTTATTGAGTAACTTTGTGTTATTTCTTTGTTTCAAGTGGTTTCTCATTGTGATGTTTGTCCCCTCCTGAACTCGTCTAACTCTTTTTTGTCTTTTATTATTTTAGCTTGAGATCGTTCTCCTGCTTTAATCCAGATATTTCCGTTTCTTGTCCAAGTAGCCATTATTTGGGTTCCTACACTACATTCACCTGAAAAACTTTTTACTATTCTGCCGTAGGGTCTTGTTTGGGTCATTTTATTGTGCTGTTTCTTGTACTTGTACTTGTAGACATAATATACTCTATTTTGATATGTTTATAATTATATAAACACTATTTTGTGCCACAGGTTACCTTCTGACTGACTTTAAGCAGTCAAATGGCTGAATATTTCCAGGCAAATGTATAGAAGACTGTTGCTTATTTTTATTTTAATTTTTTTTTTGTTTTGTATTTCTTTAGTAATGACAAGTTTGAAGCATAATTGCCATGCTTGGTCCAAAACATGTCTATATTTTGTCTAATATACTGCCAGCTAACTGACATATGACAAAATATTTTCAGGTCTCTTTCTATTTGAGTTTGTAGGCCTTAGTATGACTCTGTAATCAGAACAACCTATAAAAGAAGACTTGAGACCTAATCTAAGCTGTAGATTTTGACATTCTGATGTTTAATGTAGGATCTATTTTCCCTTTACACAAGAGTGAAAAAAGTAAAGTATATTTCATGAATTTATTATCAGTTTTATTTTAATTTCAGGACATAAACATTTAGATGGTGGTGGTCCAATGGAAGTATTTTGCTTTTGAACAGTCTTTTTCTTGTGGGATTAAACTTGGTAATTATGTGTGAATTAATCTGGCTGAGAATTTCTGCCTTCAAGCTGCAGTACAACTAAGATAATATTCAAATAGTTTATTTAAGCTCTCAGGTTTTCATTCTTAACAGACCATAAAAGTAATGGGTGCACCAATTGCAGTTTTCACAAATCACCAATCTTTATATTGTATAGACTGTCAGATGTTGTAAGGTCATACACCTTCAATGTTCCAAACTTATTTAATTGAAAAACATTGTATTATTCAAACTTGTTTTAACTGGACATTAGGCAGTGCTCACAGCAGAACAAAAGGGGATAGTGGCTGATTTTAAGACTTTTTGCGGAGGTAGATGAGATCGGCTTCTCATCTAATAATCTGCTGATCTCCCAAAATTAAGGAAATCAGGGCGGATAAATCAGTGCACCTCTACTTAAAAACCAGTTGCATCAGTTTGATGTACGGAGCTAATTTGGAGGAAAAACCTTTAGTTAGTTGTGTAGTTGTATACTTAACTCAAGTAAAACTTCTGCAAACATGTTTCACTTGAGCTCAGAGCAGCTGTTTTGCTCATCTCTTCCTGGACACTTATGTATTTGTTTCTTCTGTTTGTCTGTAGATTGAGCCCTTGTTTTTACTTCCCTCCTTTTATAAATACAAGTTGTTTTTTTTACAACATTTGCTTACTCAATTTATACCGTTATTTCTCAGCAAAGTATTTTCTATAGTACACAAAGTTGTGTGCCTCATCAGACGAATGACCAAAGAAGACACGTGTAAAAGAGGAGAGGCAGAAGCTACAGGGCATATTCACAAATGAAATGAGACACACAGTTCAAAATATTTAATATTTAGAGTTTAGTTTTTAAACATTGAGAGGAAGCTTTTCATTTGAAGTTTTATTTAGAGTGTCATAAAGTAAATTGGAATTTTACACATTAAATCATTGACATGTTGATGGCGGTCTTATAGAGACTTGAGCCGTAATGTTTTAGAAGGGCACAAGAGGTTGTAATTGAGTTTCAAGTTTCTTCTCACATGCACTTCATGCATTTCATGCAATTCATGCTTGTCTAAGAGGTGAGCATATTTTTGTTTTCTTTTTATTTTGGCTCAGCCGTTCTGTTTTTCATCATAAATTATTGCAATAAACGTCACCAAGCATTGCTCCTGCCTGTTGAGATGTGCACTGAGGTTTGCTGTAAGTGTCACGCACTCAAACAAACAAGACAGGGAATGACCTTTCTGTATGTGGGACTGTAAGCTGTTGACCACAGTCTACAGGGCAGCCCTTCAAATATTTACACAGTATATCAGCCACATTTGCTCTCAAACTTAAAGCACATTAAGCGTTTGTGTTGACATTATTGAACCCTCAAATCCCTCCGCTCATCATTCCATGCTCCATCTGGCTGAATTGCCGTCTATCTCATTTTTTTGTTGTTTTATTCATTCAGTGTATTTCGACTGCACCCATTTATGTCAAAGATAGCAAGCAGCCATTTCAGTTCCATAAGTCAATCAGAGATTAACCTTTACTCTCTGTGCAAAATGATTCTTTAAACAGCAGGAGGGTTTGTGTCTTTGGGAAATGGCTTCTGCATTTTAATTCGCTCCTCCTTTTGTTGGACGTATCATTCACTCAGAGTGAAGGGTTTTTGTGAGCATCTAGAGCAGGAAATGCCCTTTTCTCTGGCCAGTGTTCAAGTCTTGACTGATGTTATATCAGATGTCTGAGACGTGTTCAGATATTCACCAGGAGCTGACATTCGCACATCCTATTGGGTCACATTCAGCAAAATGTCACGGTTTTAATGGAAGTTTTAATGTCACATCTGACAAGTTTAATATCAAGTCTTACTCTTCTTAAAGGGGCTGTAAAATTGTTTTTGCTTTTTTTTGTCTATTTATAAGACACTTCAGAAGTAACACAGTGCACATAAATAATGTTAGCATGGTGTGCCCATTTTTCACAACTTCAGCATCAATTATAAAGTTTTCTGAGCCAATGAAGGACTGCAGTTAATAACTATATTTATAGCTGAGACAAACACATATTGATTCTACTTTTGTATTTTATAAGACAAAGTATGGCATTGAAGGCACTGAAGCGTCAAACTGTGGGGTCGTTGCATTGAAGGTCTAGAGCAATTGATCCATTTTCAAACATTAAATTGATATTGACTAGTTTTATCTGAACTCGCATTGTCTGCAGAAATCCCTTTTGCAGGTAAATTAACTTAGTATGTCACTCAGATATTCCTTCTTGTTGGTGAAATAACAAGCTTGTACCTTTCTGTCTAATTGTTTACTCCAAGTTAGTAAATTAAACCTTTTGGATATTTAGAAAAATGCTGATTAACTTTGTTTTGCATTGTTTCCTCTCATGCTTGGGATTTGGCTTTAAAATAGCCGTCTAATATTTATGGGCTTCATTAAGGTCTTTTCTGTTTGTTTGTTTGTTTTTATTTTTTATTTTTTTATAGTTTGTCCTTGTTCGGTTTTTTGCTCCAGTAATTAACATTCAATAATGTTCTAAAACACTTGGCAGCCAAGTGGGCCCTGGGGTTGAGTGGCCACTGAAAGGAGGTAAAGCTTAATTAACTTAAAACTAAACTAGAAGAACTGCAACAAAAAAAAGAAAACAATCTTGAACAAGTTTGCCTCAAAAACTTGTTCAAGATTTTTTCCTTGTCTGCTTTGCCATTATTCAGGTTTGACTCAAGAAGACAAGCCTGTCAAAGTAATCTTAGTTACAGCTGTTGTAATGTTGTTAAGTAAATATGTGGTAAAGTGGGAGACTGGTGGCACAGCACATCAAGAACTGCCTCCCCCTTATGATCTTCATCAATACATATATAGAGCTAACAGATCCGCTACTAATGACATTTCCATTGCCTTCCACACCACTCTGACTCACCTAGGACTCCGAGTCCTATGTGAGAATGCTCTTTGTTGACTTTAGCTCAACCTTTAATACCATCCAACCTGGCATTGTAGTGGATAAACTAGCTGACCTAGACTTCCCTCCCACCACTTCCACCTGGATCAAAGACTTCCTTACAAATCCTCCTCAGTCCGTAAGGATTGGTGCACACAGCTTCTCCACCCTGATGCTCAGGACTGGCCTCCCCCAGGGCTGTGTGCTGAGCCCACCTCTATTGGCCATGTACACCCCTGACTGCACCTCCTCTCACTCAACACCCTAAAAACTAAGGAGATGGTCATAGTCTACAAGAAGAGCAATGATGCCCCTGCACCACTCTACATAAATGGTTTCATTGGGGAGCGGGGCCCCCACTTCACATTCTTGGGGACCTACATCTTAACAAACCTCTCCTGGTCAGTCAACACCACAGCGGTGTGTAAGAAGGTCCAGCAGTAACTCCACTTCCTGAGAGTGCTCAGACTGAACATCTTGGAGACCCATCTGTTGGAAACCTTCTATAGCTTCACCATAGAGAGCATGTTTGCAAACACCATCACTTTGTGGTACACTGGTTCCACCCCTAATGACAAAAAGAAGCTGCAGTGGATGATCAGGACTGCTGAGAAAATATCTGGTTGTCCTCTCTCCTCCCTTGACAATATCACCAGCAGCCGCTGTCTCTCCAGGGCAAAGAGGATCTTCAAAGTCGACCTCCATCCTGGTCACCATCTGTTCAGCATTCTGCCCTCTGGCAGTAGGTACAGGAGCATTAAGAGCCTCACCAACAGACTCAAAAACAATTTCTTCCTATGGGCTGTCTAGACTGAATGTTAGGCTAATTGGTATCTCTAAATTGTCCCTAGTGTCTATGTTGTCAAGAGTGAACCACGCCTCTTGCACAGTGACTGCTGGTTATGGGCACCAGTGGCCATGATGACCCTAAAACGGAAGAAGTGGGTCAGATAGATAGATAGATTGATTGATTGATTGATTGATTGATTGATTTTAAAGAATTCATCAGCAAACTTTCCATTTCCTGTCAAAGCAAATTATTGATGGAAAACACAAGCACCCTTACTTTAAATGCACATTGCCTGATATGAATTATTCAAATACTGCTTTGGTTTTTAATCCATTTCTTTCACTTTAAACCTTTTATTGGATTAAAATGACAGCAGAAAAAGTGAGAGCTGCAGCAGGGGTCAAAGTGCATGTCAGGTTTTCCACTTGTCAATGGTTTAATTTATGTTCTGGCAAGATCTCTGTGTCACCAGCAAGCTTTCTGTTCTTTGATCAAAGTCTTTGCACTGTATAGACAGCCCAGTGCACAGAGCATTGACATTCATTCTATTTCTAATTACCTATAAGAACCTTCACACAACTGAAAAAGGGGGAAGAGAACCATCTATACGGTTGATGCAGGTTATGTCTGTATAAAGTGTGATCTGCTCCACCAGTCACAACTGATAATGCAAACCAGTCAGTTCATTGGGTTGAAAGCTTTATCCTTAATAAGGCTAGTATACTTTAAGTTATTTTCAAGAATTAAAAAAAAAATCTAAAAATGTTCTATTATAGGTCTGCCTCCAGTGTGTGGACGTGAACATGTTTGGTTTAAAACAGTCGTAATTTATTTACAGATGTTGGAAGAGTTTAATTTATGATGTCACAAATCTAAAGTTTACTTTTCTGTCTTCTGATTTCTTAATATATTCAAAAAAACAGACAGACCTAGAAAAAAAATAAATAAATAAAATGGCACTGATGTT
Source organism: Anablepsoides cearensis (assembly GCA_032275365.1). Classification (NCBI taxonomy): domain Eukaryota; kingdom Metazoa; phylum Chordata; class Actinopteri; order Cyprinodontiformes; family Rivulidae; genus Anablepsoides; species Anablepsoides cearensis. The sequence continues at coordinate 8,231,324 of JAUBOC010000001.1, forward strand.
TAGGTTGCTGTGGTTCAAAAAGAAGGTGGCCCTTCCCAAAATGATTTGCTGCATCATTGTTTCTCAAATCCTATATCCAATATACACAATACTTGAAAGCAGTGTAAAACAACAACAACCAATGGCCACATCTAATCCTACATGCATCAAATGGGTCCATTTTATCTCCATGACCTGTTTATCATTAATCCGGTGCTTAACTCCAATCCTGTCATTGTCCTTGCCTCCCCTGGTCTTGTTAACATTTTCCTATTATTTACAGATGAATAAAATATTCTAATTTTTCCACAAGGAATCACAACAAAAAATACATTAAGCACGTTTCAGGATGATTCTGTGAAAGTGAAATAAATGAAAGATCCATGGCCATAAGCACAGTTCTAACCGGGGGCTGTTAACTTCCAGCTTTCAGGTAATATTAAACTGCATTTGAGAACACAGCGCTTGAATTGAGAGTTGCTCTCATATCCAATTAAAATCAAACCTGCTTTCCTTTTCTTGAATCGTTATTCAGAGCGACAGCCCACACGGAGAAGCTAATAGGAGCTGTTTGAGGAAGAGAGATGATTGCTCCGGGGCTTCACGAATACTCATTTGCAGATCATACAGAAGATAATCTTTGGGTGTCTCTGTCCACTGGCACATCACAGCCTTGAATGCCCAGTAGGAGTCAGACATGTTCCTAAACAGACTAAAGCAAAGTAAAAAAACACATTTAATCTCCTTTTATCATTGAGTAAGGCGCCATTCAACAATCATTTCACCCTACATACCTTCATGTCCGTCAAAGTCAAATGATCTGTTTCACGTGTTCAGGAGGACAAAAGCTGCTCTCAGACCAGTTCAATAGTGTCTGGTAAAGTATTGCTGTCAGCTTCGCCCTTCATGTAAACTCCCTCTAGAGACAGAAGCAGGATTTGTTCTGAACATTTCCCTCGAGCTTTTGGGGCTGAACAAGGACAACCAGTTTGGTCAACTTCCTTTAGACGCTAAGGCCTTTAGCAGCTGCTGGATGAGATATCCAAACCTTGTAAGGAATATCCACTAAGACTGTTAATATTGCAGTTTATAATGTGTTTATTTATAGAACCTACCGCATGTCTTGGTTTTTGTTAACAGCTCCAGACATTCTGTCTTTGCCTCGCTCCCTGTAAATGTATTTCAGTGCAGCAAATCACAGTGGAAGTGTCAGTTTATTTTTCCTCCTTTTTATCACATGCCCATCCCACGAGGAAACAAACCATCCTTTTATTGCGATGAAAGGCTCCCTGACTCAGATCACAGCCGAGGGCTCGCTTTCACTCTTGTTGCTTTTGATGCATCAATCCCAAATCATCAGTACATCTTCCCTCGTATCAGCGGTAAAGAGCAGGGTCAATTCTTTTCCCTTTCAGAGGTTTTTCACAGCAAGGAAATGACAAGCAACATGCCCACCTCCCCACCCCTGGGTTCCCTCAGGCCTGCTGGAGCCTGATTCCTGACAGAATTGTTCTCCTGCCACTCTCACTTCAAGTTTGCTTTTCATGTCTGTAAACTGCACAATAACTTGCCACACTTGCGTGCTTGTGATCATTTACCTTTGATTGCAGTACTCTGGTAAAACAACACTCCTCTTCTCCCCCGTCAAACATTTTAGCTACATGTTTTGTTCTGCCAATGAACATTTCTGCTTTTTTTTCCCTCCATGCCGCTCTCTGTTTATCATCCAAATGTCACTTTGATTGTCTAAACTTAATAGCCTTGTATGTCTTGTAGGTAACATCAACGAATGCCAGCTGCACTACTACTTCTTCCTCTTGGCTGGCATCCAAGGTGTCACCTTGCTGGTTTTCCTTATCGTGTCCGTCAAGTACGACAGGCAGAGAGTCAGAGCAGGAAGTATGCGGCAGAGACACACCTCTTCTTGACCTCAGCACACTTCCCAGTGACCCCCTCCCCCCCACCCCCAGCACTCCTGCCTTCTCCTGTCACAAGACTCAAAGATCTTGTGGACAAAGGTACTTATTAATGTTACTACAGCTGCGTGGGCTATTATCACGTCCCGATTGTACACTTATTTATGTTTGTTTTTAGCTTTTTGTTGAAAATGTTTTTCTCCTTTCTTATAAAAATGTTTTTTTCTGTTACTTGGTGGCACTGATGGAAGAAGAAGAAAAGATTGTCTATGAATCTTGTTTAAATATTTTCTGCTGCACTCCCCCCTGCTGTGTCAGTTCCTGTTGCCTTCTTTGATCAGTCGCGCTCAACTTGAAGACTAGTGCCAAAAAATAACGATGGAATATTTTTCTTAACACAAAGAAAGTTCAGTAGTTTTTTAGATAAGAGATTTTGCCCTTTAAAACATACACATTTTATACTTTATCTATGAACTCACACTTGAGCTAATTAATGTGATTTTTAACATGAATCATTTGTGTTTACAGTTTAAAGTCTATAACTTGGAAGTTTAGTACCTGTGCATTAAATGTGAACTTTGTTTTCTTTGTTTCTTAAGCACTCCAAAAGACAATTTTACAGCATCTCGCACAAAATAACTCCTTAAACTGGAAATAATTTTGTCTCAGATTTTAACATTTATTTTTCTGTTAGACTTATAGAAAGATGTGGAGTTTCTGTAAGGCTGTATTTTTTTTTATTTGAGGAACAAACACGCTTAGATTTATTTTTAATAAATCCTATAATAAAATCTAATACAGAGCACACTTGTTTTCCGCTGCCTTTGATTACATTTCACACTTCAAAGCTGCATAAATCCACCCTGTGAGTCCAATGTAAATCCTCACACAGCTCCACATGTGAATAATGACGAGTCCTCATGTTAAAATATATTCTGTGACTCCATCACATCTTCCAAGTAGTTTTTTTTTATTTTTTTTCCAGTCATGTTGCAAAAATCACACCTTCTTCCCATGACTAATTAGAAATGAACCATATGATTAGCTAGCAGCCAGGAGCACAGACCTTAAAAATACTTGTCAGATAAATGTGTGGATCATAATAAAAATGAGATAAAACATAAAAAATCCAAAGTACAACAAAATAGTGAAGGAATCCTAACTTAGTATTTGCTCAGTGTGTTTGACGCATTAAAGAAAAGCTTCTGGTAAGACTGTGATGCATTTATTTTGGTTATATACTGTTAAAAAAATGTGTGTGTGTGTTTATGGGTGTGTATTTTGTTATGTGTGTTTGTTTTAAATCAGAAATGAAGTAAAGCACAAGTTCCAGCATTTTATAACGAGAAAACTCTCGAGGGCTTTAGGAATGATGTCAAGTAATAAAAAGTTACTTCAGGAAATTTAAAGCTTCCTTTGAAAGCTCAGAATTGTGTTTATAATCTGTTGTAAGTAAAGTCACAGTAAAAGTTAGCAGACATAAAGAGCATTGATCTGCCTTCTCCCTGATAGTGAGTGTTGGGCAGGTTTTAGTTTGTGTTTATTAGATGCTAAATATCTGTTCCTGATTTTACTTTGTATTTTGTATGGGTATTCTTTCTCATTTCAGATAGAGTGGAATTTGTTACATTTATATTAAAATGTCATTTTCAAAATGGTAGAGAACTGGATTTTGTGTTATTTTGTGCCAAATAAAGTATATTGCACTAAAACTTGGCTTTGTCATTTATTGCCAATGCCTAAAGCATGAATAAAAATGTTTTCCAGCATATTCAGTCGTATCAAATGCACTTTCTTTTCATTTTTAAAGCCAGATTTGCTTTAATACACCATTTGTAACACTGAAAAAAAGTGATTTTATGCTCAATTTTAGTATAAGCTTCTACCCAAAGTCCAATTTTCAAAAATATAGTGTAAACAAACATAAGCATCAGAAAACAATAAAAACTGGAGTAGAACACATTCAGGCTCATGTTCTAAATGCAGGCAGCGTGGTGACAATGTTCTTTAATTACGACGTGCCTTTAAAACAGGGTTTCAACATTAGAGTTGCAGTTTGTCAGTCTCACGGCAAACCCAAAGTACTGTAGAGTCGCTAAATAATAAATTATACAATAAAAACAGCACGCCTTTCGACAGGCTGTAAGGAAAAAGGTTGTTAACACAGAGGTGTAAAGCTGCTCTTTATATTCCCACTGGGGGGGAGGAGACGACGTATTTCCTCTTAGTTTCATCAGACGCTGATTGAAATCAGCGTCATCACGGATCATTTTTTTAATGCCGAGGCCTTCCAGTCATGAGGCTCGGAGACAACCGCTTCCTGTTTAATTTGGTCAGAGAGCTGCACAGCCACGGCTGAGCAGACAGCTTGATGTTTTAAACTCACACAACACCTCCGGGTCATAATTCTTGTCTCGAGCGGAGAAGAATATCTGACGCATCGAAACAGTGAGGTGTACCGTTTTAGCTCTGGCCTCAACGTGCTTTCAGGTGATTTATGGGACAGAATTTAGGCAAATGCCTCCCATGGGAGCACACCTGTATACATGTATACACACTCACTGTTTTGATTTTTCTCTGCATTTTAAAGAGACAGTTCATCTTGTTCTGTAAAACAATCAACTGTGACATCAGTCATAAAGCAGAGATGATAATATTACATATTTGGGCAAT
>JAUBOC010000001.1:8331983-8345458 GCA_032275365.1 Anablepsoides cearensis
GTATTTTATATCAAAATAAATGTGTTACTGCAAGATATCCTTAACTAATTCAAAAATCTATCAAACTGAATTGTGAACCGTCATGAATCGTTGTGAATCATTGTGAATCGTCATGAATCGTTGTGAATCGTTATGAATCGTGAATCGAATCGAGCCCCTGTGTATCGAATTGAATCGATTTGGGAAATTTGAATCGATACCCAGCCCTACTAGTAAATATGTTAAATAAAGATTAATTAGTCTTTTCCATCTTCAACTGCTGGAATAAAGAAGAAGTAAATTGAAACATTATTGATAACAATCATACATTTAAAATCATGAAAAAAATACAATGTATACACAAAGAATGTTTGTTATTTTTATCAGATCTGTGGTTATTCATAGTTCTACAGAAAGTTAAAGTAGTTATAAAGTAGCTGGAAGCCTAAAATTGAAGTGAGTCTAGCTGAAACTAAAGGCAGAAAGAAACTTATTTGTTTACCAAGCGTGGGAATTCAGAGGTTAGAAGTTGAAACAAAGCCATGTTAAGTTGCATTTTTTTATTTCTGTCATTGTAATTTTGATTGTTTTTAAGTTGATAGCAGTGCACATTTTGATGTTCAGACCAGTTAATGTGTGCATAAATATAGTGGAGCTTAAGAACAGTTCTGTAATCCACACTATACCTTTGTGGTATTCATCTAAGTGAGAGATGATAATGTTAAAGGGGTAATGGGTTGAAGCTAATTACTACTTATAATAAGAAAGATAAAATAAAGGTGCATTAATATTGGACACTGTAAATGGTTTGTTGGTTAATCAGACCCAATCTGGATGTTAAAGGCAGCACTTATGTTGTCATTACTTGTTCCTATTTTTTTATTATTCTTCAGGTTGCACATATCACTGTTATGCAGTCTGGCCATTTGGGGCCTGTAACAGTTGTAATGAAAATGCTGCATCAAAAATAAAATTGACTTTGCATTATAGCTATATCTAAATACTTTTATATTGTCCTCTTTAAGAACCTCCTATTTTTTCCAACGCTGTGACTTCAGCACGTCTTCAAGATATTCAAGGATTTATTAAACATGCATGAGTCAAATGTTTTTATTGAGGTAATGACATTAAAGCATGATAACTGCATAAAGGGCAGTCCATTTATTTATTTTAATTCAAAATCTAATCTATTTGTTTAAAACTAATTAGATGTTAAATAAATAAACAAGTTCACAGCTTTAGAAAACCTCCAGAGGGAATCTTCAAGTATGTTCTTTGACTCTTGCAGCAAAAGAGTAACATGACATCTGAGGGAGGGCAAATCAGGGACAAGAAGCTACAGCTGGGGCAGACGAGTTTGAATAGTACACATTAGGTACTGTAATTAAAGGGGAAGTAGAGAGACAACGGCCCTCTGAAGAAAGATGGTGAAAAGTGTAAAGAGGCAACAACATTTAACAGTTACCACAACATGCAGCTCGAAACACTGCCTGCGATCAAAAGAGACCCTGACGAGTCTTTATTGGCACCATACTAAGTGAGAACCAAAATGAGCTGGATAAAGTGGTGTAGTGCACGGGGAAGCACAGAACGCAGAGTGGTGCTGAGTGATTCTCTGTCATTATTCTTTCTTGGATTAAAAAATGTGAATAAAATCCTATTGTAACCAACTTAGACAACTCTATTCTGTCCCTGACGTCAAGCTGTTATCCCAGTCAATCTTCTCACTACTCATTCTTCCCAAGACCTGATTGTTTGCTCGAACCTCTCAGAGGCTCAAATAAACAAAGTTACTACTTTGCAAGGGACAGTGGAAAAAAAAACAAGAAAAGAAAAAGGTTTTATGTATAAATACAATAAATTTTGCCTGTGTGATAATGAGGCCCCAGCCTGCAGAGTACATCTCTTTACTGAAGGCTTCAGTGACCCCTGTGCTCAGTTTCCATTTGCCTCTTTTGCACTATTCTCTGCTCACATCAGTTATTTTATTTTATTTTTACCTTTTCTGATCATTCTCCTCCATTGACTCCTCCGAGAACAATATGCATTCCTGATCAGCAGCTCCACAAGGAAACTTTTCCTGCTTTATTGTGCCATCCCGCCTACGTTGCTTCTCAGTGGGGAACAGAGAGAAGACAGAGGCAGTGTGGAGGAATGGCAGAGAGACAGCAGGACAACAGTACTTTGAGACGGGTTTGGGGTTGGCGCCTGATGGAACAATATCAAGAATTGCACTCATCTGTGAGTCTACTGATTCAGAGACCATAACTGCCGTAAGAGAAGACATTGGAATGAACTCACACAAATACACAAGGGAGGGAGAAAAAAAAAAAGACGGAGAAAGAATGAAATCGAGCCAAACGCCCACACTTCCATCCCATAGTGACATCGCAAAACAGAACTACTGATCCAATGATGTGCAGCAAGGCATAGAAACTTTTGCAAAGTCCTAAAATTTTAAGAAAGGGTCTCCAACACTTTTTGTTGACTTCATGCTCTTGTGTATGTATTGAAGATGGGGGGTTGGAGGTGTGTCTGTACATCCCTCACAGACACATTTTACTATGTTGAATTCCTAGCCTGACTTTAATTATGTTTTGAGATGTGACAAACGTGACATACCTGGAAAAAAAACAAAAAAAAAAAAAAAAAACTCTTACAGAGGCCAATTTCAAGGAGTTTAGAAAGAGACATGATGAGAAGTCAAAATTAATATCTAATTAAACATAATAATGCATTTTTAATAACAACTGAATGTGACATAATTGCTTTATTATGGTATAAAATGTAAACATATGGCTGAAAAACACATAATATTGCCCCTTTAATTTAGCCTAACCCTGTACCACTCACTGTGCTAGATCTTTGTTTTAAACTTTGACAGAAACTGTTGGAATCAACAATTTCTCTCTTAACAAACTATCTCCACTATTTTAATGAAATTTTTGGATACTTTGAATATACAAACAAATGAATTTTACTTCATATTAGAGCTGGGCGGTATACCGTTTTGTACCGAAAACGTTTTTTTTATTTTTGTTATGATATGAATTTTGGACATACCGGTTTAAATAGTCTGAACACGTGCGGAACGTTTCGTCGCGGCCTCCAGTGAATTGTTTCCCGGGGGACACTTTTCCTCGCAGCACCGTTATGTTGATTAGCATGCTAACGTTTTTGTCGGAGCAGCTTGATGAGTAACTGGCGGGTGGTAGTGTTTCAGCTGCTTATATTGACTAAATACATCCTGTTTTCACCATCTCTGTATGTAGTAAACAACTCTTCAGTGACGTGCAAAATGTTATTTTCAAGGATCATTATAGCTATAATGCAGTCATTTCTTAACATAAAATGATCCAAGTATAAACTCTGGCATGAAAAGCAGCAAACGATCTGCATTCCTTCAAGCAAGAATAGGTCATAAATGTCAGTAGCATAATTCAAAACTTAAATTCTTTTATGGCTTTTTTAAGCACACTTTGCCGTGTCTGCAGTCAGCGTCATCAGATCAGTCACGAAACGCCAGTGCAAGTAAAGCGACAGCTAAGTCAGCTTGACCTCAGGCTTTTGTCTGTTCCTGGGTCACAGGAGAACAGAGTAGATGAGATGAAAATCAGGTTGTAAGAAACTAAAGATGAGAGACAGAAAATAGGCTCAGACTCAGTCAAAGCATTACTGTGCATCAAGAATGATTACTTTTGTTTTCCTCAGAAGAAACAATGTGTGTAAGGTAACAGTACTAGGTAATTACAAAAACAACTACGAGAAACAGTAAAAAAAAGAGAGTCAAAAAGGGGTATAGGTGACTTGCTGCTTCAATGTAGTGCTGCTCTTTTTAGTCAAGTCCAAATAGGATTTTTTAGAGATTTTGAAAAGCAAGAAAATTCAACTAGAAAGGCTATTAGGTCAAATGTGATCCAATGACAGGTCACTGTGGATTTATTAAATTTATGAAGATTCATTAAAACTGTGATATAAGCATGAAGCGGAGACTGGCAGACTGTCTGCCGGCTGTCAACACGGCCACTTCAACAAATTCCCTTCAACAAATTATTCTCATCGCCTCAGCATCTTCTTCGATGAATAATTCAGCTGCTTCCCCTTTTCTTCTCCCTTTTTTTAGAATCACAGCATCAAATTGAGCGAATGGTGAAAAATTGTTTAGAAAAGCCCACCTATGACTGTACAAATATTAGCATTTATGCGGAAGGCAAGCAGAAACGTTTAAGCTTTTATTTGGACTGACGGAGCTGTCGCTGCAGTGCCTCAGCTTGCCAAAAAAGACTAAAACAATGCAAGACATTAGACGATTACGTGCCTTCTGTTTCTGACGATGGGGGAGCCTCTAAGTGCTGGTAACATGTTCCACAATGGTGTTTTCCCCACATGCCAGGAGATGGATTTTGTTTGCTTCTCATTTCTGAATCACACAGCAGAGATTATAGAAGCACCCACTGTTATGCTGAGAGACCATAAAAGAGAGGCAGAAAAGCATTAGGATTGGAGATCTGTTTGCCAATTACGCTGCCTTTTGTGTAGACACGGTGTGAGCAAAGAGAGGGGAACATCTAAAATCCCATATGAAGAATTCATATGATTGCTATCGTGGAGTGAGCTTTAGTGGTGTTTTCTCAGAATGTGTCCACCTAATTGGATTTTCACGACATTCAAGCACACAGCACGGGATAAAACACCTTGTGGTGGGGGGGGGGGGGGGGGGGGGTGGAGTAGCAGGGAAAAGATATGGGAACAAAATGTTTGTTTTAACATGTACTTTCAAAATGTCAGCAAAGGCTTCATTTTCCTGCTGGAGCTGACTGAGAAGACTAGTTCAATTCATTAAAATCACTGACGTGCCTTATTATTAGTGTTCTTCATTACAATATTGAGAGAGCAGGTGGTCGAGATAAACTGTTTCCTGACAAGTTCATAAATGATAGCCAGTGTAAAGCCACTGATTGGTTTGTGGGTAATTGTTCTGCATGCTCTCTATCATTTGGTCATTGCCATTTCTGGCTTTTTGGAACTAAACAGGACAAACAGTTGAATTAGAACATGGGAGACTGTGTGTCTCCTTTGGGTGAGTCCTAGTGATTATTTATTTTGTGTATTTTTAGTTTTAGTTCATCTCATTGGTAATTTGTCCAAAAAGAATGAATTATATTTGGCTGCAGAGCTTGGTTATTAGAGCTGTAATGTCTGGCACCTATCATGTTGTGTGTACGAGGACTTACTCAGGCAGCTACGAAATGGCCATTTAAAGTTTTTGACACTTCTGCCTTGTTTTTTTTTTCAGCCGTGGCGGTTGCGGCTTGGTATAGCCCATTTCTCCAGCACAGAGGCTCGCAGGCAGCTGGAGCCTAATCTGCAAATGAATGTGTATGCACTGTAGGTAAACACAGCATTTTTCATTCTGAACACAAAGGCAAATGCTCTCAGAATTCAGACGTGCTCAGGAGAATCTGCCAGTGCTCACACACACACACACATATGTATGAATGCTAATGGAAGGCTGGCACATATGCGCCCCTTTCAAAACAAAAAGAGGCATTCTCTGCCATGTAGAGTAAACGTCATAGTGTAGCCTCTGGCGGAAGAGTTTCAACCCCACTAGTTTTCCCTTTCTTAATTTTACACCCCCCTACATAATTTTCATTTCATCCTCAGTTTAGGGAATACATGAGGAATAAAGAATCGTGTGCCCAGGGAAACTGGTTGATAAGTTATGGCCCAGCTTTGATAATCTGATGTTTTATAATCTGGTTCAGGTAAGGTGTTAGGTTTATTACTCATAAAATTAGCAAACAACCACATTTTTGAGTCAGTCTGTGGAAAAAACAGTCACTCACAGAACTGTAATCACATCAGTATTTTCTCAGTGCTAAAGGAAAGATGAAATCATTCATCAGGAACTACAAACAGGATGATTCATTCAACATGTTTCAATCATGTTTTATGTGTTCAGAGCAACAGTATACCTTAATATGCCAGAGGATTAAAATAGCATAAAATAACATAACACTGATGCATGGCCTGTATTTATATTACATGGTTATAATGTACAACTAAATGCATACTTATGTGCACTGTGTATAGGGTAAAGTAGTATTCAGCCTCTGGTCAACCCCTACTGCTCGATTCTAGCTGAGAAAATCACCTCCTAGTTTCCGGCTTTTTCTAAACCACAACAACAATTTTCTACAATTGTATGTACTGTATGTTGTGACACAGAGCAGATTTAATGTTGCCACTGTAGCTCCATGTTCAAATATTTTAATACTGCAGAAAGCTTTTATGTATATTTATCATGAGTGTTGAAGGGTAAAGCCATGGTTACTTCCAATTCCATTCAAATTTTGTGCAAACCTTCAAAATGTTGCAAAAGGAAAAAAAAGTACTAATTATGTGTGTTTCCATCTACTGGTTTGGAGCAGATAAACCTGACTATGTAATTTTGTCAGACGTTGACATTTTGAATGGCTGAAGGCCATCCGTGTAGGCCGCTGTGAATTCAGATGGTCTAGTCTTCAAACGACATATGTGTGTGATTCTGCCTTGTTTCCATATCTTACATTTTATAGTTGATGCCATCAATTGGAACATGTATTCACACATTTTTTCTTGGGAGTTATAACTTATAAATTCTATTTATTTATTAAAAAAATAAAATAACTTCTCATAGATAAATAAAAAAACAAAACATGAATTTGGGTTTATCTGCAGTATCGACTCATTGCAACAAAGAATTCATCATCTAAGTTGCTAGACATACATTTAAAAACAAATTCTTCAGTCCGTGACATATCTCCAAACTCTGCCATTATTAATTTTGTTTTTTTTTTTACTTTGTTTTTCTATGTAGTTTGCCTATGAGTCCTGGGATATTTTTGGGTGGGTATATGCAGATGAAACCTACGTTATTTGGGGGGGTTTTGTTGGCTGCATGAGTAGGTGCCTACATATTGGGACGGTTTTCAGTGTGGCACACAGATATAAGCAGCTGACAAATGTACACTAAGTGGGCTTCAGCCCTTAAATTTAAACAACTTTAGAGTCAGCTTGATTCAAGATGGCTGCTATTGCCATCTGATCCTATAAAACACAATCAATGTCAATATTTCTGCCAATGAGGCAGTTCTTATTCCTAAATTTGAGTCATGCAGAGCAAATACTCTGACATAAAGACGTTGCATGAGATTACATTTAATGTTATTTTTAAAGTTTGACTATAATGGTTACAATGCTGTTGTTTCTCAGTATTGATTTCTGGGTAAAATTTATACATGATAATTGACAGGTCACATGCATTCCTTTAAGCAATACTTGCCTCTTAATTTTCATAAACTGTCCATTTGTCAGTTTTAATAAGCAAATTAGTCACATAAAATACATGAACAAAAATAAACCTTTAATTGTAAAAACATTCTATTTTTTACACTTAAAGACATAGTTGCCAACTAGCCGATGCACCACTGCAACATGAATACAGCAGGTGTCTGTTGACATGTAGTTGCGTCTCCTCTGACACACTGATGGGATGATTATCACAAAGGCCCAGGGTTCAATCAGGGTGGGGATAACAAGATGGTTGGTCCTGGCGCTTAGTATTCAGCATGGCGGCAGCTCCTTAACCTTCCCCAAAGCCCAGGTTTATTTACAACAGTCCCTGGCTTCCTGCCTGCTTTCACATTGCCCCTCATCCCCTGCTCCGTCCCCATGTCTACTCCTCCCAAGAGGCTACAGGAGTTGGTAAAAGATAAGCTTTGTGTTGTGGCAGAGGCAACTGACACCGCTTCAACAACATGAGGATTTAGCCTGCGAGCGAAGAAGTAATGCCCCGCACGTGCAGCGAATCTGTGATGCACACCCGCGCCCATCTGCTCATGTATACTCAAACAGGAATGGAAGAGCACGAGTTTCCACAAACACACAACCATGCAGCGGTCGTGCAGACATATTTGCTGAAAGAAACGAGTGTAACAGAGGCACCCAGGAGTTCACAAGGAGACAGAGAGACACAAACACACACAGTCAAAAGAGCTCCCAGCATGCCTCACTCTAATGCTCACAAAATTGCTTTTAATTGGTGAGAATAAATCAATGCAAACCATGTTTTGGAATTCTGGAGATGGAAATGTGAAAGGGACAGCAAACAAGAAAAAGACAAACAAATGGTGGTAAGCACAGACCGTCAGGCAAAACTGGTCTTGAAATAAAAATATTAAATTTTCAGTAGCTTCCCCCTCGGTTTACAACCTTGTTTTGTGCGGTGGCATTTTACGGGGACTACAGCCTTTGCAGGGCTGCCTAGTTCTATATTTCAACAGACCACAGGGCCATGTCCACAAAAGGAGTAAGGCTGAGAAGCCATAGAGGATCCTCAGAGAGGCATGGGGCCCCTGGGCACTCTATGATTCATCCCTCCCCTCGCCCTGCAGCTGCTTTGATGAAAATTAGCTGTCAGTCTCTGGCACACATCCGATCGACACAACTTCATCTGCAGCTCACTGACCTTTACGCAGAGAGCATAGGAAGCATGGCCGCCCACCTCGCACTCAGATCAACACAGTGAGAGATGAAACAATAGCAACCTCAGAGGCTCAACGAGACGACACAGCACGGAGTTCCGACTTCCCACTGAAAGACACGACTGGGGCAGGGAGGTGTCGAGGTGTGCAGGATGGATCTGTCTGTATGAAGTGCATGTGAGGGAGCATCTCAGTGTGTGTGCTTCAAACAAAAAAAAAACAAGAAAAAAAACAGTGATTAAAAAACATCAAATGACTTGAGAGAGATAAAAGCCCACACCAGAGGCCAGAGGGACACTGTGTTACTGAGACTAATCAAATGGATCTGATCTAACTCGACGAATAGACTATAATCTTTTGTATGCACCGTCTCGTTATCAAATGCTCACAAAATGAAAATTGCACCTCTTCCCTCCAGTTACTCCAAAGGAGTTGATTTGCTTTAAAATATTCAATTTGCAGGCTCACCAGGTAAAATCCATTAAAGCCAGCCAGTAATGTCAATTGAATTAGAACTGCTTCGTATAAAGCACGCGCTCCCTGGTTGTTTTAGCTGAATGGCTCTGCTGGCACCTTGTTTAGAACTACAAGGCAAATGGGATTACAAAGACATGGGCTGATAATGTAATGACATTAGTCTTCAGATCTTGGAAAACTACAGCGCTGAGCATGATTCAACACACGGAGAGAAAGCTTTGCAATCTATTACTAACTCAATTTCTAGAAGTTGCTCCGAAGTTGCTGCAACTTTGATTCAGCTGGTTAATATTTACATAGTTCAGCAGGTGGGAAAAGAGCTAAAATAAACAATGTGTCCAAAAGTGTTCTTGTAGACATTAAAGCAGTTTAATGAAACATTTTAACGATACTTACTTCCACTACTTTCTGCACTACAGCCTGTATGGAGGACTATAGAGTGAATTTAAAAAGTATGCATCTTCTCTCTGCTGATAGGAAAATTGCTGAAATGGATGAGGACAACAAAATCAAAACAGCCAACCTGAGGCCACAAAGGGCCACAAGATCTTTGACTATCTTTATCATTTTTATTTGACTGTCTTCATCCTTTTTGCTGGAACAATTGTAATGATGGCTGTATTTTTTAACAGCCTTGGCCAGCAGACCCTCAGCAGACACCGCTCTCTGAGGGCAATGTACTGCAGCTATTTTTCATAAACAAACACGCCCAAAATGCTCTGCGCGCACCCTGTAAGAAATTAGTTCTGACCAGGGGCAATGCACAAGATGGGATCTCAGTAGAGGGTGCAAGTAGAAAAGAAAATGCAATTTTCATTGTGCAACAAGGAGCAGGACACATTGTCTTACATCTTGTGGAGTGTAAATCAAGCTTAAATAGACTGGAGTTAATGACGAGCTGTCTGCAACTGGGACTAATAGAACACGCAGCTGGACAGAAAAGCAGGAACAGAACCAAAGACAGGAAATACAAAGCATAAACAACAGACATGATAATAAAATGTGATAAAGACTAATAATAAACAAACTACCAAAAATATTAAAAAGACAAACAAGTTTTGCCCTGCATTTCTTTAAAACTTTAACATTAACTGTTGAAGTCAACCATGTTTTTCTGTTAGCACAATTCTTATCAAATTTTTGGATTGGCATACTACTATGTGCCGTTTTAACGACAGGTGAAAGATAAACCCCTCCTATCAAACCTTCCACCATACCATGGCTGCATGCCGGGCCATTTTATTCACTCTGCTCTTCATAAAGGATAACTCTTAATGCCAAAATTACTGTGGGGTCTGGTGACCCCTTTTACATGACTCAAAGGTCTGTGCAGAGTTAATTACAGCCACAGCTGGCAATGCCCTTGGATTGTGCCCTAAACAATACATTATTCAGCAGTGACTGGCGAGTGACAGAACCTCTGACAGGCCAGGTGATGCTGAAATAAAACAACCAGCACAACTTGTGTTGCCCTTGTGCTGTATAGATGTCCACACAGCCGATAGCTTCATCTGACTGATCATCAGCCCTTTGCTCTCAAGTCAAACACATCCTTTCTATTTTATGTCCTTCAGGATTCTAACTAAACACACGTTCAAACACATCTAGTAATGCTGCTGTGCCATTGTAAGCACGCCAGACTTTCCTCTGCACTTGCTTTGTGCGCCCTGACTGGAGCATGACAGCACAGTTCTGAAAAAAAAAAAGATGCTACTGGGGGAAAGAAGGTAATCATATTTACCAGGTTTTCGAGCATCTTGAAAAGAAACATCTTACCACAAGCATTTAAAATCTCATTTTCCTTAACATGAAAAGCCTGTCAAAATCAAAGAACAGGGCTGTCTTTTCAGGCTCAGAGAATTCAACAAACGAGTAAGAGAGCAGCAGCCAGAAAAACACTGAGCTGTTCAGAAGGGTGCGTGTGCTCTTCTTTTGTTGGTTCTCTTTTTGTTACAACATTAGATGGCTTTGGTAAAGATCACACAGAACATAACAAAATGCAAGAGCAAATGTTCAGGAGATACAATAAATTGTTGATGAAGTGCTTCTTAACTGTCCATATGAAGAGAAATTACTCTCTTTGAATCAAAGATGGCTGCCATTTTATGCCTTTTGTTACTGACAATAGTCTCAAAACTGCTGGTTGAAGTATAACCAAACAGAAACTGTAATATTATTGATTTTATTAGTTTGAGATGGTTTGCAATCAGTTTGCAACAAAAAAATAAAAATTCAAGGTTTAAGCAAAATCTTTTAGCACATCAGTGTAATCCTGGTGACAGGTTGAAAGCTTCAAACTGAATTAACATAAAGCACGAGAGTGAAACAGCACAGTTTCAATGTGGAGCGGAGCAACCTGTAATGTTTTTAAACTGTAAAAAATGTACAAATATATAAGGTGTTAAAAGGATTTCCTATTAGGGAAAGCAAATTAATTTACTCACAGTCACATCTGGAGAAATATAAACATACGACTTTAAAGTCACTTTTTTTTTCTTTATTTAGTGTCGTGTTTAGGAAAAGCCTTGTTGACTTTATTCCTGAGGCTCCAGATTGTGATGCAGCCTCATGAACCTCACACACACACACAGATGAACCACAGCACCCCAAAATATTCAAATCATTATTAAAACAAAACAACATGAAAAATTCCCATCATAACCTTTATGTAGGAAAGATTTATCACAGGACTGAGGAGTAGGACTGCTTTAGTTATTGCTCCGTGTTTCTAATTAACTGCCAAGTGAGTGTGTTTACGAGATCAACTGGGACTTCTGTTTCACATTGTGGTAGAAAGGTCATCTGATTAGAGCTTTCTGCTTTAGAAGCTGATTTGGCTTTGGTTTCTCTGGTTGCTTATGCTCTCTTAGGTTTTGCAAAAATCTGCCTACACTTATTTTAGAAGCATAAAGGAGGACCTACACCGTTTTAGGTGTTTAGGGTTTAATGTATTTAAGTGAGAATCTACATCTAAATGAAAAATCAACCATTGCTCACAGTAACATTGCCTTATCAGCTGTCTGTACTGAGAATCAGTTCTGGTTTCCGTTTCTTTCCAAAACACTAGCAAGGCTAAAAAACAATCACTTATTGGATGGTTAAAATTAATTACTTGTCACATCTCACATTACTCACATTAAAAACCTTGAGCTCACCAGGAAATGGCAGAGGGATTGTTCATCCCACGAAACGGAAAATGGAGAAACCTGGTGATGTTACGCTGTCGCTACTGACAACAAAAGCCATCTGTGACCAGGGAAACACACAATGTGAGGCTTAAATCACTGGGATGTTTAGCTATTTTTAGGAGCAATTATAAAATGCTTTTTTTTCATTTTTACTTCTCTGATTCATCACTTAATTGAAGATCTCAACAAAACCACATTTAGAGAAAAAAATAAGAAAAAAATGAATATTTATTGAATAATACTAACCCTGATGATGATTTTTGTTTTAGAGTACATGTTGATATTTAAGTAAACTAGCTAATTGTTCAGTTCGATTTTTAACAAAATCTATCAGTGAGAAAAAAAAAAAAAACTTGTTCAGGCTACATTTTTGATGTCCTTGACTATGGTGATAATATTTATATATAGACTGTTTCCATGGTACTTTGTTGTTTAGAATCTGTAAATCATGGTTATTTATGTTTCATATAAAATTTGTCTCATGTGTCTCTATGTGGCCCTGTCATAGATTTGTGACCTGTCCAGGGTACACCGCCCCTTGCACTGTGACTGCAGGATGTGTAAAAAAAATGGATGTATAGCTGTTTCATGACAAAAAAGCTTTATAGTACACATCATTGTGTACTTTATAATTTGGATTTTGGGCCTCAATGAAGCTAATGAGACAACAGCATTGGTAGAGCATGATGGACAAATCCATAATGGAGTTAAAATCTGTGTATTTTGAATACTTTTTTGATTGTTTTTGGGTTTAAGATCAAGTTTAGTTCTCCCTTTTTGTCATTATCTTGGAATTCTTGTTGTTGAGTTCTGTTGGGGTTTTTTTTCTAATCACTCTCTGTGTTCACTTCAGTTTAGTTTCCCATCAGTCCAGATCTTCATCAGAGGCTGTGTCTCAATTCATGGGTTTCAGCCGACGTCAGCTGTATTTGTTGGCCGGTTACATCCCTGCCCCGCACCGTAGGCTGTCCCAATTTGTCAGTGCCTACACATGTGGACAACGAATGGGGCCGACAAAACCCCGAAAATGTCGGCTGCATCTGAGTATCCTACGCGGTTGACGGTATCCCAGAATTCATTGCACTGTCAAATTAAACAGAGACACAAAGACGGCAAATGTTTTCTTTTAATTTTACTGTGGATTTTTTTCTATTTTTAATGACGAAGTTTGGAAATTTATGTCAATGTCAATGTCAATTTATTTGTATAGCACATAAAAACAACAAAAGTCTTAGTTGGAAAAAACTTGTCTTCACCACTGAGTTTATCTGTTTGTCCAGTTTAAAAGCATTATCAAAAATGA
>JAUBOC010000001.1:8391833-8406451 GCA_032275365.1 Anablepsoides cearensis
TGTTATATAAATAATGATGGTGGGCCGCCAGGACCAAAAAATGCCCGGGCCGTTTTTAGGTCCCAGTCCAGCCCTGGTGGAGGGGCGTGGCTTAAAAACCTGATGCTGGGACATTCCTGTTGGATGCTGATCCTCTTCCAGCTTCCCTTATTATATCCAGCTTTAATACATATCAGTCAGTTTGACCAAAACAGCTTTAACTCCTTCTAAATACTTGTAAATCTAAAAATTATTTTACAGGAAAAAAAAAAGTATTATCACCAGAAAACATTACTACCACCCATCAAATATATTATTTCATTAATTGAAATTTTTAAAGTTTTATGAGTTGGTTGATTATAATATTTTACAAGTTATGTATAAGACTCATAAAAATGTATTACCTTTGAACATTCATTCAAATTTTGTGAAGAGGGAAAGTTGTTATAATCTTAAGGGACTAGAATTCTTTGTAAAACCAAAAATTTGAACAAGGACAGATGTAATTCAGTCAAAGAAAAAGCTGGCTCAATTATTTTTTTAAAAGAATGATAAAAGTTAAAATGTTAAAGAAATATGAAATTGTATAATTTGTGTAAGAGTTACTGTTTGAGTTGATTTTTTTTTTGTTTTATTATTTGATTACTATTTTCTGAAATTAATATTATATTTTGAAAATAGGGGCGGATACGATTTTTTTCTTCTTCTGCTATACCTTTTATTTGATTTGATTTATATTGTTTCGTTGTATGTAAATGTGTTTTGTTTTAGCTTTTTTAATGAAAGGAATGAAGGTAATAATAATAAACACTCAATGATCTGCATTAACAGCTAAAACTCTGGCATGAAAGGGTGCGGGCGATATGCATTCCTTCAAGTAGTGCTAAGCTTTTAATTCTAAAGAGACTTGTCTCTGCCTGACCAGTGGCATTTTGTAAATAATTATTCAAACAAGCACTAAAACCATATTAGAAACTAGTTCAATTTAAGTCTAAGTAAAAGACATTTTCTAAATTTCAATTATCTGCTGCTCTTACATTCATCATGCAGTTATTGTTTAACATGTTCAAATTAATTTCCTCTTGTTGGCAAACAGGCTAAAACAACTTTGACTCTAATTACAGTTGTTTGCAAACAGCTCATTTTAGTGAGACAAAATGGCTTTCTGCGGGTAATAATAACTCATAATTACTGTGTTGAGGATTGTGATTTGCAGCTGATGTAAGTGGATACAGTACAGTCAAACAGTTACACAGATCTGATAAAACAAACTTTGTGTCAGTGTTATGATGGCAGGGGATGTTGAGTAGGTGTTCTTAGTCAAATTCAGCAATGTAATGTTGTCAGTCATGTATCTTACCTCTATTCGTTCAACACATAAATAATAATAGTCTTTATGATTATAAGGTTGTGATGGGCAAATGCATGGCCACACTCCAATAAAGTCAGTAACTCTCATGCACATTCATTTAGTTTATTTATTCATTCAAACACATTCAACTTTATTTTGCAATAGAAAGTAATTTGTTAATTCTAAATACATTTGTTCTATTTGTAAGTGCGCACATATAGTTTAATTATGTATTTTTATCAACTCATTGTTTGCTTTGGTTGTGCTTTTGACTAATTCTTGTTTCTTTTACTGGTTACTTATCTGCTGTGATCTCTGGGAGTTACCAAACAAAAGAGGGTGGCCAGGGTTTGACACACTTAACTGCAGGAGGTGGATAATTGGACTGCTCCACCAGTTCCTGCTGAAGATGGGGACCTTATTTCCTTTGTTTAAACAAGCTTTTGTGTTTAACTGAACATTTACATTTAGAGTTTAACATATTTGATTTTCTTCTTTAGAATTTAGTTTATTCTGTATTTTTGTTGTAATTAGTGATTGTACAGTGTTGTGTTAGCCCTCGTGTTGTAATGGTCTGATCAGCCAGAGTGTAAATTAACCTATAACTCTAATTTTTTTTTATAATTCCTGTGACTCCTCCTGTTTTAACTCCGCCCATCACAAAGGTATTGTTTTATTAAGCCTTGAAAAGTATTGATAGGTACAGAGATTTAACTGTTTTCTCGGTTCAAGGTTAGGATTTGGCATTGAAATCACTCCATATTAAGACATTTTTTGTTTTCACTAACTGTTTTTTTACCACTTGCTTAGGATTAGAAATTGATAGGTGATACACTCTTTAATACAACATGACTGAGATATTTGTAGATGCTAAGTTGTGAGCTAATTCAGCAAGTTAAAACATCATAACACTGCAGTTTTGTCATTTCCTGCTTGATTTGATGTTCTGAAACTATTTGGTTTCTGTTAAAATGCACAACTGTTTAACCAATATGTATACATTATTAAGAAAAATAAGAGATGTGTTATAGTTAATACTTTAACTTAAACTTAAAACAATGTTAAATGTACAGTTCTAAAATATTTTATGTAATTCTAACAATTTTGCCAACTCTTGTTTGGCAAGATTAGTCGCCACCTGGATTTAGCTAAGGTCTATGATGTGAGGTTGCTGCAGTTGGTCAGGTCTAGGTTCGGCAACCATCATCAATGCAAGATCTTGGTGAAAAATGAATGCAACACTGGATGGAAATAAATCCATTGCAGAAGCTGAAACAATGCCACAGAATGTGTGCTGTAATCAAAGCTAAGCAGTCCAACAAAATATTAGTGTGTGACCTTTTGTTTTTAGTAGCAACTTTTTTTTTGGCCAGGCAGTGTATTTCAAATGAGGGTTTAGTTGTATTTTAAGACTGCATACAATGGGATTTTATTATTTTATTCATCACATTATTTGTAACTCCAAACACAATGTAATTTATGTCGGCATAAAGGATCAGTGATTAGCACTGTCACCTCACATCATGGGTTCGATCCCCGGTTTGGACCTGGGGTCTTTCTGTGTGGAGTTCTCCTCATGCTTGTGTGGGTTTTCTCCGGGTACTCCGGTTTCCACCACACACCAAAAATATGTACAATAGGCTGCCTTCAGGCCCAGGCCTCCCTTGCAAAAGATATCTGCAATCTCAATGGGATTTACCTGGTTAAATACCAGTTAAATAAAAATGTAATTATATTTTTAACAAATATTCCATCCATCCATCCATTATCTTCCGCTTTATCTGAAGTCGGGTCACGGGGGCAGCAGCTTGAGCAGGGAAGCCCAGACCTCTCTTCCACAGCCACCTCTTCCAGCTCTTCTGAGAGGACTCCAAGGCGTTCCCAGGCCAGCCGAGAGACATAGTCTCTTCAGCGTGTCCTGGGTCTTCCTCGGGGTCTCCTCCCAGTTGGACATGCCTGAAGCACCTCCCTAGGGAGGTGTCCAGGAGGCATCCTTACTAGATATCCAAACCACCTCAACTGGCTCCTCTCGATGTGGAGGAGCAGCGGCTCTACTCTGAGTCTCTCCCGGATAACTGAATTCTACTGAATACCCTATCTCTAAGGGAGAGTCCAGCTACCCTGCAGAGAAAACCCATTTCGACCGCTTGTTCTTTTGGTCACTACTCAAAGTTCGTGACCATAGTTGAGGGTAGTAATGTAAACTGATCAGTAAACAGAGAGCTTTGCCTTACAGCTCAGCTCCCTCTTCACCACAACAGACCGGTACAGAATCCGCAAAACTGCGGAAGCTGCACCGATCCGTCTATCAATCTCACGCTCCATTCTTCCCTCACTCATGAACAAGACCCCAAGATACCTAAACTCCTCCACTTGAGGCAGAACTTCACCGCCAACCTACAGAAATCCATCCACCCTTTTCCGACTGAGGACCATGGACTCAGATTTGGAGGTTACAACAAATGATATTTTTATTTTAATCATTTTGTATGTTTAGACATTATTGACATTTTCTGCTTTTAGCAACATTTCTGAACAAATGTGCTTTGGGAAAAAAATGTAATCTTTTCTTTATTATTTTAAAATAAATATTTTTGTTTTGCTACATTTTAAACACTGTAAATACCTGCAATGACAATAATGTATTTGACCTTAAACTTAAACTCTAATTGCAAGAGACAAACTCCATCAACAATTTGCTCCAGTTTGGGTCCAGAGAAAAATAACTGTTAAAGCAAGAGGTTGTAATGTCTGTTTTTTAAACTTAATCAGAAGAAAAACTCTTGTGCTTTATACAACTAGCTAGTTTTTTTGCTTTTTTAAGCAGAAATTTCTGTCAGTGCGGAACAATTTGCATTCAAAGCCTCCCTGTCCGGCTGCCAAGCTGAACTTTATTCCAGTGACTGATGACAGCTCAGTCTGCACACCGTCTTGTGAGGAAATCCTGAAAGACTAGTCAATTCTACTTAAGCCCAGCCATGCAGCTTTAAAAAGCAGTTTGAAAAAGAAAAACAGGTAACAAAACAGAACCTAATTATAATTTCAGTGACAAACATTTCCTGGATGCAGAGCTGCTCTGAGGACATCTAAAACTCAGTCTGAATTATTCCCTAACAGACCAATTTGAAGCAGCAGAATTGTTCCTGGCTAACTAAAATTAGACAGAATCCCTGTCAAAACCAGAGTAGGAAGGAAGCAAACTTTATTGTAGTTTGTTTTAAGTGAAAATAATTATGCAGCTGCAACTAATGAACCTTGTGGGTCTTCGCACATGTCAGATCCCTGCTATAAGTGTCTGATGGGCAGAAATAAACAGGAAAAAAAAGGAAGAAAATCTAAGCTTGGTTGATTATTTCTTTATTGTAACAATGCTTATTGGTAATATGTCTCATACTGTTAGAAAATCTGTTAATTTCTCATTAAATGGTGCCACATTTGTTAAGAAAATGTGTATGTGGGTTGAGCAGCAGAGTGGACTGTGAGGGCTGTGCCCATGGGAAACTTGCCAAATCATCTATCAATCAAAATATTCAGCTTTTGACTTTATCCTAACAAATCTGGAAAAAAAAAAAAAAAAACTTTTAAAGCCATGAAGCCTAATCGACCTTACTTTTTGGGTTCAGTTACTTCAGTTCTCAACAACAATTCAGATCAGGTTTATGGTATAAATCAGACATGTTTTGGCTTTTTTTTGGTTATCAATCTCCACAGAATCAGCTGGATTTTATCTGCAAAGCAAAGGGTCTGTGTCTGATTAAAACTCTGGACTGTGTTAGAGGTAAAAGACACGCTGTGAGACAGTAATCAGTGAACATGTCCATCATATTGAAAGTTCAATTAACAGAAGATGGTTCTTTTAATCAGACGAGTGCATGACTTAACTATTACAGCTTCACTTTGACACTACAATATCTGACAGAATGCCACTAATGCCAACATATACAAATATATTATAAGGTTTATAAAAAGCAGAACTATCTAAAGTTTTCTCATCAAAGTTTCTGTCTGAAAAAGAAAAATCTCTTTAGAATATCAGGGGAAAATGTCAGAAAATATGAAAGATTGAGTTCTTATGGTGTAAAAATAAACATATTTAAAAGATCTTCTACTAACGTAAAACAGTAAAGTGTGTTAGCACCAATTACTCATTGACTTTATTTACTTTACTTCCCGGGTCAGTCAGCTCGTACAGAACAGCAGAGGTCAGAGCGTGTTCGGTGAGAGACACGCAGCGCACAACAACCTACAGGATCCTGTTTGACAAACATGAAGATGCAACACTTTGACCTCCTGGAACATTTCCTCATTACACACGCAGCAGCTTCCTGGGGCTGTTAGCGGCGCTGTAATTTGCTCTCCGTTCTCCATGGAATAAAGTGCTGCCATTTAATGCATTTGAACTTTGAATCTGGTGATTTAATTTGTTAAAAGCTTGTATGGGCGCAAATCTAAGCCCTAATCTAATAGCAAGGGAAGAAACAGTCTTATAACACCTCAGGTTTTTGTTTTGTTTGTCCTGGTTGTTAGCACCTGCTGATAACAAATGAATGAGGTCTGAGTGTGTTCATTAAGTATTGGATGGATTGTAGTGAAACTTGAAGAAATTATTCAATGGATTTGTATTTACAATTTACCTTTTGGAATCAGTTAATCAGATTTTTAAAAATTTAGTCATAACTCAGTCAATTGTACAGATACTGAGCTAAAGTTTGGTGTGGTAGCAGCTCAGAATCATTCACAACACTTCTAATAACAATTCTAAGACTGGAATGACATTATTTGCAAATGTTTGACCAAAACTACTACAACTCTGTCATTTCTTAACATAAAATATAATGTCAGTCTCTCTGGTATTAAAGGCAGCAGGCAAAATGCATTTAATTTAAAGGGGTAATATTGTGTTTGTCAGGCATATATTTAAATATTATACCATAATAAAGTATCTATGTCCCTTTCAGTTGTTATTAAAATGCTGTTTTTATGTTTAAATAGAAAATAAACTTGTCTTCTCATCATTTCCGTTTCTAAACACCTTGAAATTGGCCTCGGTCTCTTTAAGAACCTCCTTCCTCTTCTGTCCCGCCCATTTCAACTTGTCATCACAGCTGCTTCTCTCTACAGGACTCTGCTGTTTATAACCTGGAGCGTCATAGCAGACTTTGTTGTAATGATAACTAAAAAAGCAGCAACATTATACAGTATCTGTTTTGGAAAATTGCATCTCAGGATACATATGAACCTTACTGTCAGACCGGAAAGTACATTTTATAAAGAACCGGAGTGATTACAGAGACAACGTCTCAGCTGGTAAGATTATTTCAGTCATTGTCATGGACACACACTGTGTTAATTGGTTCCACTAAACCAAGCTGGGTGAATGTAAAGCAGCTCATTCAACTCGGTTTAGTGGAACCAGTTTGGTTAAGTAAATTCAACACATCATTTCTTAGAGCGTGTGTAAACGTACTTTTACCTTTCTAATTATTGTGAGTAGTTTAAGACTTTTACTTAAGTCTTACTTATGTCTTAAAAAATTTGTTTGGGTCATATTTTTGTTCAGTTTTCTCTATTTTCTATGACATTTTATGAAATATTATGTCAAAATATTTGGAACAGACATATAACTTATAGACTGACCAACTAAAATTGTGTTGTCTTCATTCTCCTCTTGCTCTCAGTCAGACTCTGGCTCCAACATCTAAGGCTGGATGGACAAGTCTTCAGCTGTTGACATCTTTTAATCAATTTGTAATTAAAATGTTTCTGTGCCGCAAGATAATCATAAACCCCTTTATCAAACTAGAATGGACCGGTCTGGAAGCACCTCCATTTGGATTTAAAGAGACAGACTCAAAACGAGTTGACCTGAGACACACCTCTGAAAAAGAGGTGAAAAAGGGGGATTGTGGAGTTACAATAAGGAAGAATTCATGCATTGCAGTTCTACTATATATAGACCCCAACTGAAGGATTTAAATGTGAAAAAGAAGGATTTAAAAGCAGGATATGTCCACTTTAAAGCTTAATAAGTTGGCAAATTGAGGGGAAAAAGTTGCAGTTATAGTTACATTCATATTCACAAACTCTAATCAATACGGCCTTTTCTGCTACCACAAAAACAAACAAAAAAAACTGATCAGTGAGTTGTTTGTTGATTTTATGCTGCTGTTTGTTCTGAATCTCAATTCATAATTTAATTATTAAGCGTTTCCTTAATGAACCCAATCTGCCCGAAGGACATTTGTTGTCTGATTTTTATTCAAATGAAAGGATGTTTGGAATCAGTGTTTGAGCAGCGAACAGGAGAGCCGTGCAGGAGAATCTCTAAGCAGCTGTATAAACATGTACACTCAGTACGGTCGCAGCGCTGCCATTAAAATGATTAAACCCCGCTTCAACGCTCTTTTTCTTGGTACTCTGCATATCGCCGCTGCCAAGTTGTTACAGCGTGGCTTTATTTTTCCTTTACAACACGGGGAGATATAGAAAATATAAATCACAAGCTCCCTCCCCAGTTTCCCCTGTGAAATGGAGTTTTGAGTTTGGCTTTCTTATCAAATAATTGATAGAATCCGCTCGTATCCTCAAGGTGCAGGTTTCTGTGTATGCTTTTTGTGTGTGACAGGTGGTTTTCAGATTCTTGGCTTTTTTGTTTCAGGGTTTTATCTCTCATCTTCGACAGCACAGAGTGATTCTCATCTTGCTGCATTCACAACAGGAAACTGTCTCAGAGATCGAACCATGTCTCTCTGCTGGTCAGCTCACAGGAAACCTTCAAGCATAAGTTTTCTTTTAACACAAGTTACCTTGTAAGTGTACTGATCCAAACCTGAATATTTCTTGGGATACATGACACGACAATCTATGACATTTAAAGTCTACGTTCCCTTGAAGGTATGCATATTACACAATAGTTTTTATGCCTGCATGCTGAGAAATGATGTGGTTATACCTGAAAAAGCATTACATGCAAACACAACATATTGCAAGGTTTTGATTTGTTAGCATACATGTCAAGTTGTACAGATTGTCCGTAATTTACGATTTCCACCCGTTTTACAAGTATACGAGCATATAAAGAAATGTCATAATGTTTTTCAAATCTCAGATTTTTTAAAACTCAGTTTCAATTTTATTTTATTTCTCAGAGTCTGTGGGATGTAAATAAATAAATAAAAATGCAATCAAATAACCACCTCCAAGCCTTCACTGACACTAGAAATAAGTTCCCCACCTCTCCCCGTCTTCCCTTTCCTTCTCATCTGTGCTGCTGTCACCGTTGTCTCTGCCCCATGTGCTTGCTTTCCCCAGGGCCAACAGATCCACCCCCCCCCCCCACACACACACACACATGTGAGTAATAGTTTTTTTCTGAAAATTATGGATTCATGAGGGTCATGATACAGGTAAATGCCCATAGGCGTTGTGAATCGCTGTTGGCTACCACCACCCCAGATCTTAGCTCATTTCATGTGAGTTTTAATCAAATCTGTTCAGTGCTTTTTGAGATATTTTGCTAACAAGCAGTTAAGCATTACAACAGTAATGCTAAATATCTCATGCTCTCAGTAAGGGGCTTGTTCCACACCAAATTTGAGTTTAATATCTTTAAAATGAATTGCAAAGTTGACATTTTTGTGTTTCCTGAAATCAGCTGGCTGTGGTGTAATTGGGTTGACTTTTAGGACAGCAACTTTTCCTACTGAAGAGTTGGCAACAGTGTCTCTACCCATGTGAGGTTCACCTCAAATGAGCGACATTGGTTTACCTTTCTGTGGGCCCACCACCTGCAGGGGGGGCTATACAAGTCTGCTGCATGATGTTATGGGTGATAGTCCAAGGTGGGGGCCTTGATGCTCTAACCCTGGCTTAACAAATCTGGCTCCGTCCAGTGGTGAGATATTTTTTGTAACAGTTGGACACATTCACACAGCTACATGGCTTTTACTGGCAAGTATAAGATCTGACGTGGTTAGTTTATTTTTCTACTCTGTGTTTGGGTTTAATCAATATGCACAAGTTGGTTCCAGAAACTCTGCAGTATAGAAACTCAAGCCAACAGAGGTGATCCACATTTAGACTCATTTAAAAATACTCCAAGTTAAAAAAAAAAGAACTTGTGGTTCTTTCCTTTTTGCCGGTTAAATTAGCCATCCCACACATAGCATGTGCAATTACACCGATTACATCACTTTGAGTTTCAGCAGTTGCCACACTCCCAGAACATCTAATTAAAGGATTTCACACAACAATCTTCAAGGTTCAGCGCTGATGCACACACAAAAAAAAAGACGTTGTAACCAGACAGTAAACAGTAATCAAACCCAGCCCAGCAGGGCTAAAAAAGCTCTCGCTTATCTCAGACATATAGATGCAAACCGTGTCTTTAGAACCAATCACGATGAGACCTCGGTCACCGTCAGCAGATCCTGCCAAGAAGTGGAGGATTCTTGAACCGAGAGGGCAGCAGTTTTCTATTATTTCAGGGAAAACCAAATCCATATTACACTTTCTCTGAATGACTCCTTTTTTATACCTCCTGATGTAACGCTCAGTTTTTAAAGGATTCATAGACAATATGTCTCTTTTCACTGCCCACCGGAAAAGTCTGGAGTCAAGGTTTTATTCACCTTCAAGGCAGTCAATAATCCATCTCCACCTTACATCTATGAACTTATTGTAAATCATGTTGCTTTCCTCCATTCTGACAATCATTTTATCAGACTGGTATGTGGAAATAGTGATGAGGCTGTATAATGCAAACATGTAGATGTTCAGGATGTGTAATGTTTTCCTTTTGCAACCATTTTTTTAAGAGTGGGAATGTGGCTTATGTAGAGACTTAAAAATCAAACTAACTTGAAAGGATAGTTGATTTATTTATTTATTTGGATTCTATAAAAAGTTTATGAACAATTAACATCTTACCTGGTGCAGATATTTTTTGGAACAACCTCAGTTTGGTGAGTTGGATTCAATCCAATTAAAAGCAAACTTAAAGACCTGAAACTCTGGTTATTTGCAAACTCAAATATCAGCAGCATCAGTTAGCTGTAGAACTCAGAAATATATTATTATTTAGCATAATTTTAGGACAGCAAAAATCCACTTCGGTCTTGATATCACTCTGACTAGCCATTAGCTCATCAGTCTAACCAGATTTACATTATTTCTCCAAAATGAGGATATTCAAAAAGATATATCTTACATGTAAAATATTAACTTTTCACAAGTTTTCCACAGAACCGCATTTTAGAAGATTAGAAATAAACAAATGGAATTATTTAACTAACAACCTTTTGATGGTAATTTGGACATATAATACATATTTTGCACACATATTATTCTACTTTAAAATATACCTGTTCAGAGTCATTAGGCTTCATCATGTAACGAGATATTTCAGTTTCAGCACAAAGCAATGCAAGGGTAATAAAATGAGGATAAGATTCATCAAAATTCTGACTGAGTGTTTAAAACAGCTTTCAGTCATCCATTAACATCTTTATATGGTTGTATTTCCAATTTAAATCTAACTGTATTCGCTATCATTGAGAGCCATTCTGCCTCGATTCGCAGTGGTTCCTATTTTAATTTGTGTGAAATTGAGTGGCCCCGGGTTGGGAGCAGAATCTGTAGGCACATCACCCCCCTCACACACACCCCACCCCCTCCTGAGTGGTGGTGGTAGGGGAGCCCTGCAGGACCACTGGCTCACTATCACCATCTTGTCTCTGTTTTGACTGGACAACTGTAAGGCTTGCCAGTCGTCAGCCTGCTGCTTCCACCCCCCACCCTCGTTATAGGGGGAAAAAAACAAAGCAGGGTGAACCCTGAAGGCTGACAAAACAACTGACTGAATGTTTCTGGAAAAACAAGGGCAAAAATAACAACATAAGAACAGTGTATGTTTCCTGTAGGCATGGGCCAAATTCTGGTTTGAAGTATATCACAGTGTCAAAAAGTTTGTGTGTCAAAAAAGCTAAATCTTTACTTCACTCCATTCAAATGGTTTAAACCACTTTTTATTAAGATATCAGAGACAAATTAATTTTTTTTATTTATTCCAAATACCTAATTTCAGTTTCTAACTTAATAATCATATAAATTGGTTTAGTATAATGTGCTTACTTACATAAATATGTTTAATAAGCAAAATGTGTTCTTCTGTAGGCAGCAACAGTTGTAGTTTTAGCATATTCTTTTTAATTAGGGGCAAATCAGTAATCAATGTGATGCATTTTTACATTTTTATCACAATGAAACTGTTGTATTTTCACTCAAGGTTATCTTACCATTAGACCACGTGTGTCAGCTTCAAGGCCTGTGGGCCAAATGTGGCTCCTCACAGCGCAAGAGCTTCAAAAATTTATTAATGTCTTGTGCTGTTTTAATTTTTGTATGCTTCTTTAAAGCCAGCGTTGACCATAAACTACATCTCCCATAATGCAAAGAGTTTATTTTTACCCTCAATACACATAGTACTTTTCAGTGTTTATAAAAGGACTTTTTAAAACACTGTTTCTATGCACAGAATACCATGTAGAGCTCAGTTATTGTTTATTAACTGTGCTCAGCTGTAGCAATGAGACGAAGAATGTGTTTTGCTAAAGTTAAACATGAGACGTTGAAATTAATTACAAGTGGCCCCTTTAAGGGCCACAATAATGCTCATGTGGCCCTCGATGAATGAGTTTGAAATCCCTGCATTTGACTCTCATACCAATCTGTGACTAGTTTGTTGCATCTGTTTTTGTTTTTTTTTTCAAACATCCGGACAAATTATTAGTAAGCTAGTTTTACTTTGTGCTTTTAGTCTACAAGTCTACAAGTGAACTCTCAGCAGGGGACTTTGTTAGGATTTAGTCTCTGCTGTCGGAGTAAGCTGTGTTCTGATTGTACTCGGAGGTAGCCGCTCCTCTCCCACTGATAAGGAGCCAGTGATTGTGTTAAGACTGATTGGAGACACCACGCGTTCACTGGCGTTCCAATTACATCGAGTGTCATCAGGCATTCGGTCAAAGTGTGCTTCAGGTCGTTTAGGATTCATCTCAGCTGGAGCTGATGAAAACATGATTATTCTGACGAGGTATTACTCTCAAGTGTTGTGTTTGAACTCACAGCAGCGAGAAGACGTCATATTGCATAATGAAGGCTACGCAGCTGACTGCGGGGGGTGGGGGTGGGGTGGGCTCTGCTTTACACCAGCTGATCCAATTCTGATGAGCTATGTCGTCATGCTGAAGGGAAAACTATTATCTTTTAGTAGTCAATACTGTCTTGCATGACAAAAGTTATGCAATACCTGTGAATGTGTTTGTGCATATTGTTAGCAAAATAACTTACGGACTTCTTGGCTGATTTTAATGAAACTCTTATATTTATTTATATGTACAGCTCATTTAATTTTTGTAGTCAACCCAACTCAAGATGGCCGCTACAGCTAATCAATCACAGTAAACACTAATATGACTCTAAATATGTTTTTTTCAATACATATTGAGCTAAAATTTGGGGCTAGCTCTGAGTCATTCACAACGCTCACATGAGATCTGTTTTAAAACTTCATCTTCAACAGTTGAATTTAGCAAAATATCTCATAACCACTAGACTTGTTTTAATTAAACTCAGAGAAAGTAATCATCTGAACTCAGCCTTATTCAAGATGGCTGGCACAGCCAACTGGCTGAATAAAAACAAAACAAAAATTACTTTAATTCAGCCATTTTGATTGATATAGATCTAAAGGGTGGTATGGTAGTAGCTGAAAGTCTTACATTTCTTTCCTCTGAACATCTACTAATTAACTTTTAGAGTCAATCTAATTCAAGGTGGTGACCACAGCTAATCAAAAACAGCACAAAAATGGCTACCACTCAGTCATTTTTCGATAATTCGAACTAATTTCACTGAATCTTGCAATATTTTATCTGATGGCATTTATTGTTATGTTTAATATTTGACCTACAAGTCTAAAACATCCATTTTTTAAAATACGCCTTTCTTAAAGCTCTTTGTTTTGAGCTATAAATGGGCTGTTTTCGAAGTGCCTAACTTTTTTTTTTTGTCACAGATGACGGGACAAAACAACCGGCAAAACGACAGAGATCATTCAGAGCAGGCAGCTAAAGCGGTAAAACTAGTACTTTAAAAATCAAAATTCAGCGCAAGTTTTAAAGCGTCTCTTTATCATCTTTCCGCTGCATGAGCACGCCGCTCTGAATCATAACGAGATGCATGACTTCTATTTAAACATAATCTCAACAATCAATCAGCCACACCACAAAGGAGTCAATGGGCCCTGACAGCATGTACCTGTCAGATCATTGCTTTTAATGCAATAAGGTCCGATGCCTCTCAAAGGCAGAGGGCTGCACTCTGTTTGATGCACAGACAGCCTTTTGTCCGCCTCCAGTTTAAAAAAAAAATTAAATTACTTCATTAGTTGAAATTCTGGATACATTACTGTTTAAAAGGAATACATTAAAGTGCCTGGTTTTGCATGCTTTTGCTCAGCCTTTCAGAGCTCAAGGTTCTAAAGTGTTTTCACATTGCTTGAGCTTCAATGCAGAAAATATTGCATAAATATCTAATATTGTGCAATGCTGCCTTAGCACTTTTTGTTTCCAGAGAAAGCTCACGGGCTAATGACAGTTTTATTAATGTATTATTGAATAAAACCATAATACTCTCCCTGTTCGGGAGTTCATGCATATCCTATGATTCAGTAACATTCACATTATAGGAAAACACTGTCTTTATGCTTCTTATTCAACCATAAGGACAATGTTCAGCTCCCTCAAAAAAGAAAAAAAAAAACTGTTACACGAGTGTTAGAACACTGGAACATACTGTGTATATTTTAATGATGTTCTGTGCACATTTTAACTTTAAATACTTTTGTGTATTTGTTAGAAACAGCTTCTCTGGAGGTACTTCTCAGCATCCTTAAAATCATGTACACATATATACATATTGAAAATGAAATTCATTAATCTAAAATAAGTCAATCCTTTCAATCCATGCTGCTCCACCTTTCTGTGAAGATATTAAACTGCAGCTGATCCACCAGAGCTGCTTTGTCTGCTATTTGTTAAAGTCCCACTTTGTTAAACATGTTTAGTGAATTTTTTTAAATTATTATTTATATGGAAAGGGCAAATAATGACAGTTTATGTCTGATTCATATTGTATGCGTGTAAGTTTTAATATGGAGTGGACCACCACATGTCCCAGTGGATTCTGGACTACCTCACTGGCCGCCCTCAGTATGTGAGGACACAGGGCT
>JAUBOC010000001.1:8459122-8482329 GCA_032275365.1 Anablepsoides cearensis
AGATAGATAGATAGATAGATAGATAGATAGATAGATAGATAGATAGATAGATAGATAGATAGATAGATAGATAGTAGTGTAAGAGTGCAGCACTATGTGGCCCTCTGGTAGTGTCAACAAAAAAATGATGGCCTCTTCCATCATTTAAGGTCATAATCATTGTAAAAAAGAAGTAAAAAAACAAAACAGCTGGGATTCTAGTCTGAAGCTGAAGATGTTTTGCTTCCCATCCAGGAAGCTTTCTCAGTTCAAGATGTGTGGAGTTCCCAGCTAGACCGACCTGCATGCGAGGCCTCGTTAGTGCTCAGATTCACATGTAGATGAACCTGGAACTGGCCCCTCACAATGCAGAGTCGTTAGACCTTTGTTTGATTCACAGGAGAACTTTTCTGATCACATGCCTGAAGGTGTGGATTGGGTTGAAACTAATCAAACCTTTAGCTGTATTGTAAGTTTTTGAAAGCTGAAACCCGAGACCTCCTCCTCTGTTTAAAGTTTTTTTTTTCTTGTTTGACGTAACTGGCTTCCTTCACCCGACCCTTCTGTCTTCTCTGTCCAAAATATGTACATTTGAACTTGGAAGGATAAAGGACTTTCTTTTGAGGGCCAAAATGTTTGGAATTGAGAAAGCTTCCTGGACAGGAAGTGAAACATCTTTAGCTTTAGAATAGAAGTAGTTGTCTTGTTTTTTCAACTTTTTATTTTATTTTTTGTAAATACTAAATACCAAAATCTTTTCTAATTACCAGTGCTATTTACTACAATTTAACAAGCTTAAAATCATAATTTACTCATTCATTCATTTTCTGGTGCCTATTTAGTATAGTATAGTATAGTATAGTATAGTATAGTATAGTATAGTATAGTATAGTATAGTATAGATTTTCATTAGCAAATATAGGTGTTTTTTTAAGAGCATTAGAAATAAAAACAAATCCTAAGAAAATTAAATTATTGCATCTAATTATCTAAAGTACAAACATTCTGATAAAGAACTAATGAGTTTTATCATCAATGCATTTTCCTCTTATTCTAAATTTTAAAAGTATTAACCTATTTTTCCATATGGAAGAATAACTTCTTGTATTTCTGTATGTTGGTTGCTGCTGAAGAAGCTTCTGACAGAACACACTCTGCTGGTTTATCAGTACATTTTTTCAGAGGGGTTTTTGATGTTGTCCATTATATTGTAGAGCTTTTGCAACATTTTCTTTCTTCTATCTACTCAAGGCTCCAGCGCAGTACCCCAGCACAGAGCCTGCGTTTTCTTTCTTTCTTTTTTAAATCAATTTGTACATTTTCTTTTAGTGACTCTCTCTGATGCTGCTGCCACAACAGATGGCTGCAAAGAAAATTGCACTCTCCATCTCGGACTTATAGAAGTTACGCAACATCTTGCTGGAAACGCTGAAGGACCTGAGCTTCTACAGCGGAGTGATTCTGTTTATTCTCTGATATATTTATATATATTGTGGGAATCTTTATGCAACCAAAGATTTTATGGTAAATTAAAAATGTAACCCATGTGTGACACTTATTAAAATGTCTAATTGTGTCATGTTGAATCTCATTTGATTTGCTTTAGTTCTGCTTTTATCTAAATTAGTTCAGTTCTTTATTATAATATAATGTTCATTTCTATAAGTGAATCAATATTTTTATTTCTGATCTTTTTAACCCATTTTATTTTTTCTGTCGTTTTTTAATCATATTTGATAGCAGTCTGTTTTTTCTATGTGCTTGGTGTTCTGTTAATTGACAAAAACTAGTGATTTTTTTTGTTTGAGATTAACAGATTTGAACAGTTTCTGTGAAACGCAGCGTGCCTGCTCCGTGCATTTTCAATGAGCTCGGTTGTGATATTTGCGTATAACAGGAGCACCGCCTCCCTCCCATTGGACAATGTCTACGTGAGGGCGTGGCGAGGAAAGATGAGAGTTGAAAATCCATGCCCTTACTGGGAAGATATGGAGCGCTATGGACACAGTCTGCGCGAGAGTGAAGGTACCTCAAGTAAAGAGATAAATATTTCTCCAGCAAGCGATTTGAGAAACTGAGAGGAGAGGAAGGGTGGCCCGGTTGAGGATGGAGTGTGCATTTGACGCACAGAATCTGATCTCCATTTCTTTGAGGAAAATCCAGAGCTCCAGGACGCAGAGAGGAGGCATCAAGCTCCACAAGAACTTGCTGGTAACGTACGTCCTCCGAAACGCCAGGCAGTTCTACATGAGCAAAAACTCGTCGCCAACCCAGAGGACGCCTCCGTACGAGGACGTCGCGGCGGTCCGCGAGAGGCAAGAGTATCTGGAGTTGACCGGGAGCTTCACGGAGTTGGCTGATGACTTCTACTGCAACTTTACCGGGGTCGAGTCGAGCGCCTGGCACTGCGGAGCGCACCAGCCCAACAGCCAGCCAGCAGAAGTGGCGCACCAAGACGCAGCCGCGTGCGCAATGGTTCCACCAAGTGACTCTGACCTGCTGGTTTCCGAAGCCTGCTGGAGCTGCTCGGACAAGTCTTCCTGGGAGCTGACGGTCCCGAACACGCAGGCCAACCAGAAGACCGTCCTGGACTTGGACACTCATGTGGTGACGACTGTCACCACGAACGGATACTTCCTCTCGGACTGTTGCGCGCAGCCCAAACAGCCGCAGGGCGCGCAGTGCCTCTCCAAAAAGCGAAAGGTGGACACAAGTTACTACATTGTTGACCCGGAGTTTTACTTGCCGGACTTTGGGGCCGTGCCATGTAAGAGGATGAGAAGTGAGGATGACTTCTCAGACTCGGAGCAGTTGGACAGCACAAACATCTCCAACCTGATCTCGGTGCTGGGATCAGGTGGACTGTCTGACTTTGTGAGTTGGCAGCAGACGGACCTTGAGCAAATATTCGCCACTCAAACAATTTGCCTAAAACACACGCTGCTGAAAGGCAGTGGCTGGACCAGAGCAATCGAAGCATTTTGATTTTACATGATTGTTGTTATTTTTTGTTGATGATATTATTGTTGTATCGTTTACTTTGTTGCTTTGAAATAAACCATGACACGACTGCAATTCTCACTCTCTCTCTGCTTATTGCTGAAGAATATTGCTGAAATGTCTTCTCTTCATTTCCTATATGACTTTCTTGCACACTGACTTTTTTTTCTCGTGCCAATTAATGTCCTTACCGCACATATAAAATAAATGTTTTTTTCTTCTTCTTGTAATTCGTTTCGGGGGTAGTGGAGTCTGTCCTTGGTTTGGATTTCCTGAGGAAATTCGTCAACACTGTCACTCTCTCTGTGGAAGGATGTTGGACGAGCACCATCATGTGGCCAGTAAAGATCTGTACAGAATCATGCACCAGCTCAACGCAGAACATCTTTCTGTAAATGTATTTACGTAAGGGCCTGCCTTGACAAATAAAAATTAAGATTGTTTAAAAAAACAAACGTGGATGTGCTGGCTTTAAATTCTATCCTCTGCATCACAAAACAGTTTACATCACAATTGTATTTTAAGTGTATTTAAATATAATTTGTTTCTTTCTCTTTTTAGTTTGTTGTTATTTCATATCTACCCGAATAAGATTTTTTAAAAAGAATAAACTAGTGTATTTTCTTCCTGTTAAAGCCTATTTCATTGACTATAAAATAATGAGATAGGAATAATTCGATTAGCAAATGTGCTGTGTTCAAATGACCAAACGCCATTATAAATAAATAAATAAATAAATAAATAAATAAATAAATAAATAAATAAATAAATAAGAATTTGGAGAACTCAGTCTTTTAATACGCTGCCCCATCGAGATCAGCTCCTCCCCAAAAGCGCCTCATAGTACCGCACGTCAACAGCGCCGCCATGTTGGAAGGGTAAACTTGCAGGAACTAGACTAAA
Source organism: Anablepsoides cearensis (assembly GCA_032275365.1). NCBI lineage: Eukaryota > Metazoa > Chordata > Actinopteri > Cyprinodontiformes > Rivulidae > Anablepsoides > Anablepsoides cearensis. Next base: position 8,463,005 of record JAUBOC010000001.1, read on the forward strand.
ATTCAGCTCCCAAGGAAAAAAAGAACTCACAAATTGTACATTTTATATAGCCACTCAATGCATCACATAGCACATAAGATGTATGCCACAATGTCACGTATTTCATACACAGGCAGTATCATGTTACAAGCGTAAGCATATTGCATTAGATTAAAAATACTTTTTGAGATTAAAATCTCAAATTGCAAGATGCACTCCTGTCAGATGTACCCACTACATGGGGGGAGTTCTCCAAAGATCTGTTGCTGTGGAATGGCCTCCCCTTCATTACTGGTACTGGGTGAACATTGTTAATCACTCAAAGAGACTCACTCATTAACCTGATCAATTTTGCTCAAGTGAACCAACATAATAGTAAAAAAAAATAGGTGTGGAAGGTTAGGAGGTGAGAACAACTCTTTTTAAAAGGCTGTGAGCTTTTGTCTGTACCTATATCACATGATAAGGTGTTTGAGATGTTTTGTTTGCTTAGATCTAAATAAGATTTCACGCATGAGAGAACTTAAATCAAAACAAAACTTAAAATTAATGATCAAAGTGTTTCATGATCTGCGGTGAGAACAGGGAACAGGTGGAAGAGAACTGGGAGAGGTATGCATTTGTAGGAAGAGCAATGAAAGTCAAGCAGCACTATGTGCATGAGTCAGAGGGAGGCAGGTGAATGATGAGGCTAAGATGTCACAAGGACTTCAAGCTGGAAAACTGGGAGTGTGGTAAAGAGGTGAGGAATAGAGTCCATGCAGGATGGAGAAATGTTTTAGGACTGATTTGTGACAAAAGGCATGATATCAAAGGAAAGGTTTACAAAAGAGTAAGAGACAAAGACAGTGGTATTGATTAAAAGACAAAACTGGAAATGGCAAATGAAGACGTTGAGGTTCTCCTTGGTAGTGACAAGGATGAATAGGATTAGGAATGAGATCATCAGATACAGCGCAGCTTGAAAGCCATAAGTTAAAGTTAGAGAAACCAGACTCAGATTGTTTGGTCAGGCCTGGTCAACAAGCAGCCGGTAGATTCAGCTTTTTATTAAAAAAATGTTTTGGCTGAACAAAGCTGTCAGAATCCCAAAGTGATTTGTCTGAATATCAACAATAATATTTCACCCTTGAGCTATACCATTCTACCAAGGCATTAAGAGAGGTGGGATGGATACCTGTAAGCAGGTGTCAGAATCACGCTTCCATATACCGAAAGTCACATTAGTTATAAGCTGTAAGTTTAAAAAAGCATAAACATGTCTCTTTCATAGACAAAAATATTAAAATCATAATTAGAAATCTAACAATTTCAAACTGAATTGATTAGAAGTGATTTATGTTTACTTTGACAACACCACCTGGTTTTAAATTAAAGTGTTGCTGTGACTGCAGAACAGAACACAAAGTGAAATGACAACATCATCAAATGCCCCTTTAATCTATAAGTTTTAGAAGCATCTCAAAGAGGAGATGCATTGTTCCCCAATATTTATTACATATGTCCCACTTGCAATTGAAGTTGAATAGGTTTTGTTTTAAGTCTTTCATAAATTATCTTCTTCCTTGGTGGGGTGGTGGGGTTAATTTCTGCTGTGACACTCACTGGATTCTCAGTCTCTACTGTCTGGTGATCTTCTGAAATGATCAGTGTGTGATCACTGTTTTTAATAATGTTTGTTTGTTTGTTTGTTTTTCATCTAAGCAAACTAAATCATCTTGAGATGTCTAACATCCCAACACTTCCTCTTGTGTGGGGCATTTCCATGCTTTGAAACACGTCCATAGTATGCAGTCTCCATCAGCAATACTCTCATCTGTACAACAGGGGGCAGGTTCTGACTCATTCAGGTTATCATTTAAAACACCTCTCTGAGGTGGTGTTTAATAGAGTTTAACTGACTGGTTTGTTTTCAGCTTAACTGAGTGTACAATCTTTTTATTTAGGTAATATTTAAATTTGGTTTATTATTGGTAATCGGCGCTTTTAGATAATTGCTGTTTTGATTAGGCTTCTTCATTGTTCAATTTTTTTATTGTGCTGTATAATCATGTATTCTAAATTATAGCTATTGTAATAAATAATACACCTTATATTACCTTTTAAAGCAAAATGCAAAGGAAATATTAATGACTTATTTGTTTACACGTTTTTATATTTTTCATACTTCAGGTACAAACATTTATATTTTGAACAAATTTTAATTATCAAGTAGGATTTGTAAAAAATCTAATCTTGTAAAAAAATCATACATAATAGCTAGGCCTACATTATGTTTTGTAATATTGTTGCAGTTTAAAACATGTAACTTTTTACAATTCACTGATACAAATAAATTTAAGTTAAATACAATTTATCTTAAACGAAATATTAACGTTAAACCACTTGTATTTCTTGTAAACGCAGAGATCCTTTTATGCTTTAAATGATTTTATAGGTCCGATGTACCGTTCCAAGATGGCGGATCTGTTGACGCATTGATGCCCTTGTTCCATGGCTCTGTTGGAACGAGGGGGGCCGGACAGCTGAGAATAGACAGCGAGCCTGTCCTGTCCTTGAGATATGACAGCCCGAGGCTTTTTCATCTATTTTCCCGGGACAGTCAAAGACCTGAGCGCGTCTTTCTGACAATATGTTGTTGAGGAGTGTTGTCAGAGCTTTGGTGAGTTTTTTTTTTCTTTCTTGCGTTAAAATGGTCTGCAGGTTTTTAGTGTTTACGGAATCAAACAGTGAAGAGAGGGGGGTGGGGACGCCTCAGGAAAACAACAATGTGTCAGACTAGGTCAAAACAAAGTTCACGTTTCGTCTTTGCGGGCTGTAAATGTGTCTTCTGCTGTGGGAGCATTTTTCTTGCAACTAGTTTAAATTGACATTTTGTGTAAATGCTAGCTTAATTAATGTTGCCGAAATCCTTAGCTTATGCGCATGCTGCTAAGTAGGACACCGACAATGACAGTGTAGCAACTTCTCTAATTTAATAATGTGTCATTCATTAATATTGCTCACACCTTTATTTTTTTAATCGAAAATTAACGATATAAGACAATAAAAACCCGAAATACGTTCATATTAGTTTTATTTTGAAAATCCACCCCCGGAAGTTAAATATTGTGTTTTCATGGATTTGACCGAAATTAAATATCTTTGAGCTGTAATTGCTCCTACATGCATCCTGTTAATACTCTAATTTACAATAATTTTAAACCAGATGTTGACAATCCTAGATTTATTTTCATGGTGCAACATTTTTAAATTGTTAAATTAGGGAGTAATTTCATATTAAAAGCCACTTGTAAACATGACAGAGTAGGTGGATTTTGGGCTTTCCTGTATGTTTGTTTTAGCAACCACCCCAAAGGTTCCTCACTGTCAATATTCTATTTATAGGCTTTTCACAAGCTAAGCCAGAAGCTGCAAACAAATACGACTGCTTCATTGAGTTGCTTCGGTGTCACTTTTCACAGACGAATCATATGAAGTATATGACTCTTTAAATAATTAAAAACGTTGTTCACAAATTTGAGTCAAGTTTTTTGTTTCCAGTTATTTGCTCTGAGGCATTTAGTGTTCTGAGCCTCAATAAAACTCATGCACCAACCTGTTGACACCTTACAGCTGTAATTTGCATTCATACCTTTGTATAAACTCAGTAAGATATTTTGGTCATGTTCAGATACAAACATTGATCATAGTTTAAACATTATTAAACGACATCACTTCTTCAGTAATCTAAAAAAAAGTGTGGGTTAATTATTCTTGTGTCTTTTAGCTGCGGCCAGGCATTACAAAGCCATGCCGTCTGCTCAGACCGGTCACACAGATCCCAGAGAGATCCTTTGCACATCAGGAGGGTCTGCCCAAGTTACCAGTCCCACCCTTGAGACAAACATGTGAGCGCTACCTGGCCGCTCTGGAGCCCATCGTCAGTGAGGAAGAACTCGAACACACCAGGAAACTGGTTCAGGAGTTCCTCAAAGGTGGGGTGGGAGACCGGCTCCAGAAAGGACTGGAGAGACGGGCACGGAAAACAGATAACTGGGTAAATTGGTCTTGATTTCTGTTTTTTTTATTTTATTTTATTTTTATTTTTTTTTTATTAATTGGACAAGATGACGTGGATGTGATCTGGATCTTTTTTTATTGTATTATATGTCTGTTTTTTATGGAGCAATGTGTTCCAATAAATAAATCTAACTCTACGACTGTGCAGCTGTCAGAATGGTGGATGCAATCTGCGTATCTAGACTGCAGGATGCCAGTTGCGGTCTATACCAGCCCTGGAGTTGTGTTGCCTCGAATGCACTTTCACGATCGCCAAGGACAGATGAGGTGAGAAATCGAGAGAATACTTTAAAACCAGTCACATCTGTGAAATCCTAATAAACAGAATGCAAGTACTGCTAACATATGCAAATAAAATTGTCAAGTGTGGAGTCATGAAGCTGGTCCCCTAAAGTAATTTGTGTTGAAAGTACAATACAAACAAGCTCCTAGAGATTGAAGCTGACTCTTGCAGAGTCTTCTCCCCACATGCTGGCTATTTAAAGCCTTTTAGCTGCTCATACCATTGCTCAGCTGCTTTTAACTACTGTGTCCAATGAGAAACTCTGCAAACATAGTAGCCAATATATTTCTAATAAAGTTTAAACTTCTAACCACAATTGTTTAATTACAAATGTTCTAATTCACAGTAAAGCCTGTACTTTACCTTTTAGGGTACATTTGTATTATTTGGTCATTTATGATAAAATGAAGTTGTGAGTGACTCCATTCAGTTTTGGATTTCTCATAACTGAATTTATCATGTCTGTGGTCCACTTCTAAAAAAAAAAACAGTAGCTTTTCTGTAACATCAAAGTTTCTGTTCTGCAGGTTTGCTGCCAAACTGATTGCAGGAGTTTTGGACTTCAAAAGAATGATTGACTCGTAAGTTTGCCTGAAATATGTCTAAACATTCTGCTTCTGCATTAGAAGTGTCATTATTGTTGTGACTAGGTTGGATTTTCAAAATCACCAAATAACAATTCATAATTACTGCATCACAGTGAAACTCTACCTGTGGAATATTTGAGTGGGAAGCCACTGTGCATGGACCAGTATTACCAGATTCTGTCCTCCTGTCGTATTCCTGGACCAAAGAGAGACACTGTTGTACATTACAACACAGGGAATGCACCCCCGACTCACATCACTGTGGTCCACAACTTTCAGGTACGCTACAGGGCAGTGAAGTGCTCCCCTTTTGACAGTGTCAACTAGACTATGGTTCCTACAGTTGGGGTCAGGATGCAACTGTGTGTCATGAAACACCAAGTTTGAATCCTTAGGTATATTTCATAAATTAACTTGCATATTAACATGATTGTTTGTTTTTTGAACATTTTAATAATTAGTATTTCAAAAATAAAAACAGTAGTCATAAAATATGAAAAAATGGAACAGAACTTCTAAATAAGGTCTGGATTTACCATCTACAATTTGGTCGTCTTCATTCTTGTCTTGCTCTGGGTCAGACTCTGGCTCCAACATGTAAAGCTGGACAAGTCTTCTCTTGTTGACATCTTTTAATTCATTTGTACATAAAACATGTCTGCATTGCTATATAGTCTTAACCCCCTCTATTAAGATACAATGGACCGCTCTGGAAGCTGGAAGGGGAGTGGGATGCGAAGTGGCTCATTTTCATTTAAAGATGCTGCGTCAAAACAAGCTGCTTTCAGACACGCCTCAGAAAAGGGGTGAAAGAGGGGCTTGTGGAGCTACAATTACGACCAACGCACTGCAGTTCCACTTTATATAGAACCCAACTGAATGATTTAAATGTGAAAAAACAAGGATTTAAAAGCATATGTCTGCTTTTAATAGTGATTGGTTTTAAATCATTTTATTGTCAGTTGTACATTGGCAAAAGTAACACTAGATCTGTAGTTTAATGGACCTGCTCTGTCCCTCTCAGTTCTTTGTCTTGGACGTCTACAACAGTGATAACACCCCGCTGACAGTAGATCAGCTTCACATGCAGTTGGAGAAGATCTGGAACTCTTCTTTGCAAACTAATAAAGAACCAATTGGCATCCTTACATCGCAGCACCGCAACACCTGGGGAAAAGCCTACAACAATCTGATCAAAGGTGAGCAGAGGATAGGGAATAACATGTTTTCTTATTTTTATTATTACATTCAAACCTAACGGTATGTTTGCTTTCTTCCAGATAAGACAAACAAGGAGTCGGTCCGTGCCATCCAGAAGAGTATATTTACAGTTTGTTTGGATGCTCCGATGCTTCGGGTGTCAGATGAGATGTATCTGAGTCGTGGGGCTGCCCAGGTTCTACATGGGGGAGGAGCGCGGTGGAACAGCGGCAACCGATGGTTTGATAAGACCTTACAGGTCAGTTTGGGAAAAAATCCTAATCTAAAACACCGGGCAGGACTCTGGCACCAGTTGAGAATCTGTATGTACTTGCAAATCGTCCTCAGTTCATTGTTGGTGAAGACGGTACATGTGGACTGGTGTATGAACATGCACCTGCCGAGGGTCCACCCATTGTCTTTCTCATCGATTACGTAGTTAAGTTCATGTAAGTTACCCTCAGTATTTAGACAGATGCTTTTATCTGCTTGTCCTGTTTTTGGATAAACTTGTGCTGAATCATCGGCTCATGTGTTTTGATTTTACCAGGAGGAGTACTGAAATAGTCCGCTCTCCTATGGTTCCCTTGGCCATGCCTATGAAACTGCGGTTCAACATCACATCTGAGATCAAGAGAGATATCGAAAAAGCCAAACAAAATATGAACATGTAAGTACAGCGCTTAGCTTTATGTTCGTTTCCTGTCTTCGATATTACACTTGGTTTGAATGTTCTCGTTTTTGTTGTTGTTTTGATAGAATGATGCAGGACTTGGATGTGAAGGTGCTCATGTTTTCTCATTTTGGGAAAAACTTGCCAAAGCAACATAAGCTGAGTCCAGATGCCTTTGTGCAAATGGCTCTTCAGCTTGCCTACTTCAGGTAATACCCACCCTCACCATCACAGGAAGAAACAACTCTGAGACATAAGGTATAATACCAATATTTCATGTTATTTTTCCATTTTAGGATGTATAATACTTGCTGCTCTGCCTACGAGAGTGCATCACTGAGAATGTTTAAATACGGACGAACGGATGCAATTCGTCCGACTACTGCTGACTCTCTTAGGTTTGTCCAAGCAATGCAGGACCCAACGAAGCAGGTATTGCTAAATGTCACAGGCTGCATAATGAGCAATGCTGTGTTTAAATAAAGTTCCTTTCCTGAGCAATAAATGTTCCCAACAGAAATTGGACACACTGGCACTGCTGCAGAAAGCTGTTCAGACACATAAGGAGAACACATACAATGTAAGAACTGGAGTTTTTGTTTGTTTCTTTTTTTTTCTTTAGAACAAACTTAAACCATCTGGTACTGTTACATTTAACTTTTTGTTAGGCCATCCATGGGCAGGCCATAGACAGACACCTTCTCGGGCTGAAGATGCAGAGTATTGAAGACCTGACCTCCATGCCTGGGATATTCATGGATACTTCTTTTGCAGTAGCTCATCATTTTAATCTGTCCACCAGCCAGGTAGATTTGACTCTAAAACAACAACAACCGCCTATTAGTGTTAAGCAAATGATTGTTTACGGTCTTATTTATTCACGTGCACATTTGCTTTCCTGCAAAATCTCCAGGTTGGCTCCAAGACAGACTGCGTGATGTCTTTTGGCCCAGTGGTGCCAGATGGCTACGGAGTGTGTTACAATCCCATGGATGAGCATATCAACATTGCCATCACAGCCTTCAACAGCTGTGAGGAGACAAACGCTGCCAACTTCGCTCAGGCTGTGGAGGACGCATTGTTGGACATGAGAGCTCTCCTGGAAGACGCAGCCATGGCCAGACAGTGATCCCACACATGAGCCTAGCGTGGCCAGCTTGTATGAAAGCTGAAACTGAATCAAGTTGTTGCCAGAGCGCTTGGCAGAATGCCACTCTGGCAAAGATGCACAGTGTTGTAGGAGAAAGCCTGTTACCGCAGGGTTGGTGGGAAAAGTATATAATGTGTGACTGTGAAGATGAGAAATATCTATGATGAAAGTGAAATATTTAAGATTATTGTAATAGTGCAAATAGCTTTTTCAAATATATACGTAAAATAAAAGTTCATAATTTTTAAGTGGGTTTCTGTGGAAAGGTTATCACCAATTTTTAACTTGAGTTTAAAGTGCCCACGATGCATTTTGTACAACTACGAAAAGTGGAAGAATGATTATACACATTTTATCACTTAAATGTACAGCTAAAAAGTAACAGGAAGTGATGTCAAAGGGGAACTCACTGGTCTTTGTTTATCGAGACAATGTTTAAATTCTGACTCCTCTTCAGTTCTCTTTGAGTGTCTTAAACTAATCTAAAAAAAATCTGAATCTTCTTTACTATCAGTGTTGTAAGCTACTGTAGCAATGTCCTGCTTACATGCAGACTTCCCCCTTTGTCGTCACTTCCTGTTACGGCACACTCAAATATCTCGACAACTGTTTGTCTCAGCGGTATAAGTTTTTTTTATTTTGTTTTTTGCTATATGTTGTTAATGTTATCTATCCAAAAACAGTTTTTTTTAACCATAAATTTTTTTTACATCACAGGCACTTTAAATCTGACTGGGTTGACAAGTTAATGGCTAGTTTGAGCAGGGCGAAATCCAAAATGCTGCTGGTAAAATCTGCAAATCCAATTTCAGACAAATCATAGTGGTTTATATAACTTCTATTTTAAAAACCTTTACACCTCACTTAATTTTGCTTTACATGCATATTCCATCAGACATATTTATTTCTGCTGCATCAGGTCATATTTGAACTGCAACAGCTAGCGGCTACTACCACCATTTGTCTTTCAAATAACCATGTAAGCAAAATTGATATTTACATACAACTTTCTGAAGTAGGGCTTAACATATAAAGAAAGTTGTTTTAAAACAGCAGAAACCTGCTTTGTTCTTGATCCCATCCATGCTAGCCTTTAGCTTGTAATTCTGGCCAGAATTAAACTCTGTTTCTCCAAAGGGAAGTCACTCAGACTGTTCAAACCTTTCCACAGAACCTAATTTAAAAAGATTAGAACTGTAACTTTAAGCAGTTTTTCAAGCACCCTATTCTTGACTGAAAAATATTTTTGAGTGCCTTGGTTTGTATGTTATTTATTTCAGGGGAAAACATCAAACCCACGCTGTAGGGTTTTAAATTATTGAACAGATTATCTTTTTTTACAGAATAGAATAAAAGTACATTTTAAGCACTGCAAAACTAAAGAAACGCTACACACTGGTACACCAGCTGACTCGTAGTTTATGTGCAGAATCATAGAGGCATAAAAGAATATTCAGCTCTGAAGGTGCCTTTGCTGTGCAGGTAGTCGCCGTGAAATTCCACCTCAGCCATATTTCCAGAGGAGTGCCACAAGAACAGCTGCCGGCCGTTAAACACAGTGGTCTTTAAGACATCCATATCCTGAATCTGAACAAGGAAAAATGGAAATAATGCAGCAGTTATTCCATGTACAAACACCTCCCCACCCCCGACTGCAGCGCACTGAAACGTGTTGCAAAGCTTTGCATGCACCATGATGTATGTAGACTGTGAGTTGGTTGCGTTGAATACTAATCCTATGTGCAGAGCTTGGATTCTGATCTTCACTGAGGGAGGGGCGGTGATGAGCACTCGGCAGGTGTGGTTAGCGTTCGATGTTAACGGATTCTCAAAAACGCCGCTGGGGGAAAATAGCTGAATGTCGCAATCTGTCGGGGGCAAAATGTTAGGAATGTTATATCACCACTTGGCAAAATATCACATGTACAGTCAAGTCAAATGCAGTCACATCTGTGGGAAATGGGAAATGCAGGACTTTCTCAGCGGCAGATTTTGTGCTGGGGTAATCTTCAGGCTGTAATACACTTTGCTGTGCTAATGCCTGGGATTAAGCTGCTTCTCATCAGCAGGGTGGTGTTGTGGGGGGAGGAAAACAACAACATATACAGCAGTGCATCTGCAAGTATTAGTCAAGGCCACTGTTTATAAAAAAAACAAGCAAAATGTCGAGCTGTGAAATGATTTTTAACTTGTTTGCATTATTTGCAGTAATTTACTGTTTGCTGTGACAGTTTCATTGACTTCTTTCCCTTTTGGATTCCTTATGTTTCAATGTGCCGTCACTTTAAACCTCACATTGTAAAGTTGGTTAGAAAGCCCAACCAAGCTGTCGTACCCTGGTGGTGGCTCCTGTTCACATTCTTCTGTGAACTGTAGGTAAACACAACCCCGCTCTCAGGAGTGAACAGATTCTGTCGCACAAGCACAACATTGGTCCTGGTGGTGAGCTCGCTACCCGATAGCTGCGCACATTTCCTCACGAAAGCGAGACGATCGAAGAACGCCACGTACTCCTCTGCAACGACACATGCACAGTTAGAAATGTCTGTTCAGCTGCCGAGTTCTTGGGAGATGTTTTGAAGGTGGCCTACTTTTTCTGCAGCTCAAGGAGCTGGATAGGACTTTAATGTGGATGACCTCATCGAGGGGTCGACCTATGGATATGGTGCATCGGCTCTTTACGTCTTTCAAATCTACGGTGCCTGATTCTTCCAGAAGGAGCTGTCCGCAAACACCTGGAAAAGCACATTCACTGGGATTAGATCGATGTTATATCTTTAGCTAATGAGTCATTATGTGGACTGACTGGGTTTAGGGGTTGGGGTAGGAGCAGTGTTCGTTTGAGTGGCTACGACTACTGTTGGACTTGGAAGACTGCCGCCCATGTGTAGTGCATCTTTATGGCCCTGAGTTGGAGGTGGGAGTGGGGTCTCTGTGAGGTTTGTTTTTGCAGCGGTGCTGTCGGTGGTCACATCTCTGCAGCTGCCTCCGGAGCAGCCCTGGATGGTGATTGGTTTGGGCATGTGTATACAAAACAGGGGGCTGAGGGGCTCTGGCTTGGAGGGGCCCATGCAGGAGACGGTTCTTGACTGGATACCATATCCACAGGGTACTGAACACTGAACACACAACATGAGAGGTGAGTGCAGGTCAAAGTGTAAACAGAGTTGTACTAAGAGACATGGGTCATACGGTTGACACTATTAACAATATTTGAATAGGCTAAGCTAAAGGTTGAACTTGGTTTCTTTTACCCCTGATGGTGTGTTTTGCTCTATCTGATAACTAACCAGTACATTACTTCATTATTTTAGCTCCTAATGTCTGTTTTTAGTCAAACAGATCTTAATTTCCAAATCCCGTCGAAGGTACCTGGCTCCACGGCTTCACCTCCCACCTGTAGGTGCAGACTTTCACCAGGCAGGGTACGGCTGTGGCCGGTTTGACAGCCTCACGGCAGCGATCCTCCGACACCGCACTCTGCCTGCCGTGGATAAATTGGACACAGGACACATTCCTCTCAGCTACGCCCAGGTCACAGGAGACAGAGCAGGGTGATGTCTTGACAACCTTCCATCTGGACAGGTGACACAAGTGGTGAGACGCGTCTTCCTTTGATCTCAGATGTATGAGTGCTTGTGTGAGATGTATACCTTGCAGGGCAGTTGTGAGTATTGCAGGAAACCACGGCTGCGGGTTTGGGAAAGTTGCTGCAGTTGGAGTCATCCAGCACTACCTCCTCTCCCTCTACCTCTCCGGCACAGTACAGCACACGCTTTGCCACTCCTCCTCCACAGGACACGCTGCATATTCCTTGCTTAGAGCGCCACCTGGTTGTTATGAAACATATCATGCAAGTGCAGTTTGCAAAGATAGATTCTGATCAACATTCCTGTCTTTTTAGGCAGATGTATAGGCTATCAGTGGTTCTCAGCCTATTTTCTTCAAAGCCACACTTTTTTTAACCCTTGCTACCACCTAGTCCTCCCAAAAACCCATTCAACCTTTAACAAAAGAGTCAATAGTAGGCCTGTCACAATAAGCAATAAATCAATCAATTACAGAATAAATTAAAAATGAAGTCGATAGTTTTAATTTGCCTGCTTTTTTGTTTTCTTCGTGTCTCCCTCTTTTCTACTCCTTAGCTCAGAGAGGAGTGAACATTTTTTACATACTTCCATGAGCTTCATAAGCGGGGGGTATAATTATATTAGTTTAAAATAGTCTTCAGTCAATTTCACCGTTTATTGTAAGAATTCCTGCGAATTTATTGTCCAGCAAAATTTGTTCTTGTGACAGGCCTAGTCAGTAGTTACAAACTTTTATTTGAAAATGGGGAAAAGTGAAGAATAACTGAGTTATACAGAGTTCAAAAGGACTTGTTTGGGGGATTTTTGTATACAAAAAGTAATAATTTCACAATCACTGAGCAGACAAGGTCATGGCACCCTCCAGGTTCAGAACCACACATCTAGAAACAAAATATAGAAAATGCCTCTCTCTTTTTTTCTTACATTGCAGGGCAGGAAGAAGTGCCGCAGATCTCAGTCTGAAGATCAGGTTTGGTCGAAGCGTCACAGTTAAAGTCAGGAACCCCAAGTCTGCTCTCATGATCCACACAGGAAAACCACACCTGCAGGGTTCCTTCCATGCATGAGCATTGGGTTTTGAGTTACTGAATTAAAAAAAAAGGTGCTGTTTCTGGGGGTGGGGATGTTGTGAAACTTACCGTTGCCACAAGTCTTTGAACACTGGCTGACAACAGGACTCCACACATACACAGGAGGCTGACTGGAGCGTGGTAACAAACCAAGCTTCAAGACAGGCAGGTCCTAATTAAGGAGAGTAGTTAGACAGGACTGACGTTTAGAAATTTATTTATTTATTTTTTGCACTTTACCTCCCCCTTAGATTCCCACCCAACTGGGCAGACGTCTACCACACATGGCACAAAATCAGCTGGTTTGATCCACTTCGAACACAAGCTTTGATCCACTTCATTGTCCTGACCATCTTCCTGCCGAACACACGACACGTCGCGTTTCGCCTCTCCTGGCCCACACACGGCAGAACAGTTCCCTGGCTCTGACACGCGCCATCTGCGAGCAAACAAAAGTGGCTTTCTGCTTAAGACTCACTTTGAGACTGCAGAATATAACACCACAAATCCTCTGTGATCATTGGAGGAGATGCACGTTCAGTAGTTAGTTAATTCCAGGCCATCTAATGAGCACATATAATACAGTAGGACACACCTGGCAGGGCAGTGGTGCAGATTACACTTTTCAGCAGAGTGTGGAGCAGTATCCGAGGAACATTCAGACTCTGGAACCGTTACCAAATCTAATCGGTGTTTTTGAACACATCGTACAGGACGCACCCAAACTCCCCCTCCGCAGGAGGCACTACAAGCTCCAAAATATCCTGCATCCCACCTGCAACACAGTAAATTATTTATACATATTCATTTCTGCTGAGCGTGACTGTGGGGAACGAAAAAGAAAAACAGAGCTGAAAGTAACCTGGGGGGACAGGCAGTAAGCTGACAGGTTGTGTGGAGGGGTGCAGTTGGAAGAGGGGCTTTACAGTGGTGCTCCTGCAAATGGCTGTTGGTATTTTTGTCTACACAGACAAACACATGCTTCTGTACACCTATAAAGACAAAAAAAAAAAGGTAGGAGACATATTCATGACAGAAACGGCACACTTGTAAGATCTATTTTAATTTACAAAATAAGAAGGAGAAAAAGTAAACTCACTGTGAGTTTCTAATGACACTTGCAATTGATTATACAGTATTAAAAAAATTACAAATAAAAAATATCACATTATTGTTTTAATTCTAATTTTTATTTGTATGAATGAACCCAAGGTATTTCATTCATTTCACTGTTAAAATATACGAACCTTATATCTTAGGGCTGTAGTCTTTTTCTAAATAAACCACATTTTTGTAAGTGCATCATTAATAACTAAAAGTATGTTGACATATTTAAGCCTCATGTGCTGCAGCCTTCAGCTTTTTTTTTTAACGTAAACAATGTAAAATGACTTTAAATGTAAGAAAAATCAGCAAAAAATCTATTTAAGGAACATTTTGCAAACTAAAAAATAAAAAACATTAAATAACATAGATAAAATGTAATTCATACTGATATTTCAAACTAAAATGAAAATTAAAGTGTTTTTTGTTTAATTATAATTAGCACATTCCATACAGCCCAAGACATAAGGTTGATTTACTTTGAACATTCTTCCTTGCAGATTTCATTATGCATTCATTATTTACCTGATCCACAAGAGACAGAGCAAGGTGTTGTGAAAACAGCCCATTTGCCTTCAGATATAACATCTACTGAGCTCCTGTTTCTGGCAGGTACATAAAACCAGTAGCTGATGTTTGGATTTGTTTTTTCACCGTATTCCTTTCCATATTTGCGATAGATCTGCAATTGGTGAAAATATTGCAATGACTAAATGGTGAAAATAGGAGATTTGCATTCAACTTTTGCTGAACTGTTTTCTTTAATGTACATTGTTTTACAAGCACCAGCTCCCTTAGTGACCCTGCATGGAAAAGCAGGTAATAATGGATAGAAACACCACATCCTGTGACACCAGTTCTGTTTTCCTCTCCTGACCTGTATATTTATCTCCTTTTTCAGAGGTCCATGCGCCATCACCTCTTCCATCTCAGGTAAAAGGTCGGGGGTCAGGTGGAGGCGGTACTCCAGATGGTTTTCATCCAGCGGGGAGGGATGGGTGACGTTCAGAGCCATGCTGCCTGATCCTGACACGATGTACTGACCCCCAACCATCACAGCTGCAAACGCAAAACAGACTTTGCTTTTACACATTTGTTTAATGCAGTGCTTTAGGAATGTAAACCTCTTAATGTAGTGATGTCAGTTACCCAAATGAGTGAAGAGAGGAGCCATGTTGACGATGTGGACCTGTGTTGCATTCACCGGCAGTGTGAGGAAAGTGCTGTACTCTGGTTTTGAAAAGAGAAGAATTTTTTTTTTCTTTACTAACAGTCTGCAGCCCAACTGCATTCAATTTGCTGCCTCTTTGACCTAGAGCAGCAGTGAGTTATCAAATTCTGGGTCACCTTTGGCCTGACCACCGCTGTAGGAGTCGGATGTTAAACTGCAGGTCGACCCATCGCCGTCACACACCCCGCAAACATCCTGCACTTTCCCAGAGTGCAGCACTCCATCACAGCCAAACAGCTGATCACAGACAAAAGACTCAACATAAACAGCTTTAAAAAATTTGAGCTTAACCTGCTTCGTTAGGCTGTTTTTTTGTTTTACCTGACATCTGCCTTGCAGACAAGCAGCTGTTGCACCAATAGGAAGAGAACTCTCTGACTCACAGCGAGTCCCGTCCACAAAGTGAGAGCCACGGCTCACTATGAAGTTTTCTCCGTCTGACTGGCACATATATCTGCACTGCTCATCCCCTGGTCATAACCAAAGAAAAAAAAATGTTTTATAGACTTTATTGCTTTTTTTTAAATTTTCCTCCTCTTTCATTAATTTTACCTTTTGCAAAACCAAGAGCAGGGATCCATTTGTAGAAAGAGGCTGTGGTTGATTGAAGGTAGAGGGGGTAG
Source organism: Anablepsoides cearensis (assembly GCA_032275365.1). Classification (NCBI taxonomy): domain Eukaryota; kingdom Metazoa; phylum Chordata; class Actinopteri; order Cyprinodontiformes; family Rivulidae; genus Anablepsoides; species Anablepsoides cearensis. The sequence goes on from JAUBOC010000001.1 coordinate 8,478,557, forward strand.
AGATTGGTTTGGGAACACTGTTCTGCCATAAAGTCCAGCTGGGTGCGCTCACAAGGCTACAGCAATTAGAGAGGGGGAAAAAGAAAACAGATTGAAAACAACAAAAACATTGGGCTCATTATGATGCCATTGTTTGGGGCTGTAAAATGAATTTAAAATGGAGCAAAAATTTTGCCTCAAGCTCTGGCTTTAAAATGATTTCTGGGTGTTATGTTCCAAATTATTTGCCCATTAAGTGGGTTGTATTGCCTCAGTATGAAGACTCACTGTAAACAGTAAGAACCTGCCTGCTTGTGACAAAGTTCGGCCTCAATATCTGGACCTTCACAGTCCTTCCCTCCAAAAGCAGGTCTGAAAAAACATATTAAACTTGTTTTTGTCATTGTTTTTGGACAATACCAGCATTATGAAGAAGGCTTCGGTTTAGGTTCTGCTACCTTGGATTGTTGCATTGCCGTGTGCGGAGCGTGACCCCTCCACCACATGTCCGAGAGCAGGAGGAGAACTCGGACCAGGTGGACCAGGAGCCATTGACAACAACAGAGGAGCCAAAACCATGTGGGGACACACAGCGACCCTTCAGACACCACTAAAAGACAAGACAAGGAATAGAAAACTAACCCTAACCCAAGAAATTTACTCTCTGAAAGCAGCACCTGATCAGGCGCGCACTCCGTCCCATCCAGCAGAGGAACCAGGAGGCGTTTGCAGGAGCTGTCATCGTCAGGTTCAACGTGACAGGATAGAACACGACAAGCCGCCTGATGGAAAACCAGACTAACACGGTAAACATGAACCAGCAAGTGCATTAGCCTGAAGAGTTGGCTGATGTGAAACGCCACCTGGCGTCACGGAGCCATGGTGCTATACCAGATGACGTACCAAGTCAGGATTGGTGAAGGAGCAGGCTCTGGCAGTACTGCCAAACGCTATACGACACTGGTCATCAACACCATAATACAGGCCAGGTTTCCAGTCCTGCAGGGAGCCACTCAGTGCAGGCAAATCTTTAACACACTCTGCTTTCCCTTCACTGGAAAGAGCAAAAATAAAGGATTTCCCCTCCCCCACATGAATTACATTTTGTTCATTTGATTAACATTTCATTATATTTAACTTAAAAAATAAAGAAATCAGTTCCACCAACAAAAAATAAAGTTATTCAGCTACTTCTGTATGGAAGACCAATTTACCATGGGATTAAATACTCTTGACCCACCTGAAAAATGTGAGAAGCTGCTGCCTGCTGCAGGGGGACCAGGTCAGGTCCACGCTGTTGTAGCCTCCATCAGAGGCCATCATAAAGCCACTCCTGCTGCAGGAGTTCTCAATTCCATCGTGGTTGATTCCAAAACTGGATGCCAAAAGATCAAGATAAGCAGCCTTATCGTATTTAATGTGTTGTTAAATGTAAGTGACTTTCTTTTGAAATGACATCATTACGGGGTGATCTGATTTTTTTTAACTTAATTTAAAATAGAAATAGATGTTAAATCAATTGCAAATTTAAAATTTATGATGCAATGCCAAAAGTAAACACATTTAAAAGTAATAATACTTGTTCTGTTTTTTTGAGTAATTGTGGACCACTGACCAATTTAGTTGAATAAACCAGATGTTTTTTTAAATTAGGAAAACATAAGAATTAATCACAAACCTCTGAATTTAACACAAATTTGTTGCATTAGAAGTGATAAGAATAAGCATTCAGAAACTTCAGACTTGTAAAATAAATAAACAGAAACCATGATAAATGGTTTTACCTGTGGCCGAGTTCATGAGCGATGGTGATGCCCAGGTCAAAGCCTGTGTCCTCTGTAATCACACAGCTCCACTCAGTAGAGCAAACCCCTCCCAGCTGTGTTACTCCTCTGACCTGCCTGTTCCCATCAGGCAGCTCCAGGTCAAACCTGATGGTGGTTGTACCATTTCACTTAGTCAGAACATAATCTATGTCGTTAACGATCTATCATGCAGCTTCCTCACCTTGTTATATACAGCAGGAGATCGGCGTGCAGAGGATCCGTGTCGTTGGAGGGGTTGATCCTTCGACCCCAGTCACACACACTTCTGAGGGAAGATGTGATGTTGGAGGACATTTGGATCTCTGGCTGGAGGAAGTGGCATGGTAAAATGTAAGGCAGTAAACAGAAATTGAGCATTAGTATTTTCTGGTCACAGTTCAATTTTAAATCACAATAAATACGCTACATTCAGCTGTTATGAAAATGCTGTATCAAAAATTAATTCAAGGAGGAACTATGCACAAATAGGCAGGGCTTTGTACCAGCAAGCGTTTAGGCAGCTCCACATGACCTCAGCAAATTCAAGGATTTCTCAAACATACATAAATGAGTCAAAGCAACACTGTGGGTATATTTTTGATGAGAGAATGACATCATAACATGATATAAAGCTCAAAAATGTATATTTTGCATAACACCCACACTCCCTTTAATTAATGTTTTACTATTCTTAATCGTTAATTTGTAACCAATCACTTCTGGTTCCGACAGGACGACCATGCGAACCAGGTGCACCCTCAGGTTGGCCCCCAGAGTCACGTCTCTCAGCAGCTCAGAGGCCTAGGAAAATGTAAGAATATAGATCCGATTGTTACATTTCATTCTGCTGAAAGAGAGTAATTGGGCTAAAGTACCGCAGGACCCTGCAGAGCGAGTGAGAGAACATTTCACTATAAATTCCACAACATCTAAGCAGATTTTTCTCGAAAAGCTTTTTTTTTTTCTATTCTTTCATTATTTATTGATCACTCCTTCAAGCTGTTTCCATACATAGCTTGCCCTACATCCACTAGTCATAAGGTTTCTCATATTAAGATACTTTTTTCTGTAAGTTTGTGCTCGTACTTACAATATTGAGATTAGTGAGGATGTATCTTTCTGTGTCCTGTTTGTGGATCTGCTGGACATCAGGTCCCACCACCACCATCAGTTCCAGGTGAGAAATATCAGGGGGCAGAGCGGAGCGACGCAGGCGACTACTTACTACGGGTAAAACGAGCACACAGCTATTTACTGCTTTACGACAACTCAACAAGCACTATACAGTATTTTATAAAATGTTTTTATTCCATCAAATCATGTGTTCTCATGAAACCACTCACACACACCTGTAGTGTCAGCAGAGGATCCTGAAGAGATCAAATCTACTGGAGTAGTGTGGAGATCATCAAACTTCTGCAGGAACCAAACAGCATTAGTTTAGTTTACAACCACCAATTTAAGACTAATTTTAGACAAGTGGGCCAAAACGGAATGATATGGAAACTCCCAGGCTGTTAAAAGTTGAAGGGTTCATTGCACTTTGTCAGAGTCACAGTAAAATCAGCTTCTGTCGGCCTGCAGTTTTCCACCTACCTCATTCTGTGGATCTCCCATTATAGGACTGAAGCCAGGCAGCAGGAGCAGTAGACACAGCGGAGCCATGAAAACCATATTTTTCCTCTTTCCGTGTGTTTACCTGCTCTGCTTTGACACCGGTGTGATCCTCAGATTCACGCAGGACAGAACACAGCCATGAGTGTATGAGTAACATGTCTCTGCAAACAGTGGGGGCAAAGTTGATGTGTGTCTTTTTTTTTTCTGAGATCACGAGGACACCTCTCATTAGTTGGTTTTTATATTTGCACGACTATGAGTAACTTTTTTGCCTTGCATAAAAGTAAATTCATGATTTTAAATTATTATTATTATTATTATTATTATTATTATTATTATTATTATTATTATTATTATTATTATTATTATTAT
>JAUBOC010000001.1:8496765-8512693 GCA_032275365.1 Anablepsoides cearensis
CATATGTAGTGTTTATATCTTTCTGCTCTGGGTTCAAAGCCAAAAAAACAACCTAAAAAAAGCTAATCATTTCCATTTCAGCCTGATTTTTTTTAAGTATGAAGAGACATATCCAATTAACCAAATACATGAAGGGCTCCATTAGATTGCTGAAATACTTCCAGCTTCCATCTGAATGACAAAATGCATTAATGCAAACTTTTGAGTCAACCATTTGTTGCGATATGCATATTGCGATGCGATTTATCGCGATGACGATAAATTTTCGATATATTGTGAAGCCCTAATTTTTTATTATGGTTATTGAATGGAAATCATTTAGGTGCACATGTTAGAGATTTGTTCTCAAGCATGAAACGGTGGCCTGATAGGCTAACACTAACTAATGCTAACTTTTTAAAAAATGATTCAACATTATACATTTCATAAATGTCTTGCACTGAACAGTAACTCCTGATTTCACAGCTGCACCGTCTACAGTTACAAATAAAACAAATGCTCAAAGTGCATCCAATCTTCTCTAGTCATGTTGGGTTGTGAACTTTATAATTACCAGACGCATAACTTTATATTTACCATTATAATTATCATGGCATGCTGAGATTTATTTCCTTAGTTGTGTCATTATTTTATTTTTGGTGAAAAACGCTTTTTGTGAAAACTTTTCAGTGGAAACAGCCAACTTTCACCAGAAAAGCGTCTTTTTGTTCGTTGTTTTTTCAATGAGTCGATGGTAGAACATTGAATTTCTGAATATATTAAAGAACATCACTTAAGTTCTGTGATCAGTGTTAAATGAGTTGCCAGTTTTAGAGGGCCAATTATAAATTTAGATGCATTTGTCCCAGAATATAAAAATAAAAATATGAAGAATATCATAGCTGTGTTAAGTTAGTTTTGCTCATTTTATCATTTATTTGATGCTCTTTTATTACATCTGTAATAGAGATATTCCTTGCCCAAACAGAAAAACAATGTTAATATTCAAATTGTTAAACACATAATGTGTACTAACAGTTCTTTGTCCAAACACACATAAATCATAAAGAACATGACGTTCAGTCTTTATTATTGGTGCAAAATTCCGTTTTTTTTTATAGTCATATCAAAAGATTGACTAAAGAATTCAGCTGAAGTGGGTTGACTTTGGATTATGACATGAGTTGTGTCTTCTGCACTTTGAATACCAAATAGGTTTTACTTTGCATTATAGTGAGCTGAGCTTTCAATTTCCTGCATATCTCCTTATAATTCAGACGTGAGAGTTGCATAGTTCTGCTGTCGTCTCTTCTTGTTGGACTGTTTTTTTTTCCAAGCTGCTGCTCAAAGCAGCTTCCCATCTCTTAGACTTTATGAAGCTGGCTTCATTATCTCCCAGTCAGATTAAAAGTAAAGAAGAATTAAGGAGGAGTAGAGAGGAGTATATGAAGAACCTCAGTACTGGCCACCATTCGTTATCAGAGCTCTCCTCTTTTTGGCTTAATTAGCGCTCTGCTTTTTTCAACTTCAAAAAGCATTAACAGAATCTAAGATATATTTGCACAGCTCCCCTTTGCATCATTTTTGCACAGTCTTTTTGTCATTTCCCTGCTATTTTCTCTTTTCACTGTTCATATAACATTTAATGTTGTTGAGACTGACCCTGTCATCCTCGGTCGTTGACCTGTTTTGTGACGACTGTGTTTCCGTTACAAAGACATTCCAGGAAACTGCCTACCTTTGAGTGACTGCACTTCAAATTGTCTATGAGATGCTTCTATATTTAGGCTAATAGAGATGTAGGGATGCTCTCTTGATATGTCTTTTCCAGGGGCGAGAGGAAACTCAGACTTATCTATCAGCTGCATGTTTTATCAAAAGAGAAGCAGGGAGGAATTTGATTAGAGTTAACCACCTTTGGCTTGCTATTGGATTAAGGCGACCTTCTTATCTGTAAATGAGACTAATAGCTTTGCACTTTGCACTAACTTTTGATTTAGAGCTTTCCTTGAGGCAGTAATGCCACGGTAGAGGCAAGGAGGTGACTTTCTAGTCTCTTGTCATTTTTGTCTAACCCTTCCTTGATTTTGAATTCTACTTAGATTATTTAAAACATTCTGAAAGATCTTTAACTGTGTTTTATTTTTCAGGTACAAAGGCTTCATTAAAGATTGTCCAAGTGGGCAGCTAGATGCTGTGGGCTTCCAAAAGATATACAAACAGTTCTTTCCTTTCGGAGATCCTACTAAGTTTGCTTCATTCGTCTTTAATGTATTCGATGAAAATAAGGTTCGTAATCAAATTATTGTTGTTTCAAACTCATCACAAACAGTTGAAAGTTCTGCTGAAAGGCACAGAGACTGAGCTAAAAGCTCATTTGTTCTCAGATCAGGCTACAATTTCTCCTTGTCCACGACTTGAGTTGAATAAAAAGCTGAAATGAATCAGCACAAACCTGATTTGTTTTTAACTCCCGCAATTGTTATTCCATGAATCTCCCTTCATTTGTTTTCCTGTTAAGATGTTGTAGTGTTAGATTTGTGAGTATTTTGTTTCACACTCACTTGTAATGAAAGCTGTTTGTCAACAGTTTTCAAAGAATAAAGTTCTCAGACAAAATGTAGCTTTGGCATTACTACCATTGCAATATACATACATAAAACAACAGTATTTCTATGAGTTATTATGTTAATGAATTAAATGAAAAATAGGATAGTGAGTATTGGTTCATATAACTGGATCAAAAATTGTAAAAAAGAAGCAGAATAAATTAACATTATCAGCACAATGTCAATACATATTTTAAAATCACCATTATTATCAGTAGCGGTAAAGATGTGTTTCTGTGTAATGTTCTGCTTTACTTTGTTACTTTAGAAATTTATAAAGTTGGAGAACACTGATGACAAAATCCATCACTGTAAATTCACTGTTTTTTAACATCTTAATATTAAGTATTTTAACATTGCAGATATCCCTGTTTGCTATATTATATGCTGTATATAATACTTATAGCTTCTGTTAAATACAATTACATTACAGTATTCAGCTAACTTTTCTTGAAAACAACTTTTTTCACATTGCGTGTTTGTAGTTAAATTGACCATTTTATTTCAAATTCCTTGTTGTTTGTTTGTTTGCTTGTTTGTTTTTTGTGTAGACACATCCCGTAAGAATTTCAGGACTTGATGACAAAACTGGTTTTAAATAAGGCCAACCTATGATTGTATATTTGTGTGAGGTAATTCCCCCTCAGCTGGACGTGATTATTCAAATTGCTTTTAGGTTGACCAGCCATAAGTGAGCAGCTCCCAGGAGCCCCTGAAGGTTTGCTGACTCCAGATAAGTGGCTTTGTGTCAGGGAGATCAGACAACCACCCCCCTCCAACGTCAGACGTTTATCTGTAACCCTCATTAGCGTTCGGCACCCCATAGTTAGAGAATGCATTGATCTTAACAGTTTTTACGGCTTATGTAATCGGCATTGCACGACTTCAGCATTTTCTGACCAGGCAGATGTCTGGTGGAGATAAAGTTAGCTGACCTCTGGGCTCTGATGAGTGCCTGACTATTTTTTTCAAGGAAACATAGAAACTCATGAGGGTCACAGGTCTTCAGCTGTTTTAAAGGAATGTTTAGTTTCTATATCTTTGTCCTAGTGTTTTTTATCATAAGTACTTGGATGTTAACTGGAATATTTGGTTCATTTCTATCGTACTAAAGCTAAAAAGGATAGAATATAAGAGTGAGATAGTCTCTTTCTTGTTTGACAGAAGGATTTAGATGTTTGGACGCTGTGTAATATATGTGCCACCAGTTGTTACGGATTGTGTTTGTGAAGTGTAAGTTTTGGAGAATGAGCCAGTAGCATCCATCTCACTAATGACCAGAGGTGACACATTTCAGCCTCGGGAGAGGGCCAGGTGTGGGGCAAAAATAGCAGCTAACTTAGAGCAAACGTCTGGCCCCATTTTCAGCACAAAGGAACTGCATTTGAAATACATTTAGAGCTAACGTTAATAGGAATTGTCCTCTTGTGTCTTTTGTCACTCTCCAGGATGGACGTATAGAGTTTTCAGAGTTCATCCAGGCCTTGTCTGTGACCTCTCGGGGGACTCTGGATGAGAAGCTCAGATGTAAGAAGACACCTTTTGTGTGTTTGTGTAAAATTTTGTTTTGATTGTCATGTGTTGCATAGGGAAGAGGACAGGTGTTCTCTAAACAACAGAAAGTTAAAGATTCCTACTTAGATGCAGCAGGAGATTTTTTTCAAAGTAGAAGATTTTGAGACAACGTGGCTTTAACAAAGAGATCAGAAATTAAATCCCCAAAAGCATCACTTGTATATTTTGAAATCACAGTATATAAATACTTTACAGACATGTAACTTTTCTGTATTTGATTATTTTCTCTCTTTAAGGGGCTTTTAAGCTGTACGATCTTGACAATGACGGCTACATAACTCGTGATGAAATGTTAAACATTGTAGATGCAATATATCAGATGGTGGTAAGTTTTGCAGTTTATCTTATTTATCATCCCAGATTGCTCGAATGGTCTCACTTGTAAAAATGTGATATTTTAGGGGAACACCGTGGAACTGCCAGAGGAGGAAAACACACCAGAAAAGCGAGTGGACCGTATTTTTGCTATGATGGACAAGGTTAGTAAATATCAAAAGACTGAAATAACAAAGACAACAATAACTATAAAGTTTGCATTTCCTGAGAAAATGCATTGTAAATGCTTAATGTTAAAAGATCTTTGCAGAAAGCTGTTGAAATCATGATGAAAATGTTTAATTGCAAATCTCTTAATGTGAGTTCTGTTTGAGCAACCAACTTTTGCTGAAAGTAGAAAACAAAATTAAAAAAATTTGTAGAAAAATAGCAAAACACCTGAAGAAAGCAGAAATGTATAGTTAATATTTGCAAAAACACAGCTTAAAAAGTTGAAACAACCAGAGAGAAGTTACAAGAAACACAGAAAGGTGAATATATGAACAAAATATTTAATATTTATTAAAAGAATAAAGCTGAAGTTCAGAAAAAATGTAAAACATACAGAAAAATGTTCAACATTCAATCTTGACTTTTATTTGTGACCTTGAAATTAACATTTGCTCAGTGAAGCAGTAAGAAGCTAAAAGTATCACAAAAAGGAGAATTTAGCTAAAAATAGCTGAAAAACAGCTTTAAAAGATAATTTGCAGAAAGAAACTGAAGGAGCACATTTGCTGAATTAAGCCAAAACGCTAAAAAGACCATCTAAACATAAACTTAGCTGATGCTCAATTTAACAAAAAACAGCTAAAAAGAAGATAAAAGGGGCATAAAAAGTTTAATTCAACGGTAAAAAGTAAAAAGAAGCACAACAAAGCTGATTTTAGCAGAAAAAGGTTGACAAATAGCTGAAAATGCTGAAAACAGCTCAAATGAGCAAAAAAAGCTGTTATCACACACAAGTTAGAAAGAAGCTGAACCAGAACAAAATATAAAAAATACAGTAAAAATTTATGAACATTTTGTAGAGTTTTAAGGATGTTAAAGGAAGTTCTAATGTCATTTTCAATTAGAAAAAAATGGCTAAAAAGGCACAATATCTCAAAAAGTATAAAAGGCTGAAATACCAAAAGTCATAGCGAGAATGTCCTGAGAGGAAAGTTTTGATATAAAAACTTTTGAAATAGCACTAAAATTGAGGAATGAGATACATGCCAAAAAAATATGGAAGAAAAATGAATAATCACAACTGTGTACATTTTTTCTAAGCATTCACACAATAATAATATATATGTAGCACTAAAATTATTAGATTCTCATTTATAGGACTGAGTCTGCCTTTGTTGCCACCCTTGAGGCTTTAAAAGGGACACTGTTAAGTTTAGAGCTGTTATCTGTACCAATCTTAGTGTCACTAATACCTCCTACAGTCTATAAACGTCATTTATAGCCCCCTAACCACAAACCCCTTAGAGCCCACTCTATCAGCACTCAGTTTCTGCTCAGCTTTAGTAAAATGTGATACAGTACACACAGGCTGGATTGGTGTGTTTATTAGCTCACCACTGCCAGGACCAGCTCACAGATCTGACTGTGCAGCACTCTGTGATTTGTATGAGAGTGGCGACTCTCCAATTTCTCTGAACTAAAAATCCGTTTACCAGCCTAAAACAGGGCCAGCCCGAGCCCGAGTGCCTCCTCCTCCCCCTGCTGGTATCACTAAGTGAAACTTTACAGATTCAGTTTCATTTTGTTTCGCGTTGCAGAATGCAGACGGGAAGCTGACTCTGCAGGAGTTTCAGGAAGGTTCCAAGGCTGACCCCTCTATTGTTCAAGCGCTGTCGCTCTATGATGGACTTGTGTAGCAATGTAAGGTGAGTGAGGGGGGGATAATGAGCTAGAATATACATGCGCACTGCTCACTTTAAAATTACTCTTCATTCCCAAGTCATGCTTCAGTTCTATGTTAATGCTGTAATTCTTATTTTAGCAGAGTAAAGAATAAAAAGAAAAAAACAATCTTTTGGCTGAAATTAAAGTGTGGAAGCCACTTTGTGCTCTCAGTTTGTTTCCATGAATTATTCAGATGTCCCACTTGTTTACTGGCAGTATAATAGTCTTGCAGTGCTGGATGGAGAGCGAAACAGCCCCACAATCTCACTGCCTAATGTAATGCACAGGCCGCTGCCAATTGTTGCTGACATCCTGCTCAGTGTTCTGTCAACTGTGAAGTGAGCTTGTGAAAACATACTGTATTTGTTCATATTGATACTCTGTTTAATGATGAACCCACCCAGGCATCTTGACACTGCTCACTGCCATCAGTCCACATGATAATCTGTCTTGTAACTTCTCAGATGGGTCCAGCTCAGCGTCCTCCTGCCCGTTACACGCCAACGCAGCACCATCACATCTGTAACAGGAGGAGGCATCATTTAACCGGATCACCCAGAAGAGGACTACATCTATGAAGACCAGATGTGTCAAGTAGCTGCTCATCTACATTTCTATTAGGGATAGTTGGAAAAAAAAAAAAAGCATCTCTGATGTTACATTAAATTTAAACGTGCCAGTAAGAACTCCCCACATCATCTGTCAGTGCTTCTACAGCCTTGTAGCACCGTGCACACTCCTGAGTGTTGTGGAAAATATCTGAACAGCTCTGAAAGCGCAGCCTTGGACTCCTCCCATGGACAATCTGAGGAATGGAATTCCTGCTACGGCGTTGGTGTGCGTCTTGTCCACGTGCATCGGATGGGCCTGAAGCACTCGGAGGAGCTGTGCTTCATCACTAACATGGAGAGACTTTAGATCTCAGCCTGGATCCGTGTGTAACTGAGTGACGACATGAACAATAGCTTGAAGTTGCAAAGCAGTGTCCTGTACATTACATAATGTAAATACGACGGTAATTTATTTTCTGCTTTGCTGCGTTTATGAGGATTTCCTCATAAATCTGGAATGAAGTTTTATTTTTATCAAACGTGTTGAAATGTTTTGCACTGTATTTTTCATTCCTATTATTATTAATGTTGGATAGTTTCTTTCTCACATCCAGTTTTGATCAAAAACGAATGTTTAAGTAGCACGTTTTTCTACAGATTATTTTACTACCTTTGCCATTCTGGGCTCCCTGTTGTGTTTTTTTTTTCTCTCTCTCCCCTGTTAGCATGATTGTTAGCTGTTGCACAATTATATTCTGAATGACACGACCGAGCAACACAGCAAATTCTTATAGCTTTACATCTGAATCGGGGCTTTTAGTATTTCTTTTGAGAGTGTCACCCTCCACCCTCAGAACAAAGCCCTGGTCACTGAGAGGCACAAGTCATCAGTTGTGGCTGTAAAACTTTTGCGAGCACTGTTGTTGCAATTGTCTGCTTGATACAGTATTTGTCTAGTGTGAGACCAGAGCATGTAACGATGCCTTTTTTTTCATACTTAGACGATTTATTTTTGTGCATTTAGATGTTTTATCAGCTTCCCTGCTGTTTTCGCCTTATGCAAGGTATAATTTACTAAATTATCCATGTCATTTATCAGTTTAGTATAAGAGCACAGAATAAAATGCATTAAATGGCTGCTTATTCTGTTACTGTATTTTAGTCTCATGAATAGAAATGTTCTTTTTTTTTGTATTACAATCTTTTGAATCATTTAAAGAAGCTGCTTTGTAAGGACTGTCGTTCAGATGTTTATTTGTAGAATTTTCAATTCCCCTGTTGAAAATCTCACCTTGAGTAAATAACCTCAGATTGCACAGATTGTAGTTGAAATGGGATCTGTTTCAGGTCCTTGATTGCACCGTGGTGCTGCACTAAAGGAGAAAGGAGCCCTGCGTCTGTAATTCTTTGCAACACAGAATCTAACTCAGTCTGTGGTGCAAAGCCTGCGCAGCACGGCTGAGTAATGAACAATGAACTGTATAAAAACTGTGATGTGTTGCCATTAATGAGTGAGGTAATGAGTTTGCAGGGCTTACAGCATTTCCTCAAAGTTTTTATTTTCTTCTCATTGAGCACAGATGGAAGTGATAACAGACGGGGGACTTGTCTTTGACTGGAGACTGTTGTGTCCTTTACATCCTTGATTCTATTTTCAATTTCTTTTTTTGTTTTTTGTTTAGTTTTTTTGTAACTGCAGCATGTGTCATAAAAAAGTGCAGTAAAAACACAAGTGTACTTCCAAGTCAACCATCATCTTGTTCTTACATTATTTCTGGGTCTTTTTTATTTTTATTTTTGGAACAAATCATTTGGTCCTATAAATACACTCATCTGTTTAGTTTTCTACAAGATGTGTCATTTTGAAAAACAACTTTCCAACACAGTTGATGTGCAACATTTCTGTCCAGATGGTCAAAAAACACTCACAGGTTCAGTGGTTATTTTTCATCCTGAGCTCCAGTATAAAATTAGACAGGTGCCATGCTGAATATAAACCTTGGTTATTTTTAAAGAGCCTGTCACTAAAACAATATTCAGGGGGCGTCCATGACTTCAGACCCACTTCCAGTACAGAAAGTTGTTTAAAACTGAATCACAAGGGGCTCAACTGGAATTACGGCGAAAATTAAAGTGAATGGGGAGGGGGGCGATGGTGGATGGTGTTTAACTCGTAGTCTAGTGGGGTCGAGTTACACGTTCATACACACGCACAAAAAAAAAAAAAAAAAAAGCAGGTTGGGTCTTGGGAACCTTTTAATACCCATCTCCGCCCCCGTTTGAAGCGTCAGAGCAGCAGCCCTCCTGGGGTCCTCCAGCGCGGAGCCAGTCCAGGCGCTCCTCCAAACTTTTACGCACGGATCCTCCTGTTTAAACGCGATTCTGATGCGCCTCAGTCGATCTGAGTCCAGCATTAAAACGCTTTTGCATGCACCTGAAGAAGCCACAGAGTCGGTTGGGTAGCGTTTAATTTTAAAACTTTTTTTTCCTTTATTTATTGTTTTTTTATGTGATTCACTTTACATCCGCACTCAGATGCAGTAAATGTAATTAGAGAAAAATGGCCGGTGCCTTATTGAAGTGCCTTGTCTTGGCAATCCTGATCAGCGAGCACAGGCTCCTGGCAGACCCCTTGTTGCCCCCACGGATTGAGGAAGGGGAAGAATCCGCTGACAGCGCTTCCACCCTGGCGTTCGTGTTCGATGTAACCGGCTCCATGTACGACGATCTGAAACAGGTGATCGAGGGAGCCTCGCGGATCCTGGAGAAGACCCTCAGCAGGAGGACCAGACCCATCAAAAACTTTGTCCTGGTTCCCTTCCACGACCCAGGTACTGAAGAGCAACATTCAGTTTGTTCTATAAAGCAGTTTTGTGATTTTGTGAATTAATTTATGTGAGATTTCTAAATATATTTGCATAAACTTATGGATAGTGAGGCTATTATATTGTTATTTTTGTTACATGACTAAACTTTAGTTCACATTCCCCCTAAGTTGACATTTTCTGTCACTCTTGGTTACAGTTTTTTTTCCTTGAGAAAAATCACAGAAACAGCAACACATAGGAGATGTGTTGCACATGTGGTGCTGCTTAGCAAATTCTAGTGAGGTCCAGCCTTCATGGGGCAACACAATACCCCCTACACCACCACCACACACACAGTGGGGGGAAAGAGAAGATCTGTTGTTAAGATTTGAACTTTGGGAGCTTTGTAGAGTAACAGGTAAGCGCCTGTCCAGTTTGGAAACACTTCAGTCTGAAAATAAGAGTACTCCAATGCTGTTTGGGCACTGATGAGAAGCATATGCTGACTGCTTGTGTGTAATTACCTCAATCACCCCCGTCACACACACACTTCCCTTACAAACTTACCCCTCACCGTTCCTTTCCTTCACCCTCCGGAAAGCCCTCGCAGCCCCCTGTATAGATAGCCTGGAGGGGAGAGTAGGTGGTGGAGGTGGGGGCCAACACCACACATGTTGTCTGTGTTTAATGTACCCTGCCCTTCAGGACCTTGTAAACTTCCAAGATTGCAAAGGAGCTGCCGTGGCTGGCAAACAAAAGAGACAAAGTGACAGTGCTGTCAGTGTTTTACAGGCACCAAAGAAGAAGAGGAGGAGGAGGAGGCAGGAACTTGAAAGCCGGCTAAATTAAATCATGAATGAGCAAGAAATGTCATCAGCTTGACACATGTCTGTAAGCTCTTTATCTTTAGTCTCACAAAGACGTGTCAAAATGGTTTGCGTCAGCTGGAATAACCATCACAGATACATTGAAAGCACAAGTCTCCACCCTACCTGATGAGGCTTTCTTCTGTAAAAACACACAACAGAACCTTATATTCACTCCTGATGTTTCCAGCTCCACTGAAGGGCCATCAAAAAATACCAGGTCCAAGTTTGACCAGCTCTTATCCATCACACTTCAGACCTGAGGAAGTAACCCACATTAAAAAAAAAAATAAAAAAAAAAAATGAAGTACTGAGCACCACAGCAGAAAGTGATTATTCAGCCCTCATCCAAGCTTTGGCCACATTGCAGTGATTTGTTTCAAACAAATCCTGAACATGGAAGTTTTGTCAGCACATTTATCTTTTCTTCTGCCGTGTGCAAATTAGATCCACATCTTGCACAAAAAGGCAGCAGGACATCTTTCAGGTCCTGATGAATTGTGTTGTTTCTTATCAGGGGATTAGGTTTTGTAGACGCTTGTTCGGCGCCCCGAACTGAGCAGAAAAGAATAAATCTTTATTGTCACTGCAATATGTACGGCGAAATTGGATGCAGTCTGCTGAGAGGAAATCACTACATCTCCTGTTCTGATGTATGAACTCTGTTGAATTTTTAAGGCAAATTAAAGCCAGGTTTTGGCAGTAAATTGTTTCCTTTTGAGCAGACTTGAACTGATTTATTTAAGCAGAAAAGAGGGACTAATCCTATTTTGGTGACACGTTTGTGATGCAGACTTTTATCGCCTCACAGATATCGGACCTGTATCCATCACCACCGACCCAAAGAAGTTCCAGCAGGATCTGCGAGAGCTGTTTGTCCAGGTGGGAACGAAAACACACAAAGTGATTATCTAAAAGTGTTTGAATCACTAAATTCAGATAGCTGCACTACTGTGATAGCTTAATAACAACCCCCTGTAGCCTCGGGGATGAATTGGGTGATTCAAATTTTTTAATGAAGTGGAACGGCAGCACAAAATGAACAAGTCACGTTTATTTAGTAATGAATTCAAGTCTGAAAGACATATTATTAGTTTCTCATCCTTCTCTTTTCCAGAAGTTCATTAGTGTTTCTTCAAACATTTTGAGTATTAATGTATAATTAGAGCCAACGTGTCCTTCCAACAATAACGGACTCAAAGTGTAACACAAACCTAAATTTAGGTTGTCAAAAAGCATTATTTAGAGTATGTGACTGTGTGCTTTTGCAGGGCGGGGGCGACTGCCCTGAGATGAGTATAGGAGCTATAAAGAAAGCCTTGGAGGTCTCTCTGCCTGGATCCTTCATCTATGTCTTCACTGATGCCAGGGCCAAAGACTACCGGCTGAAACGAGAGGTTCTGCGGCTGGTGCAGCTCCGTCAGTCACAGGTACATCCTTCAGCCTCCCTCCTGTTGCGTTTAGTAGATGTTTACCCGACAATGCTTTAAAGGTCTGGACTCCAGAGATTTTCCCCAACGTTGATACGACAAATGAAAAAGTTACCGCAGTCCAAACTGCCAACTGATGTCTGACTATCGGTAAAAACATTCACCTGAGCAATCCTCTTAACTTTCTGCTGTCTTTGTCCTAAGGTTGTGTTTGTGTTGACGGGGGACTGCGGGGACCGGTCCCAGCCCGGGTACAGAGTGTACGAGGAGATTGCTGCCACGTCCTCCGGCCAAATCTTTCACCTGGACAAGCAGCAGGTTAACGAGGTGAGACGGTGGGCTTCAGTGCAATTAGTCAGAATAAAACCTTGTTAGGTCCACAAATAATTAACAAAACACTTAAAATACCTGGTATATATCTGTTAAAATGAATGAATTACACATAGAGTTAAAGATGAAAGTTTTTAATGTAATTGCAATTCATGATTTGCTATTCTGTGCAAAAATATTTGCACATGCAAGAAATTAATTCTAACAGATAATGTTACCTTAACTAAGAGCTTAGGACTGTGGCATTTTAAGAATTTCTGCATTTAAACGGGGTGAAGCTAAATTAAAGCTTTATTAATGCTTCTGCTGAATCTCAACATTCAGCAGCGCAGAGTTCTTCTGAACAGCCGCCCGGCTCTTTGAAAACAAAAAGAGCTGATCCCTAAAAAAGCAGGAGAAGGATAGAAGAAAGGTGCTTTCTGGTCGCTGATTCTTCCTCGCCTTATGTAAATAAAAAAAGACAGGGAACAGGAAAGGTGGGGTCTGCTCTTAAAGAACCACTCAAAGGGATTTTACGAAGATAAATGAGAGCCCTTTTTCAACGACAAAGACCTTCTGGAGCATTTAACAGATCCTGGAGCAAATGTACACTACCATGACCTTTAATATTTTAGTCTCATAATTTTACTAGTATACATGTAAACAAGGCTGTTACACTTCCAAATTTGGGTCTTGTGGGCCATTTTGGACAAAATAGTTAAAGCTACACTAGGAGAAAAAGCTGTCACATAAAAGGTCTCTGCGCCTTTTTGGCATCTTTTATTCACAAAACTATTTATAGCAACCGAAATTTTGACCAGGGTTGCCCACAGTTTTCCATGCCTTTGTGTATATTTCCTCAGACTGGAAAAGAACAGGAGTTCAGCAGAGCTTATTTGACAGCAGATGTAATAAAAGCACAAAAGCCTTTTTCTTTTTTTTTTTTATTCAGTGTAATCAAACGGTTTCTGCGCCGATATTAAACCTCCTGTTCATTTGATACGTTCTGTGATTCTTTTCTGTCGGAAGCGGTGTAACAGAAGCCCTGTCTCTTGGGCCAAAGACAGCAGGGCTCACTTCCCAGTCAGATATAAAAGGAGCCAGAGTTTCCTCTGATATCCTGCATGTCCACACAGGAGATGGCCGAGCACGCAGCCCCGAGCAGAACCCAGCAGCTCTGTGCACCGTTGGCCCACTGAAACCCTGAACTCCCGTGGCTTTTGTGTGTGCGTGGGTCTGTTTCCTGTCAAGTCATGCTTGCATGTAGAGAGGCATACATCGCCTGTGTGTGGGGCAGCTTAGTTCATTATCACCCTGTAATCCTGCCAGCTGTTTAAAGAGAGTTTGAATGTTGTTTTTGTGATGCAGAATTAGGAGATTTGCCTTCACATCAAAACCACAGAAGGTTTTCTATTGGTTAAAGTATTTCTGCATATCCTTCAACACATGTATACTCACATGTCATGTATTCAGTTATTGTTGCTCTTTTTACCTGTGGCATTACCTTTTGGTTGGCATCATTTTTAGAAACTGATACAAACTCTTCAAACCCTCAGAATTGATACAAATCTAACAAAAATATACTTTAATAACAGAATAAAAATAAATATACAGTCTTTTTCATATTCTCCCAAGGGAAGGTGTAGAAAACAGCCCACACATTTGATTCTCTAATCCCAGGAGCTCAAGTTAATTATAAAACATCAAAATAATTAATTTTCTTTTGCCATTGAATAATCAAATAACTAATCAAGTGTTCTTTACAGGCTGTAAGATTTGCTTAAAAGATTCCTGTTTTTTTTTCTCTACCAAAGGAGCACATATTTGTGTACTGCGTCGCCCTTCTGGTTTCCTCATTATGTGTATTCAGTGAGTTAAAGGGGGTGCGGGGGGGGGGGGGTAATGGTTCTCAAGCATATAATAAAATTTAGGTTTAGATCCCTCAACAGTCGTCTGCATGAGTTACCAACACAGATGCATCTCCATCAGTGTGCTGCCTCCCTCGAGTGCAGGCCATTTCTGACAGCGAGAGCTTCTTTGTGTCAAAACTCCCGCTGCGAAGGATCAGGGCCTCCATCTGGTGCGGTCCACTCGATTTGTAGTGGGACGTTTTACAGCAAATGTCTGTGGTTGCAGTGTTTAAACCTGGGTAAAGACTAAACTGACCCCTGCCCACTAGGGTGTCTGGATTTAGGCTGTTTAACCACAACCAGGTAGCATCATTTTCCTTCCTCACGTTGTGTCCCTGGATGAGTTAGTGGGCTTTAAAAGTACCCCAGCTTCTGCTACTTCTCCTTCTCTCACCCATCTGTCATGCTGCTATGACTAGCCGAGGGGAGTCCTTCCTGTTAGAGGTCTGTAAGCCGTTCATCTGAGACAGGCAGGATGAGGTTTCACAGGACTTTAGATCTTCTGCTTCCCTGGTTAAACAGGGAGTGGCTCAGAGCACAGCATGATCCTCCAGACCCACGGAGGGCCGGACAGCGAGCCGATCCATCTCTGCGTTTTACTTTCCTTTTATCTGAGCTCTGAGAGCAGAGCAATGCCCACTCCTCTTTGCTCTCCTGTGTAAAGAATAAACATTGTCCTGGGGCAGATGTAGGACTAGTCGTAGCAGTTTCCTGCTCTGCTGGTGATGGCTACACATGTGGCAGACATTACAGCTGTTTCCAGTTGTAAAACTGCTGAAGGGAACAGCTGCTGTCAGCACTCACTGGAATTGATGTACAAAAAGTGGAGGCCTGATAATTAAATTAAAGGCTTTTCTTGTTTCATTTTTTTTCATAAACTTCCTAAAATGTGTAGCCGCTGGCCTGAAGGCACACAGATGAAACGCTTTGAGTTTGCTTCCTTGCACATACAAGTCAACCACTTTGTCTCTTCATTAGAGTCAAAAGTAAAACTAGATCACTGTTAAATGTTCGGAAGATGGAAGACATTTGGTCAGATGTGACCACTAAAAGGAGACACTGAAATGGTAATGACTTCTGCTGCTTTTGGTTTTGTTTCTGAGACAGAAGGAAACTGGAATTAATACCAGAAGAATGATTCTACATGTAGCGTCAAGCTGTTGTCAAAACTGAAAGTATAATCTTTTCAGCCTCAAAGAGACTTAATATTTTACATAATGCCTATTATTAAGTAGGCCTACATTCAGTCTGTCTGTGCCTATTGCAGATTGTTGGTTAATCTTTGTTTGGAGTGTTGGAGTGACTAAGTGAGGCTCAATGTGTCACCGTCTGACCTCATCTAGCTTCCTAAATTTAACCTGTTCCTCAGAAAAAGCAGGATGCCGCCTGCCAGTTCAAATTTCTAAATTACCTTTGATCAAAATGATCTTCAGAAATATTCAGTTTAATACTTACATTTATTTCTAAAACATCACGAACCGTCCCACCCCCACATCCCGCAATGCTTTCATTCTGAGGAACAAGCTGTGTGATTCATGGAGGCTGTGCTGCAGGAGCGGGACTACTGCCTGACAAACTTCCACTGTGAGAGACGCTCTTCTGGGAATATACAGTTGTGGTCAAAAGTTTACATACACTTGTAAAGAAACATAATGTTATGGCTGTCTTGAGTTTTCAATAA
>JAUBOC010000001.1:8523516-8537976 GCA_032275365.1 Anablepsoides cearensis
CACTAATTTTTACTCAATACTTTTACTTTTAATACTTAAGTACATTTTATGTCAGAAATTTGCTTTTGATACTTAAGTACAAAATATATTTGATACTTTAAGACTTTTACTCAAGTAATAGTCTTAGAGATGTGAACTTTTAGCAAAGTACATTTATGGTAAGATACTTGTACTTTTACTCAAGTATCACTTTGAGGTACTTTATACAAAACTGGACCTACATCAGCTTCTTTACCACAGAGTCTGTTTTTGAGTGGTTTTCAAAAGGTTTTGCTTTCCAAATTTATTTCTTAGTTCTTACAAAGAGACAAAACATCAATTATGGAGAGCTGCATGACTTTGCATTGCGGCCTCATTGTGAAGTCGACCTTTTGATTTTCAAATCATTTGTATTTCCTGACCTCTGTGTGATAAACAGCAGTTTGCTGCGTTTATTATTCTTCCCAACAGGAAGAAACACACTGAGCTTTTTAAAATCTGGGCTCTTTTCCACACTGTTATTATCATGTCAGAGTTAGTAGCTCTCCAGGGAAGGTTACTAGGATCTGATAAAGATGCGGACTTCAGTTGCTCAAAACTGTCATCTTTCAAGGATCTATTCTTCTTCACTGCAGCAAAGTAATGTCACAGAACAAAGTGCCAGATGCTCATACATTCATGACATGTTCTATCATTTTTATTTTATAATATATAAACTCAGCCAGTGACATTTAAAAGTAAAAAAAAATCATCTTGATATCTACTATCAAAGTTAACATTAAAATATAGGGTTATTCATGTACAGTGTTACTGGCTGACCAATGCTGTGGCTTCTCCAAAATAAATACCACATTTAGGAGATAATAAGAAAGGTTTTTAAAAAGGTAAAACCTGTTTTTTATAAGCAGTGGTTCGACATCTGCAGTGACTTACTGTATGCAATATATTCTCCATTTTTTTCTTTATTCTTTTACTGTCAACCCCTCCCCAGGTTCACTGTTTTGGCTTCAGGCTCCCTGAGAATCACTGATGTGCGTCTGATTGATAGTAAACTGTACACCTGCACTGCAGAGAACCCAGCAGGCAACGTGTCTCTGAGCTACAATTTACACGTCCAAGGTAACTCAATAGGGCTTTTGTTTGAGAGATGAGCTTCTATAAAGCTCCAAGTACTTTGTTTTTTTCTATCCCAATATGCTGAGTTGTTGACATATTCTGATTGTGATATATTATTTAACATATATAAACCAGTAAAGAAGAAGGCATATAACTGAATTATATTCCCTTGAACTAAATTTTTCCACTCTTAGTTAAGCCCAGGATTCAGCCAGCACCCTCCATCCTGAAAGCCCTGCTTGGACAAACAGTGACTCTGCCTTGTGTGGTCCAGGGAGAGCCGAGGCCCGAGATCAGCTGGTTTCACAACGGACAGCCTGTTGGCAAAAAGAACTCTACACCCCTAAAGATCCAGCGGGTCAGCCTCACAGACCAGGGCACCTACCAGTGTGTAGCCAGAAATAGTGCCGGACTGGAGAAGCTAGAAATTAAACTGGAAATTCTTGGTAAATATTACAATTTCAGATCTTCACACTCTGTTGTTTTTAAAAAGAATACTTGGAATCTTCCTTTTAGGCTCTGCTCAAAATGCTTTCCCTCATGGAACATTAGCTTCATATATTCATAATATGCTGGGGGTGGATAAGGGACCTGGTAAGTATTAATTGTAAGTGTTGTTCCTTAAAGGCACTTTTGGAAGCAGAGTGAAACGCTGTCTGTCATGAAGAGTGAGTGGTGTGATTTTTCAAAGAAGGAAATAAAACACATTTGCAGGCAAAATAAAGGAGTGTTGCATTGAGTCTGGATCGAGCCTGTGGTGGTAAACATTCTTTTTTTTTAGCTTTTCAACCTTTTGTCAAGCTCCTATGAATGAAGATAAGTAGAATATTTCTTCTTCAGTCATTCCAGTTTCAATCAGCTTGCATTAAGGTCTAAATTTTTCTGTATCAAGTCTTGTTTCCATCAGACATGGGGCATCTCAGGGACCTATTTATGATCATCTATTAATTACTTTATGCATAAATAGATTTGTTCCACCCTGTCAAACTACCCTTCAAATTTACATTATTGCTGTTCCTCTCCAGCTTAGTTTATCCTCCTTTTTTATATTGTACCTTTTCATACTTCACCTTAAATATAATTTATATAATTTATTGCAAGTGTATCTATAAACTGTGACAGAATAAACATTTTAAATCAAATTAGTGATTTTCTATCGTTTTTCCTGTAGATTTGACCTGACACTTAACACGTCTGTCTGTCCTCACAGAGGCGCCGTCCTTCGCAGAACCTGCCGATGCCATCATGGAGAAAGTAGTAAACAGCAAGGTCATCATTCCTTGTCGAGCTGAAGGTATGAAATGAGTCATAGATGAGTCGGCGTGGACAAAACTGAAATGATTATAAGTAAATTTAAAAGTTCAGCATCATCTTGCAGCAGTAGGTTATAACACGAGTAGAGATTTCCGTTTTATCAAAACACAACTGCAGGTACGCGTCCGTGGGTGTGCTGAGTGATTTAAAGGGGGGGGGGTTCCAGGCACATAGTTCAATTCTATACCACAATCAAGTAACTATGTTATCTTCAGTTGTTCTGAAAATGTTGTATACATTGAAAATAAATTTGATTTTGCATCATAGCCTATCAAAACACCTTGAAATTGGCCTCTGCCTCTTTAAGAATCTCCTACCATTTCAGACACTCCCACTTCAGCACGTCTTTAAACAATGATTCAGGGGAGGGGTGCTCTGCTGCAGATTGAGGTGCTAGGTACAAATAGGCGGAGCTTTGTACAAGCAGGTGTTTAGGCAGCTCCACAGGACATTCAAGGATTTCTCAAACATGCATGAATGAGTCAAAGCAACACTCTGGCTATGTTTTTGATGAGGGAATGACATTATAACATGATATAAAGCTAAAAAAAAAATGATTTTGCGTACCCCCCCTTTAATATTGATGAAGCCATGCCATGGTAACCAGCTCAATGAGAGACGGTGAGGACTGTGTCTAATGTGGAGCAACAGCTGGAACATCGGTTTGCCTGCTGCCTCAGTGAGCCACATCTGCTTTCCTCCGCGCCGCGGCCTGCTGGGAGAGGAATCCTAATTACAGGCTGCTGCTGGCAGATAAAGGACAGAGATGTCTGAGTTGCACCGTGAAGCGGAGGAAGAGGTGGATGAAGCCAAACTAGTGTTCCTTGCATACAGGCGGGCAGACAGCAGCATGCTTTTACAGGGCTCGTGCAGATTGCCTTGATGCTCTTGACACCCAGGAGAGGCAGTCAATAGCAGGAAACAAGGATCTCTGCACTGCGCTCTCAAGAGCTTCTTATATGAGCGAGTTAATGCATGTCTCTGCCAGAAGCACATTATTATTTCACCAACAAGCCTACTGCACCGACCTAGGTAATTATTTGAGAAACGCACAGAAAATGAAAATCCCAAGTACAAACGTCAGTCTACTAATGAAATCTGTTAGCATCTAAAACAAAACATCTGCATGTGTTTCCTCCCAGCTTGCTTCAGTGCTCCTAAGCTGTAAGCATGTGTTCAGAGGAGCAACACATGATAACATCACTTATGGTGTCCTGTGGTTAGTGAGTTATGGATTAGTGACAAGTGCTGTGTTGACTTCCCACCTCATCTCTGGTGTTTGTATGTAACACCTCTGGAAATAGACTGAGCCATGTTTCCCTCCAGTGGGCTGCTCCATCATGGTGACTCAGTCCGGTGTGTTGGGTACAAAAGCCTTCACATTTTTCCCATTCCACCTTCCTCCCTTTCAGTAATCCACAAAGCACATCTGTTCCAGGCGTCTGAGTTTAAGCACCTTTTCCTTTGAACTGCACATTTAACCTCTCATATTCTTGCAGTTTTGAACTCTTGTTTCAGTGTTTGGTAATAAATCTTGAGTACAGTCTTAAAGATTTCATTTAACTTTGCTCCAGAATGCTTCCTTTTTTATTTTTTAATATGACTCTGACCTTGGCATCTTATGCCTGCAGGCTACAAGAACTTTAACTGTTTTGGCAGTCTTGCCTGCTGTCCAGCAGATAAATCGAGCGCTGGCATTTTCTGAGTCTGGGCCGCTTGCCCAAAAAGTTTGTCTGTAGAAAATCAGAGAGATGGAAGTCGCTTTTCTCTTTCGTCTGACACGACCAATAAAGTTTAGCTTGGCCTCACTCAAAATCATTTTCTATCCAATACATCATCCGCAGGTTCACCTCATCCCAAGGTACGTTGGTTCAAGAATGGCTTGGAGATACACCCCGAACAATCAGAGCTCTCTGTGGCGAGAGACGGAGCTCTTGTAATTAGCACAGCATCTGCCAGCCACAGCGGAGACTTCAAATGTGTGGCAACCAATGAGGCAGGCTCTGTGGAGAGAAAGACTAGGCTAAAAGTAAACGGTGAGGATTTAATTATAGCTCCTTCGCTACTTTCCCTCCTGATAACAACACACATTTTTCATCGTAATGACACAAATTCCTGCTTTTGTGTCCTACTTTAGTTCCCCCAGAGATCCAAGATAATGGCCAGCCACTAAACCTCACCGTCACCCTGAAGCAGCCTCTCACTCTGGGCTGTGATGCTTTTGGCATCCCTTCTCCATCACTAACCTGGACTAAAGATGGTCATCCTGTGAGTGGGTCAC
Source organism: Anablepsoides cearensis (assembly GCA_032275365.1). Taxonomy (NCBI): domain Eukaryota; kingdom Metazoa; phylum Chordata; class Actinopteri; order Cyprinodontiformes; family Rivulidae; genus Anablepsoides; species Anablepsoides cearensis. Next base: position 8,528,207 of record JAUBOC010000001.1, read on the forward strand.
TGTTATGCAGATTATTTTGGATCTCTAGCTGTTTGATGCCACCAAGTAGCTATTAATTCTTTAACAGTAAAAATCAAGGCCTCACAGCGTTGATCACTCTACGCAGGTGGACAGCCCTGGGGTGTATCTGGAGAATGCCAACAGGCTGCTCAGGATCTACAGAGTTCAGCCTGAACATGCTGGACAGTTTGCGTGCACAGCTCAAAACTCAGCCGGAAAGACGAGGAGGGAATACAACATAGTGGTGCAAGGTGAGCTTATAAACCCAGTCTAGCTGGTATTTAAACAAGAAAGGTAAGAGACAGATTAAAAATACTGTCTAACACTAAAAAGAGAAAATGTTAAAGTTTGCACATTTAAATTTTTCTGTAGATATATAATTTTGCTGGCCTATGTTTTAAGTAATACAATAATTTATTATTCTAAACTTGCCGGTGGATATGTGCTGTTATTTGCAGCTCCCCCTGTGATCTCAGGGACGTCCCGACTGCAGAAACTAACTGTGGTGCAGGGCCAGGAGGTGGAGTTTCAGTGCCGAGTCAGTGGACGACCAGCTCCCAGAGTGGAATGGAGTCGGGATGGAGAGTACGGTTTAACCAACAGCTTACTGACATGACAAACACGCACACACACAAACACACACACAGTGATGTAATCCATTCCTTCCTTTCTTTACTCTCCAGGGTACTGTCCCGTAATGGAGACCCACATGTGGAGTTTCTGGAAGATGGCCAGGTGTTGAGGGTGAAGTCAGTGAGACTGAGGGACCAGGGGCTTTACCAGTGTCTGGCCAGGAACAGTGCAGGAACACAGATGCGCCAGTTCAGACTTCAAGTTCAAGGTGCCGACTGTTTGTTTACTTACAATACCCCACCACACACGCACATACACACCAAACCAGTGTATTAACTATAATATGACTGAGAAACTTCACTTAATTTAAGCAAAATAAAATAAATGAAAGAGTGAAGAAGGGGTAGTTTAGTTTTTATTAAAAAGGCTTTCTATGGGGAATTTAGGAACAATAACACATTTTCTTGTTTTATATGGCTTTTTGAACAACTTCAATTAGATAAAAGTGTTTAATTTTGACTTAATGAACAAGCTAACACCATTCATGTAACACTGTTTTATAAACCTTTACATTGTCATCAGTTTTTATTATTTCAGTTATTTCTGTGGTTGTTTGAAAGCACAAACAGTGGCAGCTGCAGCACATCTGACACGGCCTGCTGCACTTTCTGTAAGACTATTATATTTCTGCCAGAATAATTGTGTAATGCACAAAAATTGACAACAAAATACCTGTTTATGAAGCAATAGTTGCATGAAAACAATTGTGATTTAAAATGAGTTGTTTTTAAAAAAATCAGCAATAGATTTTGGTCTAGGTCTCACCTGGACTAGCAGTTCTTCTATCAATCCAGAATTAAAATACTTTTTTCCAAACTGAGGTTGTTCAAACAGCTATCTACAGCAGATAAGATATGTATTGTTTGAACCTTTTCCATAAAACCACACTGTAAAAGATCTTGACTTTCTCTTTAAGGTTACGGCTACTGCAGATGTTTGGCATTAGTATAGTGCTGATGAAGGTTATGTTATGTTATTTAATTAAAGTTTGTAATTAATATCTGGACACTGTATTGTATTTAAAAAAGGAAACTCTTTCTGTCACACCAGGAGTGTGTGCTGTGATTGCTCACTGCTGTAGTGCATGATGCATTTCTGTTTTAGAGTATCTCCTGCACAAAAAGGTCAATCCACTGTGGACTCATTCACTCTGTACCTTAGGCCACTAAAATTGCTAGCTATTACACATTATTATGTTGTCTCTTTTCTAGCTCCCCCCATAATCAAGGGTGTGAACGAGACCTCCGAGGTGTCAGTGGTGCTGGGTTTCCCCTCAGTCCTCCCCTGTAATGCTGAGGGTTCACCTACACCCAGTATCACGTGGCTAAAGGACAACCAGCCCCTCGTGTCCACTCCACAGCTGACATACACCAACGGAGGGCAGGCACTGCGGCTGGGCTCTGCACAGGGAGACAGCAGTGGCCTTTACACATGCAGAGCAACAAATCCAGCCGGCACAGCCATCAAGCACTACTCTCTCAGTGTTCTGGGTAAATACCTATCCAATACAACTCTCGGGTAAAAGTGCTGGAAACTAATTTTGTTAATGTTGCACTACTTTTTGTTTTTATGTCTTTCTCATCAGTTCCACCACAGATAGAAGGAGAATCTTCCTCCTTCACATTTGCTGGCCATGAGGAGAAAGTGAAGATTAATGGGAGTTTGACTTTGTCTTGTTTGGCCAAAGGTTTTCCTGAGCCCAAAGTGCACTGGTTCAAAGATGGACAGGTTGGTGTGTTGCAGCTGTAAACCCTGGGTCTAAACACCAAGGATTGAGCTGTGGCTTTCATGAATCAAAAGCTTACCTCTATCATCCTCTACTGGCAACCAGCATGAATTACAAACTACAGATCCCTTTGCACAAACCACCCCCACACTCCCAATTTTGTGCGATGAGTAAGCAAGTTAATTATAGCAGACATATTCAAGAAAAATCCAATAATTAAGCATCACAGGCCTCATCTGTGACAATAAAATATAGTTTATTTTCTGCTCAACTTGTAATTTAAAATTTTGATGTTCTATTTGTGAGCATGCAACATTACATTACAAACCTCAAATTAGGCACATCTGAATCTGATGTTGCATGGATTTCCTTTTCTTACATTCAAGAATGTGGCTGAATAGGATGAGTACAAAAAAACAAAACACTGAACATGATGCTATTACAAATGTTTGCAAAAGGCAGACAAATTGTACCTAGATAATCGTACTATAATACGCAAAATTTACATTTTTGAGTTTTATATCATGTTTTAATGCCATTCCCTCATCAAAACATAGCCAGAGTGTTGCTTTGACTCATTCATGCATGTTTGAGAAATCCTTGAATCTCCTGTGGTAGCTATGTGGAGCTGCCTTGCTGGTACAAATCAAGCATTCTTTTTACATCCTATTCCGGAACTGGTAAGTGGTAGTGACGTAATTTCCCAACAAACCATATGAAACCGTATTCCAGTTAGCTGACAGGCGATTGTACTGCTGCCGCTAACCTAGCTACAACACTGCAACAATATAAGCAATGACAAAAAGAGAGCTCTACTATGTAGGTTATGCAAATAAACATTGGTTTTAATATGTACATTATGCAAAAAAAATGCGCTACTTGTACGAATGATTAAATATGCACAAAAACATTAAAACAACTATTAACAGTAAAAGGTATGGAGTTAACTTTCTAGCTGTGAGGGCCGCCATCTTGAATTTGAAACTGGGGACAGTCGCAGTCGCAGTCAGTGTTCAAATAGGATTTACCACTTTAAATTTAGAAAATTTCCACTTTCCAGTGCTACTGGAATGCACCATTAGTCTGTAGCCGAGCTCTCCCTCCTCAGAGCACCCCTCACTGAAAGCGTTGTGGTAAAGATGTGCTGAAGTGGGAGTGTCTGAAATGGTAGAAGGTTCTTAAAAAGACAGAGGGAAATTCTAAGGTGTAAGAGGTAACAAAATTACTTGATTGTGATATAGAATTGAACTATGTGCTTGGAAAAAACCTAAAAAGCCATTTCACCAAACTTTAAAATCTTTTCTGTGATTAGTTGTTGACTGGACGTTACCCGGGTGACATTCAGGAGAATGGCCACCTCCTCCACATAGAGAATGCTTTGCTGTCCCATGAGGGACAGTACACTTGTGTAGTCACCAACTCTGCAGGAGAGGACAAGAGAGATTTTCATGTTACGATTCAAGGTGTGTTTATTTACTTACAATTATGTTACGATGAGATATTTTAAAGATAAAAAAAATATAACTTTCTGGACTGTTAGAAAGTGATCCGAATCGTATTTTGTTTCTAGTTCCACCAATCTTCCAGCGCATGACAAACAGGGAAGCATCCTGGGGTCAGGGACATGAGGGGGACAATGAGGACATGGTGGAAAAGCGAGAGGTTGTCCTCGGTCATTCGGTCAGCCTGTCCTGCGAGAGCAACGCCATTCCTCCGCCAAAACTCAGCTGGTACAAGGACGGACAAAAACTCACCTCTGCTGATGGAGTGGCTCTTCTTCCAGGTCAGGAGAAACTCCTTCAGGCTCGACCTGAAACCAGTAGCTTGGCTCATCTGCATCATATTTACGGATCATGATGCCGCCATGTGTTTATGGTTTCATTCTGCCAGCAGGACAGGTGCTACAGATCACTCGGGTGCAGCAGGAGGATGCTGGGAGGTATACATGCCAGGCTGTGAATGAAGCAGGGGAGGACCACATGCATTTCGAACTGGAGATCCTCAGTAAGCAAACATTTATTTATTTATTCATGAACAATACAGCAATAGCGAAGGTAAATATTTTTTTTTTTTCACCTGTTTAGTTCCTCCTGTTGTTTTGGGAGCATCAGAGGAGTTCATGGAGGAGATGGGAGCAGTGGTCAACAGCACTGTGGTTCTGCACTGTGACGTGACTGGACGCCCGGCTCCGGTCATCTCCTGGCTGAGAGATGGTCAGCTGGTGCACCCCGACTCACAGCACCACATCGGTGAGGATGGGGCACGACTTCAGGTTAGCTGCCGATCACTTCAGGAGTTTTACCAGCGAGTAATCAGATCCTCTCAGGACATTATGGGTAGAGAAATAACACTTTCTTCCAAATCCTCAGCTGCTCAATGTCCAGGTTTCAGACATGGCTGGGTATTCTTGTGTGGCTGAGAATAAGGTTGGAACTGTTGAGAAGCATTTCAGTTTGATGGTCCAAGGTAAGAAACCACTTTTTGTAAATATAAATACTCTCTAATGTTAAGACACGCTGACTTGTGTCCCCCCCACTATATTGTTCAGTACCTCCCAGAATAACTGGACCAAAGGAGGAGGAGGTGAGTGTCATTGAGGGTCACATGGTGTCACTGCTGTGTGATGTCCAAGCGTACCCTCCCCCAGAGATCATATGGACCAGAGATGGGCAGCTCCTCCATTTCAGCACCTCCATCCACATCCTGCCAGGTCAGTCACTGGTCAACTGCAATACCCAAATAATTTAGTCATCCGTTGCATTTGCTTTCCTAAAATCTAATTCTGACACCGATATTGCATTTCACATATATACACCTCGTATTAAAGGTGGCCAGATGTTACAGCTGCCTCGGGCAGGACTGGAAGATGCAGGGCAATATGTGTGCACAGCCAGCAACTCGGCAGGGCAGGACCAGAAGAGCATTCTCCTTAGTGTTTATGGTAAGCAAATCCATGGTGACCCATCTGCACGACTCAGTTTCATATACACATGATCAAATCTGAAAAACTTTGTAATAGATGTTTATCTTAACCCAGCTGGGATTGAGGACAGTTCAGCAGGAATCAAACTTTTTTTTTTTGCGTGTCTTCAACAGTCCCGCCCTCCCTGAAGCCCCGGCATGACGTTGACACAGACACAGTGACCCCTCATGTTGGTAAATCCGTCATCTTGCGATGTGAAGCCCAAGGTGTTCCTGAGCCAGAGGTCACATGGTACAAGAATGGGCTGCAACTGGCTTCAGGGAACGGGCTGAAGATAGATCGCCACCAGCTGGAGATCATCGGCGTTCAGGTCGGGAGAAATTCATTACGTCGTCCTCGTGTCCCACAGCAAACACAGCAAAATATATTATTTATCTATTGGCTTTCAGCAACATCTTTTTAAACAGATTGTCAGTGTTTACTGTCAGACGTGTACACATTTAAATTTATGGCATGTGTGTCATAATTATTTATCTGAATGACACCACTGTTTGGCTACATCACCACAGCCTTTTTCCATCTGGTTAATAGACAACAGATGGTGGCATGTACACTTGCAAAGTGTCCAATGTGGCCGGACAGGTGGACAGGACATTCAGGCTGATGATTCATGGTAAGACTACCTCTGCAGTGTATGTTAACATTCTCTATGAAGAGTTGTTCGGCTTATAGCAGACATAATTTCTCACAGTTCTACCAAAGCTTGATGGGCCTCTGAGGGAGATTCTAAATTACACCCTGGGGGCCCATGTGGCTCTGCTGTGCGAGGCCACAGGAGTGCCTGTCCCCAGCATTACCTGGCTCAAAGATGGAACTCCTATAGGTAAGTGGAGGGCAGTGTTGGAGGAAATTGTAAAAGTTGGGTTGCGGCATGGGCGATAGCTAAAAGATGTCAATGTCCTTCCTCAGAGAGCAGTTTGCAGTGGCAGTGGTCTGTCCGAGGGAACAGGCTGGAGCTGGGGCCTCTCGGTTTGTCCCATGCTGGGACATACACATGTGTGGCCAAGAACAGCGAGGGACAAACACAGAAGGACTACACACTCATGGTGCAAGGTAAAGACCTTTCTTCTCATGTTAAACTTTGTCTACACAAGTCCTATAGAAGAATGAATCTTTGTGGCTCCCAGTACCGCCCACCATCCTGAACTCTGGCCAAACATCGGATGTAAGTGGACCCATGGGAGAGGAGCTGACCCTGGAGTGCAGAGCAAAAGGAATCCCTGCGCCCCGCCTCAGCTGGCTAAAAGATGGAGAGTCTGTAGAGGGATCGGACATGCATCGCATCTCGTAAGTCTGGATCAGGAGTTTGAAGTAATTAGAGCAATAATCATCTTCATTTTGCTCTGAGAAGAAGCTTGGTTTATTATACACGCCGTATAAGGATCAATTAACAACATTCTCTGAAGGTTTGTAAAATTACACCACTAATCATCATGGAGGGTAATGAGCATGCCGATAAAATGATTTATAGTCTCTTGCATAATCTCACTATGTGGACTACCAAGAGCAGCTGCTTTACAGCTGTTTGTGTTCCGATACAGTCCTCACAGCTTCATCAGCCAGAGAAAACAAATCTGTGTTGTGTGAAAATCGTGGGATGATGATGAGAAGACAATTCTCAGCTTCACAGGTGGAGGGGGGGTTAGACAGAAAATAATGTTTAAAACATTAAGCGTGTTTAAATCCCTACAGTGTGACCTCAGACGGAAGCACGCTGACTCTAACGAGGCTCAGTCCTCAGGATTCTGGGACATACACCTGCTTGGCTGTCAACCCAGCAGGACAGGAAAGCAAAATCTACACCCTTGTTGTTTTAGGTTGGTCTTCAACATTTGATCTTGGTTTAAGTTTAAGAGTGCTTTATTTGAACTCGCCTTGCTCCGTCACAGTTCCACCCTCTATCTCTGGTGAGACCACCACACCCAGGGAGGTGCAGGCCACACAGGACAGCATGGTGACTCTGGAGTGTCACACGGCAGGAAACCCTCCCCCTCAGATCAGCTGGCTGAAGAATGGCCATCCTCTGCTCCTCTCCTCTCGCACACGCCTCCTCTCTGGTGACTCTTTACTCAGGTCAGTTTAAATCACTGCAGCAATCTATTTAAACAAATTGCCTTCAGTATATAATGTCTTTCTAATCTTTAAAAATAGGATTGCTCCTTTGCAAATCTCTGATTCTGGAGTTTATACATGTGTAGCGCGGAGTCAGGCTGGTTTGGCTGAGCTCAACTATGATGTGCAGGTTCAAGGTAAAATCAAACCAAATAACTTTTTAACCTCTTCAAAGACAGTAAAGATGTCACTCAGGGTGTGTTTTTGGCCCACAGTGCCCCCTGGTGTGGATAATGTGGAACCAGTGGAACCAGTTACAGTCGTCCAGGGATCTTTGGTGACGTTAACCTGTGAGGCGCGCGGCGTTCCTCCTCCCACACTGACCTGGATGAAGGACGGCCAGCCGCTTTCTCTTCATCGCAACCTGCTGCTGGATGGCGAGGAGACGCGGCTGCAGCTGCCGGACGTGGCTCCTTCGGACGAAGGTCTCTACAGCTGCGTGGCCAGTAACCAGGCTGGAAGCAGCACTAAGAGTTTTAACCTCACCGTGTTCGGTAAAACCGTTTATTTGAACTTCTCTCCATCCAAAAGTCGTGATGTAAACTCATTAAATGCTGAGCGGAAACATTCTGCTGCCTGATGTAGTTCCTCCGAAGATATCCCGCCCCGGCTCTCCAGAAGAGCTGACCATAGCAATAAACAGCCCACTTGAGCTGGAGTGCTCCGCTGTGGGGGTCCCTCCTCCCGCCCTCAGCTGGCTCAAGGATGGTCAGCCACTGGAGGGAACGGCTATAATTCAGCAGGATGGACAGTTTGTTCGGATCAGTGAAGTTCAGGTACATTACAGCTTAACTGAGTGGGCACATAAACAATTCAGTGAAAATAATCGTAAAATAAAACTTGATTGAATTTTAAGACGGTGAAATGAGTTTGTCCTTAAAAAATAAAAGTCCTTCATCTGAAAAGCAGTTCTGTAATAAGTTTTTTAAAATTTGAATACCTTTTTTTTAGAGGAAAAATAACTAAATAAATAGCGTAATGTTAGAACATCTTAATAAGTAAACATGATGGTAACTAGAGGTCAGAGCTTTGGCAGCATCATTCCAGGATAAAACAGAACTGATTAATTCCCTCTGTTTGAAGGTGGACGACGCGGGTCTGTACACCTGCTTGGCCAGCAGCCTCGCTGGAGAGGATGGAAAAAGCCACTGGGTTCGAGTCCAAGGTGACACAGCTGCTCTTCTCAGAGTCGTCAACTCCGAAAATAAATATCACGTCCTCCCTTTTCCTTAAGCTCCTTATTTACTTGCACCTGGGACTCAGTGAACACAGATTTGTCCACATTTGGAAGAAGCTCTTTTAAAACAGACATTTACAACATTTATCTGTGTTGCTGCAGAATGCCACCGACTCAGAGAATATTCACTTATGATTAATTACACAGCCTGGATTTATTATACTCTAAGCAGTGTCCATTAATTCAATTTAATTCTCGTGCAACAACAAATGACGCTTTCATAAATGTGATTACACGTAATGTTCAGAACTATAAACTGCAAAGATTAATGCTTTTAGTGAAGCTGCCAAAAACACAATTATCCAGCTTCTTTGCTTTATTATTACCCAGCAGACTCATTTTCTTCAGCACATCTTATCTGCTTCTGCACTGATTGTAAAGCTAAGCTTGCATTTATTTAATGTGAACACTTAATCTTTAAATATGTCCTAATCTGTCTTTAAACCTTTTATGTTCTTGATGAAATATATTTTTACAGAGTTCAAAATAAAAACAGTTCAATTTCAAGTTTTTTTTGTCATAAATTATTATGGATGCTTTAACTGATTTGTTTCAGTGAGCTTAATAATTCGTGTTTGCATTTCAGTGCCGCCAACACTGCTCGGCTCTGGTGATGTGAAAACAGTGACTGTGCCGGTTAATGGACACCTGACGTTAGAGTGCTTGGCTGACAGTGACCCCCCTCCTGATATAGAGTGGTACAAGGATAAGGCCAAACTGCAGGTACAGAAAAAATAAATAAATAAATAAAAAAAGACACTACACTGAACTCTTTTACAAATATTGAGCTCCTCTGACCCACACATTGTGTTTTCCTCCTCTCCTGTTAAATTAGCTGGGTGGCCGTATCCAGCGACTGGCGGGAGGTCAGTACCTGGAGGTCCAGGAAGTCCAGCCTGAGGACAGTGGCCAGTACAGCTGCGTGGTTACTAACATGGCTGGAAGCACAAATCTCTTCTTCATTGTGGAGATTCTCTGTAAGTAGAAATTCAAGACCAGATGTTTAAAGGTCACCTATTATGCAAAACTCACTTTTTTCATGTTTTTAAACTTGTTTTGGGGTCTCTACTGCTTAGAAA
>JAUBOC010000001.1:8554375-8573267 GCA_032275365.1 Anablepsoides cearensis
CATCCATCCATCCATCCATCCATCCATCCATCCATCCATCCATCCATCCATCCATCCGTCCATCCATCCATCCATCCGTCCATCCATCCATCCAGCTGTCCATCCATCCATTTAGCTGTCCATCCATCCATCCATCCATCCATCCATCCATCCATCCATCCATCCATCCATCCATCCATCCATCCCCACTTTTATTTTCTTTATTTAGGAAATACACCTGTTTTTAAAAACTGATTACACATATTAGTCAAATGCTTTGCTATCATCCGTCTATTTTCTACTGCTTAGTCATGGGTCAGGACAGGACAGGTCAGGGTTAGAGTTATAGAAAGATACAATGTCCTAATAAAGATAGAAATGCAAATATATATATATATATATTTTTTCTTTTATTTTGAATATGCACAAATACCTAGCTTCCACATATTACACAACATATGTCTCCATAGCAAAAACAAATCCTAATGAGTAAGCAAAAATAAAAAATAAAAAGATAAAATAAACAAAAGGAAGCTCAGAATTATAAAAAACTATTGAATCAAAAAACAAACAGAATAGTTGGCATAGTCAAAAAGGAGTGAGTAGAAGCATAGCTTATTATACCTCACCCCTTTGTTCCTCTAATTATACATAACCATATGATCACATATACATATATACATATTTATTTTTCAAACACATACTCGCCTACACATCCCTAATTGTTGATCTACAGGATAGCCATTTTAAATTTTTATTACATGTCAATTTACTATGAACAATCTTAATCAGTATACATTTCCAACAACGCATTTTTATACATTTTCTTAAACTGCCTGATTTTTGGACATTGTCTACGATCTCCACTTAAATTATTCCATAGTCTGACTCCAGATATCGATATACAGAAACCTTTCATGGTTGTTCGCATGATTAAGGTTTTAAATTTATATTCCCTTCTTGTGTGTGTGTTGTAGCTTTGGTCATTTCTCTGTGTTAGAAATTACTGCTGACTTCAGAAGAACACATAATGTACTTTCAGGGTTTAAAATATATCCAAGCCCATTTCCTCAGCTAACTTTCACATGCCCTTTACTAATGTTGAAAATTCACTGTAACAAATAAAACAAAAATTACAAAAATGTTTATTTTTTTCACTTATCCTTTTTTGTTTGTTTATTCTGCAAAATCAATTTTATTTTTTCCATGCAGCTTCATCATTTCTCCCTGTAAAACATCTGAATTTAATTACAACAACGTGTGAAGTAGTTCTTGCTGCATAGGCAAGAACTACTCCACTTGGACTTTAACAGATACACATAAACAGAAGATGCAAAGTTAGCAAATAACTTAGGAAAAAAAAACACTTATTATAAAGAAATTAAGACAGAGTCATTAGAAAACCAGCAGGAGTGCGCTCAGACCTGCAGGCGAGTCGTTCATTAAGGTTTAAGAAGCTTCACTAATTCCCTGTAACGTATAAACTACTGTAAGACAGACTGAAAGCTGTTTCCCTTTTTTCTATAAAACACACGCGATTAGAGAAAATGAAGACTTAAAGCTGAGCGATGGCTGCAGAGTGCCATCCTCCCTACTGCTTTACACAGTCAGGATGTCAGGAGAAATGAGGGCTTGCTGCGCTCCGCTCACTAATGAGCACAACTCTGCTGCCTGTCAGAAGGTTCAGGCAGTGGAGCTCAGAGCAGAAATTACATCTGCAAACAAATCAATTCTTCAAGTCAGAGTCTGGTCAAACAGTGTCTATTTCTCGCCACATTCTCCGACAAAACGCCAACATTTATCCAGGCTGTTGTTTTGTAACGTATACAAGCTAAAGCTGCACTCATCAAACACAGGAACAATTGTGCTGAAGCATCTGAAATGTTTACGGTAATTAGAATAGATTGATTATTATCTTTATTTTTATATTTTTTACAGCCCGCTCTGTAGAACTATGGAAACAGCTGGTTTCAGAAGAAAATGAACCTGACAAATCTCAAACAGCTGCATGCTGAGGAAAATAGTGAAGCTTGAAGCAGCAAAAACAGCTTATTTACAAAGTTATTATTTACAGGATTGTGAAACACACACACCACAACATAAGAGTGTTTTTTATCAATTACCAGAGGGAAGAGCATGAACAGAAAATCAATCAATATTTGATGTGACTAGGTTTGGATTCAAAACAGCATCAGGTCCCCCTGGTATAATGAATCCCTGATCATCACATATGAAAATAGTTCTGCATGAAATCAGTTGTATATTTGTGGTCGATGTACTGCTGCATAGTGAGTTTAGCTGATTTAATTATTAATCCTGACTGTTGCAGAAATGTAACCCTGAACTTACTTTGCTGCAGACCCTCTCCAACCCTTCAGCTTCAACCAAACTTCCTCAGTTTGGAGCACCTGCTGTAATCTTTGCACTATAATACAGCATACATGCATTTTCAGCATACTACTTGTTTTAGATGATGAAGCTCATTGGCAACAATTCTTCACAATTCTTGTGAAAAATCCCACAGCTTTGTGTTTATTCTGAGCTAACAATTTTGGGAAAAAAGTAAAGATGTACATTTTGCACTCGAAAGAAAAACACAAATTTAGGCAGCAGCTGGACCGCTTTGTGACATGTTGTGTCACCTTGAATGTGAATAAAACAAAGGAGGTGATTGATTTCCAGAGAAACAAGAACAGATCCAACACTATTTCTACTGTAGGAAAAGAAGATGAGGTGGCAGAAGAGTATGAACATTGGAGTTCACTCTGACAACAGCTTGGACCAGAGATGCAACAGTGCAGTCGTCTACAGGAAGGAACAGAGTAGACTGTACTGCTGGTGGAAGCTTAGGTCCTTGTTTGCAGGATATCCAAAGAACGTGAACAAATTGTCTTGAACACAACAGCAAGGTCTCTCTTTACATCAAGGAGGCAATCAGGATATAATAGAACAACTATGAGTCCAGTCTAATTATGTTGTTTGTGCTTTGACATAAAACCATCTTCTACTGATACATTTTCATACATGTCCAAATTTACAACACGTTATAGCGTTACTGGCAGCTGTGGCAGAGTGGTTAGGGGGGTCGTCCTCTAACAGGTGGGTTGCCGGTATGATCACTCGTTCCATGCATCTCAGTGGGAGAAGGCTCATTGGTGCTGGTGCATGGCATCCCCATTTCTGTCAGTCTGACCCAGGGCAGCTGTGGCTACAGAAGCTTACCACCACCAGTGTGTGAATGTGTGTATGAGTGGGGGAATGACTGTAGTGTGAAGTCCGTAGGGACTTGATAAAGTGCTATATAAGTTCAAGCCATTTATTATTTCATTCCTGCCAAAAACTTTTGCACAGCACTGTTTTAAAAATGTATCATCAGAACAAAGCTGGTAATATGTTATATGGCCTACATTTTTTAAGGTACTGTGATTGATGAATGCATTTATAGATGAAAGCAGAACTTTTTTTAGGTCATGTTACCTTTAAACGTGTTCCTTTGTGTTAGAAAAGATACAAAATGAGTCACTGAGGTCAAAACCAAACCAACCAATTTGTAAGTTTGTGTCTTACACAAGAACAAACTCGTGATTGAACAGATTTCCAGTATCTACACAATATGGTGATTTAAAAGAAGCCAGACTCAAAAGGTTTAAAACAAAAAAAGAAAAAAAAGAAACTGGAAACTGAAGCAGTGAAGAACATGAGTAACACTCTGGTTTCAGACAGTCTAAACTTGTCTGTCTGCAGCTGTAAGTGGGGTGACTGAGACAAATTAGGACGTTGTGAGCAGAAACTGTCAGCAGAGGTAGACGTACCGTTAAACACCTGTATTTGCATCAATGATTTTTTTATCATCATTATTTTAAATTGTTATTTAATTTCAGAAAAGGAATTTTGTTCAAATAACATCTAAGAATTGTTCCAAGTCACTTCAGTAATCCTTTGACTCAACTAAATGTGCCATATCTCCTCATCCATCCATCCACACAGGATGAATGAAGTGCAAATTTCTACCAATCTGCACATCATAGCAAGAGTTTATTTAATTTAACTGCTGATTTTTTTTTATTTTTAATTCAGTTTATTTAATTGATAAAATTAAAACAATTTATATATATACACATCCGATGTGTGGCCGTTTATGCCAAACTTCAGCAAGAAATATTTTGATAGTCTTCTGCTATGAATTTATGGGTAGTAGTGCGAAATCAGGAATATTCTGGATATATAGTAAAATACAATCAAAATAAAATCATGCTGAGAATAGAAAGGGTGCAGAGTGAGGAAACAATCTTTAAACATAAAGATGCAGCCAGCATGTCTGAAAAGCCTTCATTCTGCTCGAACACACTTTGTCAACAGAAGAGTGGAGACAATTTTATGACACTGAGGTTTCTTTTCCAGATGACGTATAAAGTTTCTGGCTTCATCTGCACCGACAGCAAATAACTGTAACAATCAATGAACACAGGCGGCATTTCTAACCAAGATTTTACCCCATGGCTTGCTGAATATTCGCTGTACACAGATGAAAAGGATGAGAAGTCAATATTTACTTGTTGCCATGGAACCAGAGAAGTATTATTGGAGTTTAAAAGAAAAAAAAATACCCAGAAGGGGAAAAAGTGTAAAGTGGAATAATTATGAGCAAAGGCTACTTTGTGAATAATTTGAGTGGTTAAAATAATAAAAATACAGCCACTCATCATTTCTTAAAGTGCTCTATATGCTTTTAAATGCTTAAATAGAGAAACACTGAGAGGACTGAGATTTAGAGCAGAAGTGTCGGAGTGTGCGTGAGCTCATGGAGATCCGAATTACAGAACCCCCGTCCCGACATAAAAGCCTTTCTAAACGAAGCACAGCCCTCGAAAGCCGTCTCCCCTCTCAGTGTGGCAATAAAATCTGAGCGTGCTGTGTGGCAGATTTCCTTTACATCATTCTTTCAGCCAGCTCGACACTTTTTCCTGCACACATTAGGAGACGACTTGCCAAGCAAACCAGTGGTTTTTTTGACGACTGTTTACTTTTTACAGGCGAGTGTCAGACTCCTCGTACGGTTGTCTGGTGGAATGTGCCGTCAGTGATATCACAACTGGGATGATCTTTTCAAAAATCACCCACAATGCTCCTTCTTTTATTTCTATCCGCTGCAAACAGGAAATTCAAAAGGCGACACTGGCTTACCGTTGTCTAAATAACGCCTTTGCTTGTTTTAAACATGCTGGGAGTGAATCCATTGAGTGAGAGCATGTGTCTGGTGGAGTTTTAATGGGAGCTCAAAGTCTGACTTCATCCCCACTGAGCTCAACCACAGGAGCTCCATCCATCCTGCTTCCAGTCCGCCAGCCAAGTCCTGTTTCCTACCATAATTCCCTGCAACAGCAGATGGGAAGGGGGGGGCTAGTTTCAAATCAAACATTTGGTAGTTACAAATGGAAAGAGGTAGAATGTCAACCGCATGCATCTCTCTCAAAGCTCAAATCTCAAAGCTACTGTTTTGGGTTCGGTTTTACATTTCACTTCTTTCTCCTCAGCCCAGGAAATACGGTAAAACTACAGATGTCAGATTTTCTTGTTCCAAATCCTCACACACTCATACACACACACACACACACACACACACACACACACACATTACGTTCCAATGAAACCAAATTTCCAGACTCAAGTGGATGTTAACTATAAGCAGAGAAGAGTGAGGCACAGGAAGGTAACAGTAGCCTGGAGCCCCCGGTTGTGTTAATGTGTGAATCACGCTGAATGTACTGTGTAAGATTCAATAACAGCTATACAAACTAAAAATTAGATTAGGGCTCTCTGACTTTAGGCTAAACAAATCAAAACACGCAGCCTGAAATCTGGCTTAAGTGATAAAACTCAAAATGTAACAAATGCGGATTATTATGGAACCTTCATGGTGCTTAGCGTCTTTCAGCACACTAGGGATGTTCCAACTGTGTGGTCAGGGTTTCGTTTTAGGAAAATCTTGAAATGAGCACTGTCATAAATAATAAAGCAAATCAAAATTGAAGAGAAACCAAAAAAATTACAACAAATGGGAAGAGATATTTTTGATTACACTGCCAATCCCTAATTATAAAATATTGTTTTTAAAAATATCTTTACAAACCAATTACTTTCTACAACCAACAAAAATGATTTATAAATTAGAAAGATATCTTTAATCAATCAACAGTCATTAAAATTAAACTAAATATTGTGCAACTGAAATCTCCAAGCTAAATATTTGGCAGAGCAGGGAAATTTAGCACCCCCTCAGGATCTTCTGCTCTGCACCGGCAGAGCCTTTGTTTACCAGACCCACAGCACTAATTACTCTGCTCAGATTTACAGCCCAGACAGGACACATAATTGTCAATCTTGCTTTAGATTTTGTTCTCAGACACAACTCCTGCTAATGAAGTACTGATGCTACTGAAAATAGCTGCGACACATTTTGCAAACTACAGAACACAGCGGAATTAAATTATACTCCGGTTTCCGTCACACGTTTTTCTCTTTAAAAACAGTTAATGGAATTTGTGCAAAGCTAAATAATTGCTCACAGGTCAAGAATTATTAGGTGGGTAACAAACATCTATCATATTTTTAAAGTGTGAGCACGAAGAACATGGAAAAGACCGGCACCGAGCTTGAAACAGGGAAATTAAACTGCCCTTGGGTTGTCTGTTGTCGACCAGATGCCCGGCTCGACCAAGTCTGTAATCACACTGTTGTAAAATGACTTTTTAAAGTTCAAGCTGTTTGTTTCATGTGTTACCACAGCTGCTCTCCAAGCTGCAGACAGCAGTCAGACCTGGATCATGTATGAAAGAATGCACAGCTTTCATACTAAAACTAAATTCAAAAGGTGTGTTTGCACTAAATATTCAGATTTTTGAAATTGTGGGAATGCACGTTTCTGTGCACCTTTCCTTTACCCAGTTTATAGGATTGCAGCTCCATGTGCTGCTTGGACCACCCTCCTCTAAATATATATAAATAAATTAGTATACATATGAGGCTGTCTCATACAGCTGACATGTCATGAAACACCTGTGCAGTCAGCCAGCTTCCTCTGAAAGGCCCATTGTGGTGAGGACATGAACTGGCACCAGCAATGCACAGCTTCTACTAGTTTCCCTCTGTAATGCTGGGGCCAGTTCAGGACAGAGTTCCAAAAGAATGGCCCTGGGCCCTTTAAAATCAGACAATTAATCAGTCATCGCTGTGTACCAGC
This sequence comes from Anablepsoides cearensis, assembly GCA_032275365.1. Lineage (NCBI taxonomy): Eukaryota > Metazoa > Chordata > Actinopteri > Cyprinodontiformes > Rivulidae > Anablepsoides > Anablepsoides cearensis. The sequence goes on from JAUBOC010000001.1 coordinate 8,561,595, forward strand.
AGGTTGGTGTGATCCCTAAAAAAAGCTTGAATTCTGCTATTGGCAAAGTCGTCAAGCAGCACCAAAACCAACACTGTTTCACAGTCATGTGTGACCTTACACAGTTATTTATGGCCATAAGTTATTAAATATACCTTTAGAATCATCACACGTCATGTTCTGAACCAATATGCTGATCTGATTTTTTTTTCTCTCTAAGAGAGGACAATATGGGTGGGCAGTTACTATTGATCCAATACCAAGAAAATACAGGACTAGCATATTGCCAATACTGATTTGCATCTTGGTATCAATAGTATTGATGCTTAGATCAATATGCCCACCCCTAGAGGACAATTCGGGCATTTTATGTGCCTCAACTGTCAGTGTTCCTCACAAGCATGCATTCACTGATGCATTTCACATCCGCATGTGATAAAAACAGAAGAAACTCTGCAGTTTGCATTGGTTTAAGGTCGTTTTGATCATTTTAAAGTGTGATTGCAGTTTCATCATTTGGCTTTAACAACACTTTGTGTTCTGCTGCCTCTTGAGTTCACCAAATCAAATGGTGTGAAATTCTCATGTATTTAGGTGACTTTTAATACTATAGTAAACTGTGGACAAAAATACATTTACTTATCAGTAAACCCATTCTTATGGCAGGTTAAACATTTGCAAATATTTTTGCACGCTTTCAAGCAAAGATTTTTTCTTATGCACTGACCTGGAATATGGCAAATGCAACCTTTTTGTGTGTACCCACCGTCAATACACGAGGCTCCAGACCTTTGCATTTCATGATAAACCCTTAACGCACAAATATCTTCACTGCAGTCAGATCCAGCAAGCTGCAACAAGAATAAAGAAGCCCCTGTTCTACCCCATTCATGAGCTGAGATGGAAATGTTATTGTAATAAAAAGCTTCAAAGCACAAACGTAATAATAAAAACTCAGACCAATGACTATGATATAAATATGGTGCTGACTTTGAGACACCTGCTGCACTTGTTGATTTGGCAAAACACGAACAATTTTTCACTTTAGCAGACAGTGTAAATACTTTAATACCTTTGTGGCAGGTACTTGAATTTAAAACTTCTGCAGTAGCTGAAGTGAAAAAGTGTCTCAGTGTCTAAACAGCGAGATTTGCTGCCAAAACCTTGTATTTTTATGTCAGACACTCCATAGACCATCAACAAATTTGTGAGAAGTAAAAAATAAATGAAATAAAGAGGGTGGTGTGGTGACATCAGTGGATCCACAGCCCACACAACTGCAAACACAGAATGACCTCATGAGTAAAGAATGGGCCAAACATGGCTTTAATAAAGTCATGTTACACCACTTCTAAGAGTCAGTCAACACAATACACTTTTCTAAATACAAAAGGTTGTGGAAACTTTAAAACATCATCCCACGCTACAAACACTGTTTGTCTTGGCAGCCCCCGTAGTTATCTTCAGTTCCTGATTTGCATTTTGTGCACTGAATCACAACATTTTTCTCTTGTAGCTGATCGAGCCGATGACTCACTTTAAGGGATGTGACCTCTTACAGGGACCCCAGGAAGAGAGGTGGTACAGGAGAGCCTGGCAGCCATCCATCACTGATGATGTCCTGGGACAAGTTAGGGAGCACGATGACAGCATGCTACTGACAATTCCCTGTTTTTTTTTTAAATCCAATCCAGGCTTATATTTAGTTTGTCCTCCCCTGCATTCTACAACCTGGACAGGGCCAACAAATACTCATGACTTATGAGACCTGGCAGTTATGGCTGTTGTATGAAAAACTGCGGCCCATGGCAACAAACTGGAATCACTTTGCTGTTTCTTTGTTGCACAAAACACAGCAGCAGCACATCAACACAGTGATGACCGCCTAAAAAGGGCTGATAAATAAAAGTCAGCTCGGGAGAGTAAAAAAAGTGAGTAATAATACTGGAATGTTTCATTTTAAAAGAACAAGCTAAAACTGCTAGAGACTAAAACCTTTCATCAGTACTAAGGTCAGCTCATGAGCAAACATCCCTTGAAATAGAGGGTCTTTGTTGCACAGTGAGTGGATGCTTTTAGCTGTGGGTTGAAGCATTTAGTTAAATTACACTTTGATAAATGTGAGACATGAACAGGGTTTCAATCTACCAAATTACTAACAGCTACTCCAAAACAGCAATTCTCTCTCTAGTACACTTCCAGAAAGTTTCATTAAAATCTCTCCAGTGCTTGATGAGAGAAGTTTACAGCTAATTTTTAAGCAAACATATTGTGCAACTTGTAGCACTCGAAGCATGTGTTGGAATTTTCTTTCAGCTATGACCAAGTTTAGCTCAATATCTGTAAAAATAGTTTGTGTTAAGACTAATTAAAGTAGCTAGTTTTAATTGTCTGTAAAAAATAATCATTTGTAGATGTGCATTCAATGATTCCATAAATTCCTTATATGTCATGCATGAAGATATTTTACTAACATAGCAGATAAAATAACCCAATTTATTTTTATTTATTGAGCTCTTCAAAAACAGAGGTAATTTATAGTGTATATATGCAATATATATGTAGAGTGCACATTAAAATTAGTAACATGAGCTAATCACTACAACATCACTATAATTATAAAAAATGAATTATGTTCAGTTTAAAGACACTGTTGATGTTTTGTACTGAGGTACTGTGTCTACCAGCAACAATATTTTATACACACACACACACACACTTGGATAAAAACAATATTGACATTTGGCCTTTAGCCCTTTAAGCCCACAGGGTTTTAGAATGACTATCTCCTTCAGTTCTCTTGTACAGGGCCCATCGGGATTAACAGGTTAGTGCGTGACATTTAAAAATACGGATGTAAAAAGACTCAAGCTTCAAATTTCCAAGCAGCTGAACATCCACTACACATTATTTTTCTCATTATTTTAAAAAGGCAGTAACTTATAAAATAGACCAACATGTTGATTAGCAGCAACAAGAGCTGAAGCTTTGGAAATGTGTCATAACTTCTCTCCCTAAAGTAACAACCTGCTGGAAAATCAACTTTTACCCACACCTCTTTAATCCTAAAACATTACAAAGACTGGAAACTAAACCCACGTTTTTTTATGGAGTGTCATTTCAAACCACATTTCCAGAAACGATGGTAAGTTGTGAATTTGGGCAGGTGGCTTAGTGCCGTCGCCTCACAGCAAGAAGCTGCCGTTGGTTCCAGTCTTATCCCGGGGCCCTTTATGTGGAGTTCCCTTGTTCTTCCTGTGTAGGCATGTGTTTTCTCTGGGTACTTTGGTTTCCACCCACAGTCCCAAAACGCGCACGTTAGCAGGCACACGCATCAAAATGATTTACACAGGGGCCGACGCGAGCCGACTAATAAAGAGTGTGAAAGCTGTTTTTGTTCACACATTTCCTCATACAAAATCTTCCTCTGTTGCGCAGCTCACACTACGCCCTAACAAATTACAGGCTGTCGCTTTATCTTTCTGCAGCTTACACGCTAAAGAACAGCAACACTAATGCTGAAAACTCAGAAACAAACTTTCTACAGACCAGGCTCTTGTAAGCTACACAAAATAAGAAATATTTGTGTAACACAGTTTAAGTTCAAGTTCCAGATGCAGCAACCCAAATGTGCCAAAAGACAATACTTTCCCGGTATTTTCCCCAAGTTCATGGTAATCACATCAAAGATGTTACAAGTTCAAAGGTCACATTCATTCAGTAGTTGTTTCTGGACTGGGTCTTTATTCATTTATATTTTTCTTAGACTCACATTTAAAGATTATAATCCGATTATAAACTTATTTGCAGCAGAACTGATGCTGTCTTCAAATCATTGACTTAACACACAGCAGTGCAGCAGACATCTCTTCTCTACTGGCAGCTGAACACAAGAACATAAATAACTTATGAACTGCTGCTGTCACCAGTATTAAATTAACTTGTAGTTTTTATTGTTCTATTGTGTTATTACAACCTATTATAGGGAATAAATTAGTCGCACCAGGACCAGGGTGACTTGGAGGAACACTATGAGTTTTCTGTTTTGACGTTCTACAAGCATGATCGTGTGTATTAGGAAGGGGATGAAAATCTGTGAGTCTTATGTAAGAACAATTACACAGGGAGTTACAGCAACTTCAAACCAACAGAGAACAGAAAATTGGTGTACTTGACGTTTTTACAGCTATGGCGAACTTTAGTCTGTGTCCACTCAGTCAGCAGCTCATTTTAGTGATCTTTCACTCTTTTGTGAAACAATGATTTCTTGTATCATTGGAATGAAAAGGTGATTTCATTTATCAGGAGACATGTACCCTTTCAAAACATGAAGCACATGAGGTCAGTTGAAATGTAAAAAAAAAAAGAAAAAAGAAAAAAAAGGTTAAACTGTATATGTAATATACCCTTGAATTTTCATGTTTCGCTCTCAGTGAGGCCTGACGTTTGCGAGAAGAACCAGCTTGCTGACTTAACCAGAGACCTGAAACACTAATGAGGAACGACACTAGAATGACTCAGTCTGTCCAGGAACAGCTAAACTGGAAGAACTGCTGCATGACTGCCAGAAACGTTAAAAAAAAAAAAAAAAAGAAGGGAGGACTCGACTAATCAGTCTGTAGTAAATACTTCGATGACAATAAAATTTAAGACCACGCTGTAAAGGATGATTTACCGTTTACTGCAGTGGCTCACGTTTTGCTATAACAAAAAAGGATTTTTTTGACTTCCAGAAACAACACGTGTGCAATTAATTATAGGTGACACTGATAAGTCTTCATGATAAATTAATTCCATATTAACTGCTTTTCTCTTAGCACGATTTGGAAATAAGCTGTTTAATCAACATAAATAATAAACTAATATCTTCTTTCAAAGAAAAATAGCATTTATAAAATTATATGATGTTAATAGGCAAGTAATTGGCTAACATATTATTTAAGTGGTAATTTCCCATTCATAATCCACTTCACTGTCAAAACTGCAACCAATTATCTCACCTAAATGTAGCAAAGAACAGCCACTCAACATATGGATTAGATTTGCTGAAAAAAATCCTAAGCCACATATCTGCCAACCTACCCTTCAAAAAGCTGTTTCTGCTAAAGCACTTTTTCCATGAATGCACTTAAATTGAAGAGAGAGAAAAAAACTTTTCCAACAAGAAAAAAAAAATCACCAAAACGTTAAACCTACTGGAATCACAGTGAGTTATAGTATCACAGACTAAACTTTAATTCTGTGAATGCCATAAAACTTGACAGATTCAAACAGGTCTGTAAAACCTGTTTCAGCCAAACCTGCCATCCCCTGCAAGTCACTGACTCAGTTTTACTAGAAGAACTGGTTTTCACTTTCGCAATGTAGGCATCCCTGAAGCTAGGTCTTGTACAATCGTTTGATACGCAACATGTGTGCGGACACAGGCCCTGCTCTTTTACAAGCTCCACGCTGGTTTGTTCTGAAGACACCAAGAGTCAAGACATCCAATCTGCTTCCCTTTATGTAAATCAAATAAAAAAGGAAAGTTTTAGATGTAAGATTCAAAAACAACAGGTGAAGTACTCTGACCCTTCTTTTCCTTTACGCAATCGGGCGATCTGCCAAAATGACCTCATAGCGGACAGCTCCGGAAGGCAATAAAGTTTCAGCAGAGATGGCTTTTCCATTAGCGCTCCAGATTCGTTGTTCAAGGTCAGGGTCAGACTGAGCGGGACCCCCTGGAGCAGCTTCACAAGGAAAATAGATGGTAACATGTTACACTGCTCAGGAAGAAAACACTCCCATATTTCATTGTTAGAGCATAACTTTGACTTTGGGCTAAATTTACAAGTTGTCTGGTCATCTGTTCTCCTAGATTAATCATTTTGGTAAAAAAAAAAAAACAGGAAAAAAATGTAACTTAGCAATAAAAAAGAACAGAATGGCAATGAAAGAAACAGTCTGAAACGTGGCAACCCTGCACTCCTTGCTTATTTTCCTCTGTTCTGAAAGCTGAAGAACAGAAATAAAGGACAAAGTCTCCATGCCCTAACCAGTCTGCAAAGTTTGTAACAGAGGAAAACACATGTTCAGGACTGGAAAAGACAAGATCCTATGTTGACAGTTGTTACTTTCCTTGAAATCAATTGTCAGGTAAAAACACCAGTGATAAGAACATAAAAGCTTGTGATTTTTAAAATAAACATTATTGCTACATATTGTACTAATAACACATTTTATTTAAAGGCCCTGTCTAACTACAATGTTTTATACAATTTATGACAACTTACATAATTTCTTTATGTCTAAATTACTAATAAAATTTAGATATTTGATCAATTTGTCAGCATGCCTAAAAGAGGATTCCAGTCGATTTTTTTAAATTCCAACTTCAACATTTATTTATTCAAAATTTTCACAAGGTGGCATATTTATTTATTAGTTTTTTTGCTTCTGCTCTTGGTGACGGTGGACGCTCCCCCCTCTCTTCAGCCTTTCCTCATCTTCCTTGCTCTATTGCATTTTGGAGCCTCTTTTTACATATCATCCAAAACTGGAAATTATGGATCTGGTTAGCTGGTCTCTCAACGATATTGATCAATTTTCTTCTATATGTACTGATAGAACATATGCGGTTGGATGTGTTATAGATTCCTGGGGTGATTGGAAGATAATGTGCCTGTCTACACCGTTGATTGAGGATGTCGAAGATGTTTACATAATTGGATTAATGATAACAGGATTTCTGCTGATTGGATCTGGTGGTTACTTGTTGGGCTATCGTGAAATTCGGAAAGTGGCGGCAGCTGATTCGAATTTCGCCATTGTGAGTTCTAGTGAGACATTAAGGGGGGACAAGAAAAGTGTCAGCCTGTTGCCAAAAGAATTGTGATTATCTGAGTTAGGCACCCCCCTATGTGGCCTTGAAGGCTGGATATCATAACTGATGCTCTGTTCTTCCCATCCTCCCACTTACGTCTGTGAACTGGTGTCTGAGAGCAACCGAAGATCAAGCAGATGGACAAAACATCATTCCAAACTGTAATTTCATTTTGGGATCAATAAAGTATTTTGAATTGAATTGAATAAGTTGTCTAAAATGGTGTGACAGGAACTTTAAGAAGCTAATATTAACAAGTTTATCAAGTGGGTTATTAAACTGAAGCTGCAGTAAGTCGTTTATTAGAACAATAGAAACGGGAACAGTATGATCAAAAGTTTGATGATTTTGTGATGACTTGACTATAAAGCAGATTGGAAGTTGATGCCTCATGTTTTTAGTGCAGTATGAAAGAATATTTTTTATAACAATAAAAACTGTTTTGGTGTATACAGGTCAAGTAATTCCCTTATGAAGCCATACAAACAATTTATTTTAAAGTATGTTCTTGCAGTATGCTATTTACAATTACAATAACTGCAGAGATGCAGCAAGTCCTGCATTAGGTAAAACAGTCTTTCAGCTGTATATAAACAACCTGAGTTAAGTTTTACAACAGTAAATCTCATCTCAAGAAGAAAAAAGGCACACAGGTGGGCCAATTTTTTTTGTAAATTTATATTTTATATATTTGTCCACCAAGCCATAGTTTCAATGAGGTGTGTGATTGGTCCTAAAGTCGTTCTGCACTATGATCATGACCCTGAGCACACAACATGAAAAGCTTTTCTCATCAGCCACCAGAGAAACAAGGATTCCAGATTTCATTTTTATTAGAAGACCTGCTGTGGAGAAAACAGTAGCGTCTGAAGACGTGCCTTGCTTTCCACTCTGGATTAGCTCATGGAAGAATGCGAGAGAAAGTTTTAGATAAAAAACGTCAGAATATGGATAAGAATTTTTTTTTTTTTTTTTTTGGAATAGCTTTACCAAAATGTGTTTGTGTCAAAATGGTCACTAACAGTAATCTAAAGCAAATAGAAGTGATGGAGAGCAAAACAGGCCCGACTCAGGCCTGGGTACTTTATTTTAACAACAAAAGTGTAATAATGTCTGTCTGAGTTTCTGACCCTTTCCTGAGACGTTTTGCTTGGCCAGTGGAAATAGCTGACCAAGTCCTGGCAACCTTGTTGAGATAAATTATTACCTCTAAGCACATGGAAGTTATGACGAATGAACATTAGGTAACTGCTACGCTAAGTTTCAACAGTGCTGGGAAATAATACAAACTTAATGTTTGGCACTTGAACTCATCTTTCAGGTAACAAGTGACAAGCTGTTTATTCTGCAGCTGAAAACTCCAGTAATTACATACTTAATTTGTCTTTCTTTGCAAATAATCAAGTGTGGCATGTCCCCGTAAACAGCTCTGCAAATAGGTTTTAACAAGTTCCTGGCTAAAGGCAATCCCTTAACCTTAAAATAGTTTGCGAGTCGATGCATAGCAAATTGCTCCCCTAGCATCATCCAGGCAGGGGTACAACGGCTCGTGGAAAAGAAATCTTCTGTATTCCTCCGGAGGAACGTCTGATGTTGTAAAGTTTTACTCAAGAGACAATTCATCTTACAGGCACCCTATTGTTCCAAATGGAAACTGACTGCCAGCTGTACAAAGGGAAAGAAGTAAAAAAAAAAATCAGTTTTACTGGCGTCACGAGACAAACATAATTCCTTTTTTTTTCCTCTCTCAAAATTAGGTTCTCAGTACCGATATGTGACACGTAAAATAATCAAAGGGCCAAAAATTATGACTACAGGTTTTGCTACTTGGAGGAAATGAAACACTTGACACTCTAAAGTGTTTATTGTGCTCATTAATCTGCTGGAAGGAAGTCAGTAGAACGATTGTAGCCCTTCAACAGTTCAGAACTGATTCCAGCCTCACGATGTGTCTCACTCTGACGGATGTCTGTTTGAAATGAGCTGCCACAAGCGAAGGGCGGAAGGGAAATCAAAATATTTTAAGTCGTAGCCGAGGTCCGTTTTGCCCCCGTCGTCGTGCCTCTTCAGTTTGAGAGCTCCGACATAAAATCCGAGGATGACCGCTTTCATAATCAGAGCTGAGACAAAGGCGATGAAGAAGGCACGGGGGCTTTGAGCGGTTTCGAAATGTTTCTAGGATAAATTTCCAAACAGAGGCACGCTGATAGATGCTGCGCAAAAATCAAGAGTGCAAACCTAAGTCTTTATGTGGTGGCCTGAAAAGCCCGCAGACGCTCAGCCAAATCATGATCTCAACGCTGCAGGAAAAGGAGCAGCCTGTGCTGAGAGGATACGGAGTGCACATGTGTTTGTTCAGAAGTGTGGGGCTATTAAGCTCTTCTTGTTTTCTGATGTGGTCCAAGAAATGCCTCACTGCTGTACTGAAGCCATGTTTAGGTTATAGCAGTAAACATTTTGTAGCCAGATTTCTCCACATTGTGAGACTCGTGGTATAAGCCCCCTATTAAAAATCACCCCCCTCCACCCTTACGTATCTACTCATTAAGTAGAAAGCTTGAAATCCCATTACATCACTGACAGCTGCAGAATTCAACAAACCAAAGGATTATGTTACAATTTTTGCATCAATAACTAACAGGATAATGTGAAGCGATTATCTGAGTCTTGAGTCGAATGGGCAAAAAAAAAAAAAAACTGAAATAATGCTTTAGCTTGGCAGCTGAATCAGCACACAACACAGTTCGAAGCACATTATCTCATGCAGTGGAAAAGCAATTCCTGTTTTTGTGGTTGGTTGGGTTTTCTCCTGCGAGACTGGGGTCTGTCATTGAAGTGAGGGCAGGGAGCATGCTTTAATCTGGAAAATATTATCAGGGGTGGAAGAACATGGGAAACAATAACAGCAGGAGGATTCCTCTTCCATCCTCTGGGTTCTGTGATTCGGAGATATGCTTTAGTCGACAGTTTCAGCTCACCGCAGCAGCCCGCTCAGCCCCCGTGCCTCCCCGCTCTTTTTCCATCTCCCTCTAAAGTGCTCTCTTGTCCTGGCCAGTGCATGAGGTGGATTGGCTGGAGCCGAGATCCTAAAAGGTAACACTTTCTGTCGAGTTAGTTTTCACTTTAAAAAGGGCTGTGGTTCTCCAGACCATCTAAAAGAGTTAACGTTTTAAACTAGCTTTAAGTTGTCAGGAAATCCAAGGATGAATGTCGGAGAAGACACTGGAATGCCAGCGGTGCGCGGAAAGCTTCCCGGTGCTCATTCAAGTCCTTGTTCTTTGCACATGGAGAAGTAATCATAACAAATGGTGCAAGTCGTTCTTCCTTCAAAGCAGAATGATTCCCCTCTGGTTTTGACATTGAGACAGCCGGAGCTTTCCGGCTCCTGATTAACTACTGTTTTCACAGAGGAAACCATAACAAATGATTTGCAAACTGACGTCTAACCAAAATCACCTCAGGGAAGGTAAACTTAAAAAAAAAGGAATCCACGTTTACTTCCTGCGGGGGTTGTATTATGTATTATTGTATTATTATTGTATTATGCAAAGTACCTCATGGAAAAGGTGGACTGGATGTCACAAGATAAATGACTTCATAGTTTGGATTTATGGGAATGTGCAGCAAATAAAAAAGAAAACATATACAGATCATAACATTTGAATTTTATTACAAACATACACGTGAGTTTGCTTTTAGCAAAACATTTGTAAACACAATTCTGGCTGATTATCTAAACAATGTACAATGAAAGTCAGTCTGCAGCTTTAAACATGGCCACATTCAGAAACCTGTGATGTTTATAAATACTCTCACATTCACTCTTCTAAAAGTACAACTAATCCAAAGTTTCTCAATTAATAATACAATCAACATCGACTCAGTGAGTGTTTTAAAATGTAAGCAATTTCTAACCTAAAAGGCCCATAGAAACCTAAAATTGGGCTAAAGTGGGTTTAAAATTGAAAGTTTAGAAGTTGAGACGCAGATGTCAAATAGAGGTCTAAATTTAAACATTGGTGAGACTAAAGAGTGCCGGGAATCAACCTCACCATCTCTATTCATGTCACAGTGAGCCAACCAGCCACACAAAAGAAAAGGTGTTCCCAGAATATGAGTGGATGAACTGTGTGTGGGTGTGTGTGTGTGTGTGTGAGCTCTGGTTGGCACTTCTGACTCATGCCAAATGACTGCCTTTTTGTGTTCTTCAAAGATGAATTGGATTCATTCTCTTTTGAGGCATCTTGTCATATAATACAATGTTTCTATGGCCTGTTAGATGAAAATACATCTTGTTTTATATTTTTATACGTTGGTGGAAATATATGTAACACAAATATATTCCGGCTATAATAGGTCTTCTTATTATTCAGTTTTCTCCCTTTCAACTCTCAACTGAAAAGTAACTGACTTTATTTTTTAGTCTTGTACATGTAATTGATTAGAACTGGATTAAATTTCTTTGTAGCAGTTCAGACAGCAAACTGACCTTTTAAAATTGTATTTTTGTCACAGTTTGGCCTTTCCTGGAAATCGATTTTTACAAACTTGTTTTGTGCATCTTAAATGTTTTCATCTGTTCATGTAAGATATACAGTATAAATTAACACGTAATTTATGAGGGATGTCCTGGATATATAATACTTTTATAGTTTATGCCAGTAAATCATGAGATACTTTAATGACCTAGGTTTTCATGACATGCTGTGTATCTGCAGATAGCAGGACTAGTCAGAACAAGATCTGCTAACAATCATTCTTAGATATAACTTGTATATCTCTGTGTTTCCCTTGACCTAGCATTCACATCATAGTGTTTGTTAAACAGTATA
>JAUBOC010000001.1:8599975-8622100 GCA_032275365.1 Anablepsoides cearensis
TCTTTTGAGGGAGGTCTTCTGGGACCAGGGTCAAAGACAGGTGGAAATGTTTTTTCCCCCTCAGGGTGACCCCTACAATTTACACAGTAGAAAAAGCACAGGTGTGTGGTTAATTATCCTTTAGGTCTTTTCAGATGTGCCAATGAGCCACAGATTTTGTCTAGAGGACTACATTTTCTGTCTTATAAATAAAAAGTGTGTGAAAGCAGAACATATATATGAATCTGTTAATATTGTTTAATTAATTAGTTTGAGTTTTTCCCTAGTGTGACACAAAAAACCTTTAAACCTGTTTAGATATAGATGCACATTTTTCAGCACAACACAAAAGTCTTGAAGAGGAAACATATTAGACAACTGGGTAAAAATGTGGGGCGCTAAAGTAGCTACGTACAAGGCTACAGGCTAACTAGCCCAGCAATCGCCTAATTTACAAAAAAAGAAACACAAATTGACAAGGCTTACATTATGTGGCTGTTTAAAGTGAATGCTGCCCTACCTTTTTGCTGGAAGTTTTCATTTGCTCCATTTTCCAAATGTTTTCCATCCTGTCATTAAGTGGAGCTGCTTACACCTGCAGCCTCAGCATACTGCTTGATTGTGGTGTTGTTTGACTCGGGGTCAAAGGCTAACTTTCCTTGGCTGTCACTATTATTTTCTCAGACCGACAGGCTGACACTTTCCATCAGCTTCACATAAAATGGAAAAGAAATAAATCCTTTCAGGATAAACCGACTCAGTGACTAAAGACTAAATTGTTTGGCTATTTAGGTGGTAAAGCTCATGGGTGAAATACATTTTCTTTTATTTTTGGTTTCAAACCTTTTTATTTAGATAATACAACCTCAAATAATCCAGCAGGTCCTGCAAGAGCAAGATAAAGTTTACACCATTGTATGACACAACCAATTACTTAAATGCATAGTAAAAATTGTATTCATGCTCTTTCAACCAACACTAAATTTCACCCAAAACACAAAGTATCAAAAGTGTGAGAAAACTTAGCACTTACCATTTTAGCTCCGGCAATAAAACACCCATACCTCATCTCTAGAGAATGTAGTAAAAGATGCCTTGTGGAAACAACTAACTCTCTCCAGGGATTGTATTTTGTGGTTATTTATTCTCTTTATCTGCTAAACAGATTATTTTAGGGTCAGGTTTTTGCAATACCAACTTTAAAATAATCCAAACATTTCGTATTTCCAGCAGTCTGATATTTCACATCACACAGAACAATACCATGTTTCTTTCTGAAATGATCAGTAAGGAGGAATAGTTCCAAACAGCAGTTGTCTTTACAGCTCATGCAGCGCCTGCCAACACTGATTTATCAGAAATCTGTGTCTTTCTTGAACTTTGTAAATCTCAAGTACATTTAGATCAACCCAGAATTGTTGCACATTTGCATTGTCACTGTGTATTTTATTTTTCTTGCACCCAGGAGTCAGGAAACATCACTGCTGACAACTGTGTCAAGAAGTTGACTGGAAATCCACGAGGACTGGAAATAAATTTATGGTATTACAAGCCATATGAGATTAATACAATTTATTGCTTCATGTGTTGCTGCTTGGCCCTGGTGCTTTCTAACATTTGCACTCCATGAGGAAAAAACTTCTTTATTCTGTTTTAAATACCATTTATTTTGTGTTGTAGGAGCTACATTTTATAATTAAACAGCCATGTGTTAAGTCATTAAGGACCATGATTATCATTCATTTGTATAAAAAATGTTCACGCTTATGAAGTTATTCTCTACTACCCCCTTCAGGTGCAAAGCTGGAAATACATCAACACTATTAAATGGCTAAAATGCTTCATCAAAAGTTTTTATGCTAATTAAAATTAAATGCATGCCAAATCAATCCCAAAGACAAATGAGATCCAAATCAGCGTCTTTATTTTACAAACGCATTATTCTATGGACATTTTATGTATAATAAAAAGGCAATTTACAAGCTTAAGAACCAAAATGAAGCAGCACAGAATGATTATGAGTAAAATATATCATTTGAATAAATATATTTATTTCATGCTATAAAATAAATTCATAAATGGCAATAGATACAATGTCAGCTGTAGCTTCATTTACTTCATAGTTGTATAAAAGAGTAGAGTTCTGAGGTTCACAGTTGGGTTGTGAGGTTGTGTGTAGAGTGGATAAAACAGGACATGGGACATTTCTGCTGTTATGGTTCGGTTCGTGGTCTCCAGTGGGCCTCGAGTTTCAGTTCTGTGGACATTACAGACTCGCTGAGACCTTGAGGCAGAACGCTTGGGAGTCACTGACTGGAGACTTGCTTCCCCAACCTGAAGAACACTGCACAAATACACTATGGACAGAGGATAAATGTCCAATGAGACCACTTTTAGCATGATATACCCTGAGTTCAATGGTTGTTGTTTTTTTTTTTTGTTTTTTTTTTTGCCTCGTCACCAAACACGTGCAAACCAGAGACATTATAGTGCACAGTTTCATGATTCAGAAAAGGGATAAAGAACGTCAGCTAACCAAACCCTTTCCTTCTGGTCTTGAACTACAACCACTGTCTCAAAACAGGAGGAGCCAAAAGGAGATCACTGAACCTCGACATGCCAACAGAGAGCCCACTCCCAAACAGTGGCGTTACAGCTCAAAAATCCCTTTCATTAGCTGACTTAGGTGGAGGTGCACCTGTGAGTGTTAGAACTGAACCATGCTGTTTCTGTGTTGCAGTTTACTGACTACCACTGGATTTTCACGAGCATTTCAAACATCTCTTAGCAACACCGCTTTTTCACTTGAATACTTTTGAAAAGTAAGTCAACTTGTCCAAAAAAAGAAAATATATAAAAAGTAAATCAAAACCAAATCACCGTGGTCCTCCATTTATTTAACAGTTCCCTGACTTTTAGTTTGTTTTAACAGCCTTGATGATCCCAATAAACCACTTTCACTTTCAAAAAGGTTATTGCTCTCTTTCAGTAATACACAGTGGACATTAACCGACAGAAAAGCCATGGAAGACTTATGATTTTTTTTTCTTATTTTCTAAATCTGTATCAGTGTTCGTCAACTACCTGAAGTGAGTTTATTAGAAAAGGAATAGGACGAGCTGCAATTTCAAAAAGTAGTCTGACAGCCTTCCTTGTAAACACTTCCTGTTGATTAATTGTGGCCCAAAATGAACATCCTTTCACTCTCAGAGAGCAAGAATAAAAGGTTGACAAAGAGCAAACTGAAGAGTGTGTCAAGTTCAGTTGTTTCTGTAGGTATGCACTACCACAAAAATAGTTATAGCTTAATAAAAGTTTTGAACAATCCTGCCTCCATTAACCAATCAGAAATTTGTTAACTTATCTAAGAGAAAAACACTGACTAGT
Organism: Anablepsoides cearensis; assembly: GCA_032275365.1. Lineage (NCBI taxonomy): Eukaryota > Metazoa > Chordata > Actinopteri > Cyprinodontiformes > Rivulidae > Anablepsoides > Anablepsoides cearensis. The sequence continues at coordinate 8,603,342 of JAUBOC010000001.1, forward strand.
CCAAAAGCACCACTTACGGGAAAAAAAGGTCCCTGCCTCTCAAAGTATTTGTGGGGACTGTATCCGAGTCCCTAACAGGTAGATAAGGAGTTAAAGAAAACTTTACGGATGGAGCATATCTGTAGTTTTGACAAACAAAATAACTTTAAGTGCACAGTCAATGAAACAAAAACAAAAGCCTAAAGTTAAACTTTCAATTGGCAATTCTATACAATTTTGTGGTTAACCAACGTGCAATTCAGCTACAGTATAAGGATATGCTTTTTTTTCTGCACAAATACTCAGTAGATCATCTGCTAAATATTCAAGCAGTTTCCTACTCTAAGAGAACAGAGAGGAAGTTGATTTATATTCATCATGCATCTCCTTCCTTCACTGAAATGCCTCACCTGGAGTACATTGCTCAGATTGTCTTGGAGTACAGTTTCTGAACGTAACATGGGCACTGGCGAGCAGGAAAGTCTGCCTCATTTGATTGTGATCGACTGCTACAAAATCAGTTACCCAAAAAAAAAAAAGACTAGGTGATCAGAAATCAGAAACAAAGATTAAGCCAAGTCTAACATAAAGAATGACAAAAATTAATTTATACTCATTCTTGGCACCACTTTATAAGAAATGTGGTCATGTTATTCTATCATTTTTTGTTCTAAAATGAAGGTGGCACAAACATCCAAGTGCCAGAATCTAAAAGATAAAGCTTGTGGCAAGGCACTAAGTTTAAGATGCCACTCTATGTAGGTTCCTCTCTTTTGTTTATGCAGACTTTAAGCAATCATGTTACCTATTGCACATTTCTATTGTCAACTTTTGTATGGCTTAATATATATTACTTATGACTTCACTACTTAAGTTAATAGCAAACTGTTCAAATTTTACAGAAATGATTGTTATAAGCTGAGAAATGAACATTAACTGCAAATACCAATAAACTAATCCTACATTAAATTAGAAACCTATGCTTTACATAATATAATTTAAACTGGCTGTAAAAGTCACCTATTAGTCTTTGGTAAGATGTCTTGGCACAAAATTATTTAGAAGTTTTTACCCATTATTCAGAAAATAGTGATATTCTTTTCCTAAATGTATACATACTCTTTTTTTGCCTAACTAAGGGGCAAAAACCATTGCTGTGAAATTTAAATTAGTCAGCATCTGATTTTGGTGAGGTCAGAGCAGTTGACAAACCTGCATGTGTCAGCTTTTAAGAGATCAAAACTTCACCTGGTAAACATTTATAGGCTGACAGACTGTTTGCTGTAACAAAAAAAGTGTTTGTGATTGATTCATATACAAGGATAAAGGAAAGCTAGCTATAATGATCTTTTAGCAAAATTCTCTAAATTTTGGTTTGCTATTTTGTCTGTCAAAGAATAAAGATGACGACTGTACATTCAGAGGAAATAATAAAAAAAACAAAAACAAATGTAAGTTTAGACAAACAAACAATATTCTCCCACCAAATGCACAATAAGCAAAAACTTAATGAAAACTGCTCAATATTCAATTTTAAGTTCTATGCAAAGTCAGCATAGGCCAGACAGAAAAAAATAGCATGTGCTCTTAAAAACAACAAAAAAAGGCATTTAACATCTTGATTGCGAATAAGAAAGCAGAGTAGCACAAAAAGAACCTTCTGGCTGAAATTTAAATCTGCAAATAATTAATTTGACACTTTTTAAGTGCCATTTTATATAAAAACTACCCATCCCTGATCCCCATAGCACAAAGAGTATAGATTAAAAAAAAAAGTCATGCCACATGCATGACTTGTATCCAACAGTATTCATGAGATTGCTGAGTGTCAATGTTTTTTTACATAGTTAAATTTACTGCTGTGAAGCACGTTGCACTGAATCTGCTAAATCAGGATTAATATCCATGCAGATTTGCTCAATTTCATCACCTGAACAGAACTTTGGCCAAAGGTCACTCAGCAAACTGCATCAATACTTTGAATAACCAACTACATTTTAAAACATTTAAATCTTAACCTTAATTCTTCTATGCCGCACTTATGACAATGTAATAAAGTTGAATTGACAAATGAGGAAATTATGTTCCTTATCTGGAACACAACAGTAAAATGAAACAAAGTATTTTCAAATAATGGAATAAAAACCATCTGACAATGGCTGAGATTCCTTTGTTCATTCTTTTTGCATATTGTTCAAGACTGTTCCTTATGTGCTAAGTTGACGAGTACCCCTGTCTCTGTCAAACACTGAGTTTAATATTGGAAGCCTTCCTCAGGTTAAAACAAGTACACATACATTATGTATAAATAAGCCATCAGGCTATAGAGGGATATACATTATATCTATTTGGACGTTTTTCACCCATTGTATGGATAATCCAACACTACGCCTGGGCCAACTTGAGAGAGACTTCCAGTAGTGATGTGCGATAAAATTCTGAAGTGTTTTGTATAACAATTAGTACAATACAGAAAAAAAATGTAATCATGAAATTATATAACAGCCATTTGCTTGATCTGTTTTCCCACATTTGTCAAAAGCACATAAGCTAGCAAACTTAATGCACTCCTCACATAGCACCTTCTTAATTATAATTTTAAACCTGGCTGACCATAAAACAAGAACTTTGTTCCTAATCCATACAATCAGCAAGGAATATTTCCCCCACAAGTATCAAGGCTTTGTGTTAAAAGAACATTTCTTACAGAGTTTGGCAATAAGATAAACTGTACATAAAACCTAAAACGGATTTAAACGGTGAGCACATTTGTGCATTGTAGGTTCCTGGCTATGAGGTAGAACCCGGTGAGTTTCAGTTAAGTTAAAATACTGTTATGAGTATGTAGTTGCATCATGAGGTATTGAACAGATATGTCACACGAAGCTTTGCACTGGCAGAAAAATCATTCCTTGTGAGTAAGTGACCTCCAGTGGTCACATGTGCAAAAACAGGTCAGATAAAAAGGTGATATGACAAGCATCTTACCAGAGCTTTCACATTATCAATTATTGCAACATGCCTATATAACTCTAAATATTTTTTTAAAAAACATGGAAAGATAAAAAGAGAAATCAACTAGAGGTCTTGATTATTAGGACCACCTCAAAAATAGTAAGTTGTTACTCCCTTTGCTTAAATGATTTTTTTTATAAAGCATTTGTTTCCCCTCTGCATTTCGCAACAAACTTTAAAAAACTGACAGAAACCCTTGAATTGAGAAATGTCCATAGCAGAGAGAGATGATTCAAAAATGGGGGTACTTTAGATTGAGTTGAAATAATCATTTCTTAAAGCTTGCTTCACCAGAAGCAGGACCTAAAAATCACATCTCGATGCTTGAGCTTCCTCTGGACTGCATTTAGAACTCTCCTCCATTTCATTAGCCGGTGCCTCTTCTGCATACTGAGCCTCAAAGGCCATCCCCTCTGATGCATCATCTTGGTCTTTTTGACCTGAGCTTCCCTCCATCCTCTCTGGGGAGTCCATATGATTGCTGACCTCTGATGCTCCCATGTGCTTCTTCCTCAGGTGCTGGTTAAGGGTGCCCTGAAATGGGAAGCATTTACCACAGATTTGACAGTGGAAAGGCTTGTTGTCCGTGTGGCCACGGATGTGGTACTCCAGTTGATCTTTTCTTGTGTACTTCTTGCCACAGAACTTACACACAAATGGAGTAATTCCCATATGCAGACGCATGTGGCGATCCAGACTTCCTTTCTGATTAAAAGACTTTCCACAATAAATGCAAATGAGTCTCTCGTTGTAGGGATACCACTGGCTCCGGAGGCTGCGCTCTCGAACATCATTTTCCAGCCCAGTGGCCCCCACGACCGATTCTCCATCATCCGAGCCTGGTTTGACATGACTTAGCACTCCTGCTGGAATGGCCATTGGGCGCTTGGCTCTAGCTCGCCCACCTCTGAAACCACTGAGCAAAGAGCGAGAAGGACTGGAGCTGCTCAGGTTGACAAAGCAAGGGGAGGAAAGCCCTGAGTAAGAATAGGCAGCAGGCTGAATGACAGGACCATATGAACCCACACTAACGGCCACAATCTGATCTCCATCCACAAGCTCTGTGTGGTAACCATCATCACCAGCTGAGGAACTATCTGAGTAGGTTGGCCTATCATTTTTTTCTATCTTTACATGCACATCTGTTACTTGCCCATCTTTGCCAATCAGTTCTACTTGCTCCGTTTCACCCTCCATGGGGGCATCTTGCTCTGACACGCCATCACTACTGCCACGATCCGACTGGCCCTCCTCTTGCTGTTGTTGTCGTACTCTGCTTTGGCCTTTTCCTGCTAACTCCAACCGTGCTTCAACACTTGACTGATTGTGCCGGGAGTAATAAGGGGGGGAGATCTGGGTAGGGTTTATAAAGAGGTTGCTGTCATTCATCCCATTGCGACTTGTTTGTAGGTTGTCCTTCTCTGGACTGGAGGCACTAGCTGGGAGGCTGATCTTGGAATGGATGCCCTCCAAAATTTTGGTGCACTTGTCAATGATTACCTGCATCTGCAGAAAGCTGGCTGCAGTGAGGAAACTGATGATATCCTTGAGCTGTAGGGACATGTGACCTGTGTAGCAGAAAGCAAGAAGCTGTTCAAACACCTCAGGGCTTTTGATGACCGAAATGGAAAGACCACTCATGGTGCTGAGAGCTGAGTGGTCACGAAAGTAGGGTGAACTTGCTGCCAGGACAGCTTTGTGAGCTCGAAACGGCTGGCCCTGAATGTGAACGATGATGTCACACAACTTCCCTTGCAGTCGCAACTCATTGAGTTGAGTAAGAACAGTGTTACTGAACTCCGGCACATCAAACTCGATGTAGCTGCCGTCGTCCATTTCTTGGATACGTTTCTCCAGTTTGTCGACAGCCTAAAGAGTAAAAGAAAAGAAAGAAGAGATACAAAACATTAACCTTTGGTTCAATTTTGTAATGCATTATGCATTTGCAGCTGTTTGTTATTGTCTTCAGTACTGAGCAATTGCTTAATGCCAACATTAATTTATTTTGATTTTGATTCCAATAACCCAGAGTTTCTAACAATCTTTTAAAGTGCTCTTAATCACAAGATATCCATGCTTTCTGATCGTCACTGAATTTGTTTTAACTTTGGCTGGTTTTCATTCATTTCATTCATACTTCAGTGTTTGCAATATACCACCATGGTCAAGTACAATGTGTGTCTTAAAAAAAAAAAAGTTAATTGAACAAGTGGGTGTCAAAATAAGTGTCAGTCCTAGAAAGACAAACAAAATAAATAAATAAACTATTCGGGGAAAAAAAAAAAAAAAAAAAAAAAACACAGATAAACAGTATCTGAAGATCATCACTTGGAACAGAAAAGAAAAATCATCAAAAAGACCTGATGTTTCCTTTAGATAGAAAGAGTCCATTTAAAAACAGGTTATTTTCTGAATTGTCTAATACTAGTCCATCTTCTGAGTTCCTGTGCCTTTTGATTTACGGATAATTCAAAGGTTGCTGTTAACTAGCTAACAAAAAAGAACATTACAAAGAAAATGTTACTTTAAAAACATGATTTCTGCTAATATTAGGTAGTTGAAATAATCAATATTCAGTATACTGTAGTAAATTGCAACAAATGGCAATGGTGTAGTAGGTGGTAAAAACATGTTCTGACCTAGAGAATGACCAATGATTGATACCAATATTTGCTGTAAAACTTTATTTTTAATTTTCGTATTTTGTTGTTTAATAAAATACAACAATAACTTCTTAACTTACATAAACGTTTAACAATCCCTAATGAGCTTTTACACCTACAAATAATATGTAGGAAAGCATTTTTGCAGCATAGTTGTAGGCTAAACTGGTTGTAAAAGATGCTACTGCATCCTAATTTTCCTACAATTTGGCAATTAATTAAGTATGCCCGAGTGCCATTATTTTTTTAAAGTGGTCATCATTATTGGCCACTGGTTTTGCTTTACTCCCAGCACCCAATTATAATGGGATGCTCTGCATCACCTGGAGCTGTGCCCAACATGCTGATACAGAGAAGATAGTATCTGTTCAAAGAACCACAGCATGCAAATATTTGCTCCTTTAGTGTGTTATTGCAAAAAGATGAAATAGAAACACTTGGGCTTGCTGCTAATTAAACAGTTGTTTTGTCAGCTGTGAGTATCTTAGCTTTCCACATTCCACAATGTCACAAATATAAGCTATGAACATGATATGCACACTCTAGCTGCGTTATGTAACTCTATGACTTAATCACACTGCAGAAGCAGCACTCCAATGGTTTATGGTAAACCAGTTACATGTCCTGGAAGAACATGGCCAAAGTCCAGATCTCAATCTTACTCAGAAACTCTGATATAATTTAAACATTGTTAGACACAAGCTGTACCCATCCCACCTGTATGACCTCGAGCAGTTTTGTCATGATGAATGAGCACTAATTCCAGTGGGTAGATGTAACTGAAGACACTTGCTAACTGTGGTAAAAAGCAGTGACACAAACTACGGAGTATTAAAGTTTGTGTATATGAGTGCATCATTTTTCTGTTTTATATGGTTTAGAATTATTTAAAACAATCTCCCGACCCGACCTCCCAAATTACCTTTACTAATATGAAGTCATTATTTTGTAAAGTTATTACATCGGTAAAAAAAATAAATAAATACTTTGAATTCCACACATTAGGGCAATAAATAGAAAAAAAAAACACTCAAAGATAAAAATATAAAGACAATGAGATAAAAAAATGTAATCTTTTGGGGTCATTTGCACACGTGTGGAATGGGTCACAGTTTTTATTTTTTTGATGTACAAAGGTGGGCTCTAAAAAAGGGTTAAGAATCACTCTACTATGTCACTTAACTTTACAAAAAAGGCAATATCATCACATTTATGATGATTATGTAGACAGTGCAACATTCTTTACGATGCTAAAAGTGCTGTTGTTTTGTAAGTACTGTTTATTGTACCACAGAAAACACAACCAAAAAAAATACCAAATGTTACAAAACCAAAGATAAGCATTTCATTCTTCGTTTCACTGAAATGTTTTTCTCAAAACAGTTTTGTTTCTCTTTCAATTCAGTTTTGTTATTGCGGAGGAGGAAATTGTCAGGTAAAACAGACAAACTATATGCAAATTACTGAACAAAATGTACTAGTCTGCGACTGTGGTAAAACGTTGACAGTCATAGGTGTCAGGCTTTACAGGTATACTGTATGTCCTACATTTGGCAGAGAAAGAGGAAAGTCTGGTTTTGCCTTGTTTGGTGGGTATGTACCAACTGTTCTTGAGAAGGCTTTCAAACAAAATCTTCTGAAGCAATCAAGAAGAACGGTGACTTTGCAGTTGTTTGTGTATTAATGCTTGTTGATCCTGTCTCTCTAGACAGCCACACTTGCCAAAAGTTTTACTTTAAAAAGATGCATTTAGGTGTAGACCTAAAGTAAGAAATAGGTTTTGCCCAAACAGGAAAGTTAAAAAAAACATGCAGGACATTGACACACTAGCCTTCCTATCCTGACAAAATAAAATACTGACTTCAGTTTGCTACTAAAATATTTACTAAGTTCATGCCTAAACCTCACATTTAACACTAGCACCAGTTATACAAACTGTCAACAGTCAATATGCAACACACTAATTTGTAATGTAGATTTAGCTTAAAATAGCTCTTTAACAACTTTCAATGCAAAAAGTGGAAGAATGTAAGCTCAAAATAAAGAAAAAAATCTAATGAATTGAGTACCTCTGTGTTTTCACGGAAAAAAAAAATTCCATGTTGAAAGTATTAACATATATCAGTTCCCCAGTTGTAACCTTCTTCTCTGTCTTTCTCCCATCTCTTTCCCAGCACCTCCTCATCCCCTTCTGCTCCTAACTGGCTATTAAGCACGATCCTCTGCACGATGAGTACCCTCAGTGCTTCGGGTACGTAAGCACTTTCTCCAATTGCGAAAGCGTGCCAAGACACCTGTCTCGTAAACCATATGTTCAAATCCTGGCATCAGAAAGACAAGGTTGCATCAAAACCCTAAAGATTTATGACAAGAAAAAGATTCTTCTACACTCCTGTTGTGACCACTTTTCAAACATGTTCATACATTAAACATACTAGCAATGGCGGTATGCAAACTCAACGGAGCCAAGTGAAAGGGAAGCCAAAGAATGTATGCTCAGTAGCTGAAATGTACATGCTGAGTGAGGGTCACATGCTTGGCTTAAATCTGAAAGCCAAAAAATGTTTGAACTCAGCTCAAAAAAATTCCATCTGTGGCTCAAATTCCTTGTTAGATAATGAAACTGATACAGCTGCTGTATGAAGTCCCATACACAGGATACAGAGTACTACAATGTGATACTTGCATTGACTGAAGCTCAACTTTACTTTAGAGACGAGGTGTCACCTAAAACATCCATTTAACACGTTTTGTCATTTCAGTGGGGGGAAAGGAAAATCCAAGTCAGCAGACAAGCTTTGAAGACTTTCTTCAACATCAGCAACATTTGCTTACTTTGAGAAACAGTTTGTGGGCCACACCAGACGCAGGACAAATTTGCTTCATAAGCACAGAACAGAGAGTCATTTAAAACAGATAGTAAAACAAGTCCACAACAAAAATAGACTGGCTTTAGAACGACTTAAGGGACAGAAGGGAAAATAACACATCCTGAACAAGCCTACAGTAAGCAAACATTATGCAGAGCTACACACTGCACGAAGTGTTCCTTGATTGAATTTGGAGAACATAAATGGAAAACCAGACAATACACTTCCTTTATTTCATTTCAGCCTCATCACATGCTAATCATGTTAAAACAAATGAAGGTCATAAAAAATGGGAGCACATTTCTTATGATGTTTCGCTTCTCCAACGTGATATTATCAAAGCACCAAACAGAGGTATTGTTACCAACAGAATACTACGGTATAGCATGACATTTTTAGTTTAGTGTACAAAATATCTTTTTCTTACTGTACTTTTTAGCCACACAAAACATTTTTGAAATACTATGCAAGATAATGCATTAGATGAAAGTTAATACCTTGAAATAATATTAAAAATATTCTTTCAATTATCCCAAACAAAATGTTAATATCTTAAGTATTAAAATGTGACATTGAGCTTAAACAGATAAACAAGATACATTGTATGTCCATGATGTTTTTTTCCTGTTTTTCTTTCAAAAGGGGACTAAGGCTTAGGAGTGTAGGTTAGTCTCAGTTTTAACTAGGGGTGTAATCATACATCGTTCTATATCAATATATCGATTTGAATGGTTCATGATTCAGTTATATCGTGGCAAAATGAAAACATCGATCTATATCGTCATCATATGCTTGATGGAAATCGATATCATCTGCCCATCTAACACAGTCATTGTGTTAGATGGGCAAATGATATTGCATTATATCGATCGCAGTCATGTGAATTAAACTGAATTGACATCATATCATGACAGACTTTGTAATAGAGAAATATCGAATAGTCATCTAAACATATCGATGTAATATCGTAAAATATATCACAAAAACTTGAGTCAAACTCAGATTTTTCTAAGGTAACATAATATGTGGCAAAATAATTTGCTTAAAATGACTACAAACTACAATTGCAAATTCAAAGCCCTTTGTTTTGATCCGTTGGCCTAATAATGTGTTGTACAAAAATGAAACACGATCTGGTGAATTAAAAACCAAAACAGTTTAACTGGTTAGTCAAAGGTGAAAGAGCACTGCAAAAACAAAATAATGTGTAGCTTAAAAAACAGCACTATAACTACACTGCAACTGGTTTTGCTGCTTTTAAGATAAAACAAACCATTTTGGTTACAGATACAATGAACAAGCAATTAATAATGTCAGAAAATTGATTTTTAATGTTGAACAAATAGGTGTCACGTAACAATAGTTAACAGTAAATTAGTACTCGTGGAGATTTAAGTAAACCCAGGTGTACTGAATTTAATGCCACGTCCTTGCACCTGATCATTTCCGGCAATTTCTGTTAGTTTAGTAGGACACACATCGTCATGAAATGCGCTTTTACTCTGTTGTCTTTTGTTTTACAATCCATTTTCAGCACATAAAACCAGTGATGTAGCTCACTGAGAATACTGGACTAATGTGATTCCATACAGCTGCAGGGATTACGACATCGCGTACTTTACAGTACACCGAGTCAACTTCTTCATTTTGATTACATTTTTTAAAGTATTAACATGACTGTTCATATCCTCGAGTGTGTTTTAAGCATGTACTGCAAATCCAATAGTGTATGTGTATACGTGCCGGTAAACCGGCGAGGTAATGAGGGTCATATCAAACTTTAATTTAAGCCATTAGGCTAATGGGGGTGGTCATAGCGGAGCTGCTAACACTGACGCTATCTTTACCATCACTCCCACATATTTTAAGTTCATAGAGTCCATTATCACTAAATTTAACGATAACATTAAAAGTTAAATATCATTCCTTGTCAATTTGTATCGACATACAAGGCCAAAAGAGCCGACTACCGAGCTGCACACAGGCAGTGGCTAACTAGCTACATTGGCTAACTTAAAATCGAGTAGGGTAAGGCGCTACTTAAACAGATACTTAACACTCGTACTGGCTAATTGTTTAGTCACAGATTCTCATCCAAGACTATAAAACCCACTGACAAGCTTGTATGAGTTAATAATTTAGTTACAGCGTCGAATGCGTTGCAAACTATGTCGGCTGTCAGAAAATAGCTTCTATGCTAGCTAGCTAAGGTTAGCATGTAGCTGTAGCCCTGTAACCACTTCATGTCATCCGAAGCAAGCAGCGGCAGCCAGTGCTAAGTGCAGGCAAATGATAGCTAGCGTGCGCTCGTAGGTAAGTAATTATTTTTTCCATTACTTACACTGAAATGGAACCGACGTGCCGACATTACAAACGCACTACGGTCACCAGTCCATGCCAAAGATGAAGTCCACCAAACTCACCGTCTCGCAGATTAGCGTTAAATGTTGTCCATTCCCCTCAGTAGTTCGCTAACACTACAGCCAGGCCTCCCCCCCTCTCCGGTCCAGATGTGTCAGACAGTTGCGGCTTCAGTTTTTACATCAACAGGAAGTGTTCTTTAGGCGCTTTGCATTCATTCTGCCTATGTGTTTTGCAGCAGCCCCTCCCTTCCTTTATGTCAGTGATGTATGCCGAGATATAATGTGCTTTACTGTATGACGCGCTGGAGGACATGAGCGCGCGAAAACGAAACTAAATTATTATAAAGTTGTTGTTAATATAAATGTTTTTTTTTTTAGTTATATTTGAATAGACAACGTCACTATCACTCCATCGCAATTGAGCCACTCATTGTTATGTACTTTCACTTTACAACAGTGACAGTGGGCGTCTGATGTGTATAATTAATTATAATTTTATAATTAGACTATGACTGGAAGGCAATCTGAGATTAGTCTAGTTGTGTAGACCTACACGTCCTGATTTTAGAAGATTATTTTACATTTTCTGCCAAGTTGTCTGAATTTCTTGTCTATTTTAGAGTAGGATTAAGTTTCATTTGTTTTTTGTTTATTTTACTCTTTACATCATTTTACTCTTTTTTTAATGAAAATTCTCATTGTTATTTAGATTTATTTATTTATTTATTTATTTATTTATTTATTTATTTATTTATTTATTTATTTGAATGGTGTACCCAGCTGCATCTAAAAATAAAGGTATAAATTCCACTTTGACTAGGATGAAATTTGTTTTTACTCCAAGTCAAACGAGCTATTGGTGGGAAAAAAAAATGATGTGCAGATAAACTGAATGAATATGAATGCCAGTAATCGTTTTGCCATGTGGATGTGTGTGTTTAGGACAGTGACTGTCAGTTACTGATCATCTGTATAAGTAAGTCTGCAGCTTGAACTTCTGTCTCACATATCTTAAGCATTCTCTGAATTTTTAGGCACATATACGAAATGTCTCTCTAATGATGCAAACATACAGTACAGGTTTATGTCTGTCAAAATCGTCTTTATTTTCTGAACAAAATTAGATAAATATATAATTTGAAAGAGAAAAGCAAAAAATAAACAAATATTTCAGGTACAAAATTTGAAACCATCAGGAAGTCAAAACAACTATTGCTCAAGTCCACCTAAAGAAAACACTAGTTTCTAAGCAGAAAAACAAACAAACAAACAAACAAACAAACAACCCAAAAACACAAGGTATAAGGTATGCACAAAGTACATGAAGTCATTTTGTTACAACAACAATCTTATCAGATAATACCTCATATTATCACTACAGAATTAAAGTTTCACAACCAATGTTTGAATTTACTTGAATATATTGAATAGAACTGTAAAATCTAAGCATATATAAATCTTAAAATTTTATTATTTTTTTCACTTTTAGGTTTCCAGCATTGTGTTCTGATTAAGATTAGGAAAAATCTGATGAGATTTAGCCTTTTCCACTAATCCCACAAGGGGGCGCCAGAGACCAATCAAACAAAGTCTTTACCCCTAACTCCCCCTCCTCCTCCTCCAGTACATCTCCCAGAAGGTTGGGATTCACCTGATTGGTTTAGATGAGACCAAATGAACTCAAAGATATGATAGTTAATCTTATAAAAACACTAAATATAAGTGGTGAAATTATTGGGTTTTTCTTACATTGGAAAAACTAAAAGCTTTTATAAAAAAAAAAAAGCTCTACCCATGGGGCAGTGGAAGATTAATTTATTTTTATTTTTATTTTTTATCACATTTATTGTGTTTTATTTATACATTATATGTTTATTTGTATTTTGGTTATTTTCAGAATAATCTAAATTTGCCCTGTATAGGTAAAAGACAGAGATTTTTTTTATTTAAACTTTTCAATACTTTTTTGTGCAAATCCCTAAACCACACTCAGGTTTTTGACAGAATAAGAAAAATATAAAAAACGTGTCACTTTACAATTTATTCCTTTTCTATAGATGACAAATAGCATAAGTCAATAAAACCATATTTACACTTTACTGTTGTACATACAAATGATTTGTTTTGAACAGAAAAGTTGTATATCATTTCAAGTCATATTCAAAAGAGTTCTTTATAAGAAGTTACAACATACACATCTTAAAAATAGCCATGACCTATGCTTTACTAAACACAATTTACTCTAAATTCACACTTATTTTCTCTGATTTTAAACATTTTTTTAAACCTTAAACATAATTTAAACAACAAAGAAATACACTTAATTGTACTAAACATTTCAAAGTATTTGTAATAATAAATATTGTTTTAATATTAGGTCCAAAATATTCTGCTTTAATAACAATTATAATGACCTTCTCTTCAGTCTGAATATTTCATTTGTCATAGGCTTTTGTTTTTGTACATGACATTTTGTTTGTTTGTTAACAGTTTGAGCACCAGATATTTTATATTTAGTTTACGTCTAACTCATTTTTCACTGCGTCCTTTAGCTGATCCAAATCTTTACGTGAACAAAACACACCTGTACAACTTTAATACACAACAAACATCCTTAATACACAAAATAAACAACTTTAGACCCAGTGTTGAGCTGTGTGGGATTCTAAACGTTTGCCTCAACATGTCAGATTCTCATTATTTACTTGCACATACTTGAATCTGTCATCAGGACAATTACTAACTCAAGTACGCTCCACTGTTTTGGATGTATTTTTTTTTCTTTTTTTTTCATAATTGAGTGATGATGAACTGGTGTTAAATGCCTTTTTGTGTTCCATATACACTTCTATGATGCAGGCCTTGTTTTTAATTGCACTATGTTTTAGACCAGTGTTGTTTTCTGTTTGTTCTGAAGTCATATTGGCACAGAGCCAGTTTTAGTTTGTGATGAAGCCCATAAAGCAAATTATTCTCTGAAATATATTAAACAGAAGAAAACGTTAGATTGGTTTGTCGTGTGAAAACTCATATTCATACCCACTTTTTTCCATTTTATTTGGGAATACACCTGTTTTTAAAGATAGATCATTCAAATGCTTTGCTGTAAGACATCATCCATCCATCCATCCATCCATCCATCCATCCATCCATCCATCCATCCATCCATCCATCCATCCATCCATTTTCATACTTTTAGTTATCCTAGGTCCAGTCACAAAGGTATCAGGTCTGGGATAATTCAAGGCATTCTCTGGCCAAAGAGGATATCTAATCTTCCCAGTGAGTTTAGGTTCTGCCTCGGGGTCTCCTCCCTGTGGGACATGCCTGAAACAACTCCAGAGGGAGGTGCCCATGAGGCACTTTTATCTAATACCCAAAGCACCTCAGCTGATACCTTTCGATGTGAAGAAGCAGCAGCTCTGGTGGAGTTCCTCCTAAACCTGTTTCTAAAGACAGAGCCTGGTCACCTAATGTCTTATTGATATCATTGCAATTAGTGGATATATATAATTTTATTCCAAAATTCATATACTTTATCAATTGATCTTAGCCACATTTCAATGATAAACAAGCAAACACACAAATATAGTATATTAAAAAAAACATGGCATAAGATAATCAGGGTTACCCAACATAACATAAACAAGGAACTTTGTTCACTATATTAGTTTCTGCTTTACTGCTTAATAAGTGTGTGATTAGTGATAATATAGTATTGATTTGTTTGGAAGACAATACAAATTTTCTTGATGTGACAAAGTCCTGATATGATTTTGATTCAAATTGATTCACAAATCTGCAATCAATATGATGCAATATCATGTCCATAACATCATCATGAACATATGGTATGGATCCACATCGGGTATATAATGAAGATATGAATAGATTTTTTGGTGATGTAAATGAATAATTAATCATACTTAATACTGTATAATATATAAATAATCCAATTATCGTTGTGGATCGATGTATTGTTAAGCAGTGTTCATCAAAGTCAATTTAATAGTAGCTAAATTCTATATTCTCACAAAAGCTGGAGTTACAATGTTATTGACATTATTCTGTGTTTAATCTCAGTATGGATTGCTTGATGTGCGTGTGTGTGTGTGTGTGTGTGTGTGTGTGTGTGTGTGGTTGTTGATTATAGAGACAGGCAAACCCCTCACCTGTGTCAGATCTCTGGAGGACCTTTTATCAGTTCCACCTGAAGTGAAGAGGGGTGAATGTAAGCTGTGTGGTTTTCTCTTTCTTCCTTTTTTTATGCCGTTTGAGCGACAGCTTGGCAGCTCTGGTAAATATCTGACCTAATCTGTGTGCAGGTGGGTGATCAACACGGAGGAAAGGAATCGCTTTGTCATTGCACGTGCTCCTTGTTAAACAAGTCACTGTTCTATTCTCCACAGTGACTTGCTTCTTTCTCTCTCTCTCTCTCTCTCTCTCTCTCTCTCTCTCTCTCTCTCTCTCTCTCTCTCTCGCTCTCTCTCTCTCTCTCTCTCTCTCTCTCTCTCTCTCTCTCTCTCTCTCTCTCTCTCTCTCTCTCTCTCTCTCTCTCGAGGAGACTGATGCGCAAAGGTGCAGCCAAAAGTACGGTGATTAGAGATGGTTTTTTGTTGATCTGCAGGAACGATCAGGTTATTGATAACGTTTCAAACAGACTCCGAATCAAAGGGCTTCTTGTTGAAGTTGTAATCTTTTCTGAAATGGGGCTTTGTTAGCTCAGCGTTAGTTGGTTGACTGAGAATTATTCAGCGGTAAGCTAATGGGGATGGTTCTGAATGCTGCACTGCTCAGAATTGCATGGTGGGGGCTCCAGGTGGTGTGGCCTGGGGGCTCTGATGTGCTGCCCCCTTTTTAATCCCAGATGACATTGCAAAAAAAAAAATCTCCAAACCCAAGCCTCTGTATAAGACTATAGAAGCAGAGCAGATTATTTGTTTAAAGATTACATATCATGTGTCAAACTGAAGGAATAAGGAGCTCCACTGTTTTGTGTTAAGCCTCTGACTAAATCTTGCGTTTTATGTTATATAAAAGATGCATATTTGTATTCTTGCAAGTGTGGCCATATAATAAGTCAAACCGTTCCTATTAGAGTATTTCATTGATCGGTTGGATTTTGATTTGTTCTATTGATTGCAATAATCACAATGTCTCATAAGGTGTGAGCTCGATCCTTAGATTATGTAACGTTTTCAGTTTTATTATCACTTATTGCTAAAGTCTGTGTTTGATTGTATGTAGCCTTAGCAGAGGATCTCATGACTCACTGAGCAATTTTAATGAATTTTTCTGAAAGTTGTCCTTGGGTCAACATCTACCACTGATCAAACTAATTCAAGATGGCCTCCAAAGCAAAACAACTTTAGTAACATGTCTAATTTTAAAGATACTGAGCAAAAAAATAAATAAAAAATAAGACGTATCAGTAGCTGAGAATGATCCCTGACTTGTACTTTGAGTGCTAACTGGTGCAAGATCTGGGTTTAAAGTGGCTGTGACATCAAATTTTTGTAATAAACATGAATGCATTTTTGGAAAGATAACAATGATAAGATGTTGCAAAACAAATTTCACTTCGCTGAGATGAACGGTTGTTGAAATATTTGCATGTGAAGAAACAGGAAGTGATGTAAAAAGGGAATGTCTGCATGTAAACAGAGCATTGTTACAAAAGCTAACAAAACAGACTGTAGAGAAGAATCTGATGTTTCTTTAGATTATTCTTTACTTGCTATCAAAGAGAGATGAAGAAGAGTTAAAGTTTAAATTTTTTTGTTTTAATAAACAGAGACCAGCAATTTTATTTTGTTAAGCATTTCCCCTTTGATGTCACTTCCTGTTTCACTTTAACTGAGGCAAATTCAAAAGAAAGTAGGCCAGTTATCTGACAAAATGGGTAAAATCATGTGTATAATGCCAATTTTCTTAAGTATAAAGATGCTTTCTTTGACTTTTTGTATTTGAAGGATAGGCATGTCACATGCGCTTTAAAACTTTGCCATTAGATTTTGGAATCAACTTCTTTTTCTGTCTGTTAGCAAAATATCTCGTGAACTGTAATAATGTTGTTGTAGGAGGAGGCAATTGAAAAGGTCGCAGAGAACTGCTGCAGTATCTTGGTATTTATTATGTCGTTAGCTCAATCACATAGCATGGCTACAAACAAAAGAGTACTGGAAGTACAATCGACATCCGGTATTTATACCAACAACCAATAGGAGCGCTGCTTGTTTACACTTTACCTTCAACATTTTAATATTTTTTTTAGAACATATTCATTCATTTCACTCAAATACAACAACAACAAAAAACCTTTGGACAACTCATTTTAAAAGCCACCTTCACAGATATTGAGTTAGAATTTGGCATGGTAGTAGCTGACGGTCATTCACAATACATATACCATGCACTATTAAATAATGCGAGATCATACACTCAAAAAACAGATTGTTGGATTTACTTAACTCAGTTATGTCAAGTGGTTCTACTTAACTGTGTTGAGTAAGTCCAACATAACTTTTACTATTTATTTCAATGTAATTGTGCAAGGTGCTTTAGATTTACTCAACTCAGTTAATTTAGTGGGAATTTTTGACATAACTTGGTTAAGTAAATCCAACAATCTTGTTTTTTGAGTGTATCATAAAAAAATAACATAAAAGCTGTCAGGCTCTTCCGTCACTTGGACCTGGCAACCTGTTTCATTCAGTTTCACAAACATTTGATATTTATGTCAAGCAATGACATAAAGATCTTTGAATCCTTCAATCAAATATTGCAGGTTTATCCAAAATCACTGCAACTCTACGCTGGTCTTTGGCTTCACCTTTGGTATGATAGACTAGCAGGTGGCACGCCTTCCTTCACGTAACGCCAGGCCTTTAATTGTAAGATAGAAACCATCAAACACTTATTTCTCCACTCTAACCACAATTTGTTAGTTAATGTAGAAGAAGTAGGCCACTTTTTGAGCTTACCATGAATAACACATTGTTTCCTGAGAGTGCCTAGGAGTCCCAGAATACCTTGGCTGTCATTGCCGGGGAGAACAATGGCCTTCCAGTGCTCCTGTCCAGAAATAGTCTATAGCTCACTGATGGAGAACATATTTGCCAGCAGCAGGTGTCTGAGCCAGTCAGAGCTTGATCCTCACCATGACTTTAAATGAAAGAGGCCAGCTCGTCCAGGTGCAGCCGCGCCACTCGGGTCCTCTCGGGTTTCTCCTTGATGGAGGGGCATGGTGTGATACAAGAACAAGACAAAGAATTCCAACAAGTAGATTTATTATTCAAACATAAACAGTATGTATTAGTCTGTTTTACTACAGATATATTATTGCTGCACCCTTATCTACTGCCAAAGGTGAATGAGCTGTAGTGTTTTTGCCAGAGTCTGTGTGTTTTCTGTTAGGTTAGCAAAATAGCTCGTGAATTAACCTTCAGAAAGTAATCCTTTGCTGTACATTTACAGATCTCAAGATAAAACTGAATGTAGTAGTATCTGAGAGTCATCCTCATCACATACTCGGAGTGCTTTTGTGATTGCTCGAAATAGGTTTTCGGAACTTGGCTATAATATGGTCAGTGTTGTCTGTGTTAGCAAAATATCTCATAAACCATAGGCTAGATCTGAGTAAAAATCTCAGAAATAAATCAGTTGACAGACATCTGATTATTTTTTTGAGTTGATAGGATTCATTCATGCAGATTATACAGATATTTTGGTAAAAAATGGTCTTTGTGTAGCAGAGCCTCCCCTCATCGTCAACACTAACTCTAAGCACTACACATTGGGCCTCATGCAAGAACATGTTCGTATTCTTATCCTAAATTTCTCTTACTTTTGTTCGTATGAAGGGTTCGT